>JAKSZT010036119.1:11925642-12246031 GCA_026826555.1 Tolypeutes matacus | reverse complement strand
GTGGTCTATCCTGGAGAAAGATCCATGGGCACTTGAGAAGAATGTATAATCCGCTGAGTTTGGATGCAGTGTTCTGTATATGTCTGTAGGTCTAACTTGTTTATCATATTGTTCAAGTTCTCTGTTTCCTTGTTGATCTTCTGTCTAGTTGTTCTATCTAATGATGTGAGAGGGGTGTTGAAGTCTCCGACGATTATTGTAGAAATGTCTATTTCTCCCTTCAGTTTTGCCAGAGTTTGTCTCATATATTTTGGGGCACCCTGGTTAGGTGCGTAGATATTTATGACTGTTATATCTTCCTGGAGGATCATCCCTTTGATTAATATATAATGGCCTTCCGCATCTCTTATCACTTTTTTGCATTTGAAGTCTATTTTGTCTGATATTAGTATAGCTACCCCTGCTCTTTTCTGTTTACTATTCGTGTGGAGTATCTTTTTCCAACCTTTTACTTTCAGCCGGTTTGTATCCTTGGGTCTGAGGTGAGTTTCTTGTAAGCAGCATATGGATGGCTCATGTTCTTTTATCCATTCTGTCAGCCTGTATCTTTTGATTGGGGAATTTAATCCATTCACATTCAATGATATGACTGAAAATGCACTATTTATTTCCTCCATTTTATTCTTTGGTTTTCATATGTCATCTTATTTTTGTCTTTCTTTTTACTCTTTTGGTTATCCTTTCTGCTTTTCTTTCTTCTATACTCTCCTCCAAGCCTCTCTCTCCTGTTTTTTTCTTTCAGATTCTAAGGCTTCCTTTAATATTTCCTGCAAAGGTGGATTCTTTTTTGCAAACTCTCTTAGTTTCTGTTTGTTTGTGAATACTTTATATTCACCTCCATATTTGAAGGACAGTTTTGCTGGATAAAGAATTCTCGGCTGGCAGTTTTTCTCTTTCAGTTTCCTAATTGTATCATACCACTGTCTTCTCGCCTCCATGGTTTCTGAAGAGAAATCTGCACAAGTCTTACTGGACGTCCTTTGTACGTGATCATTTGCTTCTCTCTTGCTGCTCTGAGAATTTTCTCTTTATCTTTTACATTTGACATTCTGAATAATATGTGTCTTGGCGTAGGTCTATTTGTATTCATTCTTATTGGGGTACGGTGTGCTTCTTGGACATGTAAGTTCATTTCTTTCGTGAGAGTTGGGAAATTTTCAGCTATTATTTCCTCAAATACTCTTTCTGCCCCTTTTCCTTTCTCTTCTCCTTCTGGAACTCCCATGACACGTATGTTCTTGCGTTTTGTGTTGTGATTCAACTCTCTGAGCCCCTGCTCAATTTTTTCCATTCTTTTCTCTCTCTGTTCTTTTATCTCTTCAATTTTAGCTGGTCTGTCTTCAGTATCACTTATTCTTTCTTCTATCATTTCGAGTCTGCTGTTGTATGCTTCAAATGTATTTTTGACTTCACCTATTGTGTCTTTCATTCCCATGAACTCCGTTACTTTTCTGTTCAGGATTTCAAATTCTTCTTTGCGTTCGCTCAATGACTTCTTGATGTCATTGATCTCTTTAACTATATTCTCTTTCGTCTCATTAATTTGATTTTGGAAATTTGTGCTCATCTCACTGATTAGTTTTCTCATATTCTGCATCTCTTCTGGGACTTTGCTGTATTCCTTTTCTTGGGCCATGTCTTCTATTTTCTTAGTATGGCTCGTAATTTTTTGCTGGTGCTTAGGCATCTGGTTAGGTTGTATTTTACTTAGATGCTCTATCTCTTTCTCTTTTATGGGGTTTTAGTGGCAGGAGGCTGTGAGTTACCACAGCTCTTTGGTTTTTAGCTCAACCTTGATTGTTAGGATTGTTCTGCTGGTTGCTCAAAACTGGGCACTGGACCCAGTGATTGGTTGTAGAGTCGTTTCCTAGGGCCTTGGACAGGGAGGCTATAGAGGCCAGGAAAAGCCTCTCTTTTTAATTTTCTTATGTGCACGTCCTTTGTCTTCCAGGAGATGGCGCTTGTTGGAAGCTCTCAATTCAATGCCTGGTCGGAGCGTATTTGTTGTGACACAGGCCAGATCAATGTGATAGATCTTCCTGTCTGGGGGCTAAGAGCCCTGTGATTCAAACTTTCTGAGACAGTTCTCCAGACTTCTCTTGTAGTGCCCCCTTTTCCCAGCTAGGAAATATTTCCACTCCCTTCTGAATACTCAACAATCAGTCCCTGTTAGTAGAGGAGGAGATTGGGAGGTTTGTATATCTTTAGCCCCTTGCAGGCTCCAAGGCAAACAATGGCGCAACCCCACCCGGCCTGGAAGGGCTCTTGGGACAGGGCAGACCAAACCTTGGAGTCAAAAGCAGGGTCAGCCCCAGGCTCTCTCCCCTCTCCAGTGGAGTCCTCAACAATTAGTCCAGGCTAGAAGAGAGGGAGGTTGGGAGGGTCGGATTTCTCCAGTCCTTTCTAGGCTCCCAGGGCAAACTGCGTGTGGAAGGGTCCGTGGGGCTCTGCAGCCCAAATTTCAGATCAGAACCTGAGTCAGCCTAAGGCTGTGTCCCTCTTCTCTCCCCTTGCCTGGAGTGGCAGATCCCTGAAGCCCCCTTTGTCTGTGGTCGCAGGCCCAGAGGCCCGAGAGTTCTGAAGAGTGTGGGGGAGGGTGCCAGCAGCAGCAGAAGCTGCTACTTGCAACTCACCGTTCTGTTGTCACGATTTCCCTCTTCTGTCCCTCTCCCCTCTGGGTGGTGTGCAGCGTTCACCTGCTGTCCTAAACCCTAGAAGATCTTTTTCGGGGCTGTTTCAGCTTGTCCTCTAGCTATTTTTCTGGAGAAGAGATTTCCGTGTCTTACTAGTCCGCCATCTTCCCGGAAGTCCCAACAATTCAGTCTTACAAGTGCTTTTCCTCAAGACAGCCATCATTCTTCGGTATGCAGCAGAAGTTCTTTATATATTTTGTCTCAAAGAACATTATAAAGATATTTACAAGGGCCAAAATTTAATAAAATTCATAATTTATGCGGCTTCATCAAGGGCATTCATAAGTAAAAACAGCTTTAAAAAAAATGAGTGCATAATGGTAAATACAATGACAGTACAGTTTTTGCCACTGCCTTAATTCATGCTAAGGCACTAGCAGTTTTACCACCAGTACTTTTCCATCCTCAGTGTACATGTTGTTAACCCAGTGAAAAAGGGAAATAAATAAGTCTTAGTATTATTTTGAAAATAATTTTGACCTCATCAACTCCCTGTAAGAGGTTTTGGGGACTCCCCCAGTAAACCACATTTTGGAAACCACTGCTATAGGAGATGTTATTGGGACTTAATTTTTTTTTTTTTCAAGCAATGGCAAATTTAGACAGTTTCTAGTAGATACGCAGGGTATATAGGCAAACAGTTATTAAAGAATCAACTAATAAAAATTAATTTTGGGGACTTAATTTTAATGGTTTGATTATTTTTCTTTTATTATGTACTTGTTTTCCTAATTGGGTTGCAATAAACAATGTAGTCACATACAATACTGTTTTATGAGTGTCTAAGCAAGAACTCTAGAATTCAGTTAATATAACTGGCTGTTTGGCAGTACACTCAAAATAGCAACAGACTAACAGAATATTTATATTTTAAAGCTACAATGTTGGGATTTTCTTCTACATTTGTATTATTTGGAAGGTTGATACAAAATTTTTTCTAATCATGCTTTTTATTTTGTTTTTAGGCCTGCATTGATGACAATGTTGATATGGTAAAGTTTCTGGTAGAAAATGGAGCAAATATTAATCAACCTGATAATGAAGGCTGGATACCACTCCATGCCGCTGCTTCCTGTGGATATCTCGATATTGCAGAGTAAGCTAGTTTTATTTTATGTACATACTATTTAAAGACCTGAAATTTTATAGAAATCTTTGTTAAAGTTAAATGAGTAAACTCTTATATTACCTTAACCATTGAAATCTATTTTTCCCAGGAAAGAGAATGAGTGGTACTTGGGAATCCAAATATTTAGAGTCTTGGTGTCAGATCTTCTTCCTGTCTGCCTATCCTTTTTGGCATTTGGCATTTTCTGTTAATATGGGTAATTGAACACTTTTCTTCCTCCATCTCCATCTCCTTTTCTTTTGAGGATAGCTGGAATATTGTCAAATGATTCAGGGTTAATATTTAGCAATTTAGTCTAGCATTATGTAATCACGAGTTGGGGAAAATTAACAATAATTCTCAATTGGATTAATATGATATAGGAAAAATAGGATAGAGTTCTATTAATCAATATATTTCTACTTAGTTTTTCTTAAGATTGTTTTCTAAAATTATATTTTTTATATATTTATATAAATACATATTGGATGAGTACTTTGAGAAAATCTAATTCTTTAAGCTTTTAACAAGGAAGTATAGATCTTTCTTGTTATTATATATACATATCATAAACAGTTTCATTATCCTATCTACTTTCATCAAAGCCTGTCTACTAATAAATTGTTGAATGTAGGAGATCTACTCTGTAACTCTCTTAGTAATGCTTTGCAGATTTCTCTATATATATTTTTCACTCCCCTGCTCCATGTGTATTGGAGATAAGATACATTAATTTCAAGGTGAGGTCAAGTGTGGGGAAATGAAAAGTGTTCTAGCCTATGAATCAGAAGATCTGAGTTACATGAGTTTTATTACTGACTCTGCCACTAACTCCACTACATCTTTGGGTAATTTGTTTCCTCTTTCTGGACTTTGATTTCTTTATATGTAAAATGAGGAAATTCTTTTGTCATTGACCACAGTGGTTCTTCAAAATTATAATGATGGTTCTCAAGTTCCTTACCTGTTTGTACTTCTCATGTTCAAGAGAGGACTTGGATATCTACTTCATAGAGAAAATAGATAATGTGCATTTATCTTCATCTGTCCTTAAGTATTAGGTGCTTAAAGATTAGATGTGGATTATGAATTTCTCTTCAACCACTATTGCAGGTATGTGACCTTGGGGAAGTGCTTAACTTTAAGTTTCAGTTCCTCCTCTATAAAATGGGAATAATATTTCTTAGGATTGTTGTGAGGATTAATTGAGGTAATGCATCAAACATAGTACGTAGTACATAGGAAATACTCCGTATTAACTTTATGACCATTATCTTTTTTATCTCCTCTGGAAAAATAAAATCCCTGACCTCTTTAGATTTTATTTTTTGTGTTCTCTTTTTTATTCATGCCTCTGAGTTTGAAAAGGCAAGTGTTTTTCCCTTGAATAATTTCTTGTCATAGACTTGATTGATAAGCCATTTTGTCAGTTTGGAGTACTTTTAGCTGTAAGTAATGGATTACCCAACTTAAAATGACCTAAACAATACAAGCAATTGTTATGCAAGATAATGTGTAGTTGAAGGACATTCAGGTTTTTTAAACTGCTCCATAACGTCATCAAGAGCCTGGGGTCTTTCAGTTTTCTTTTTCTGCCTTTCCCAGATATTGATTTTATTCTTAGCCTCATGGTCATAAGATGATTGCCACAACTCCAGAATTGTGTTTTTTACACAACCATATCCAAGAGCAAAATAAATGTGAGTAGGGGATGAGAATATCCTTCTCCATATTTTATGTATGTCAGGAAGCGAAACCTTTCCCAGAGAATCTGCTGCCTGAAGTAGAATTTCCTTTAGAGGATTTCCATTAAAATGGGCTTGGTCATTTGCCCATGCCTTAGCACCAAGAGAGGCTGGGAAAGCAAGTATCTGGCATATTTTATTTCTTACTGCCAGTAAATTAGGTATGGAAAAGGGGTAAGCAGTCTGCTGCAGTCATTAATATTATCACCAGGGTAACTATTTTTGCTTTTTGGAAGTGGGAAGAATATAGGCTCCATAGGATTTGTGCAAACAAAGTGACCTGATTTAAACAAGGTTGCCTAGAGTTTTGTTTATCTAATTACCTTTGTATAGGCAGTTTGAGTTAATGACTGTGGTGTGAAGTGTCTAAACTCATAGTTTCTTTGAACAAAATTAAAATTGGAAGAATGATGGTGATTTCCTTTTGTTCTTTCTGCCATCTGAGATTTAAAAAAAAAAAATAATGCCAATGTTTTTAGAAAATAAATTTTAGTTCCAGTGTATACTGGGTTGTTTGCTAAGGTGGTAATAAACCATACCCTCCCCTAATGCCTGATTATTTTTAATTATCAGTATAATCTCTTTCAGCAATTAATTTCAGCAATTAATGAGTGAGAGAAATTCATGACTGCTAGTGTTAGGGGTTAAGTCGTGTACCCCACAAAAGATGTTTACATCTTAATCCACATTCCTGTGAGTGCGAACCCATTTGTAAATAGGACCTTTTGAAGATGTTATAATTAGTTAAGGTATGGCCAAATTGAATCCGGGTGTATCTTAATTCATATGACTAGATGCTTTATGAAGAAAAGAAATTGACAGTTAGTAGAAGCCAGAAAGAGGAGAAACAAGAAACCAGTAAAAACTAGAAATCAGAGAAAAGCCACAGCACATCACCATGTGATACAGGCAGAGATGCAAGTCAGGGAACTCCAAGGATTGCAGGAAGCCATCACCAAAATGCTACAGTCAAGAGAAAGCATGGCTTTGCTGATGCCTTGATTTGGGACTTATCGCCTCTGAAACCATGAGCCAATAAATTCTTACTTTTAAAGCCAATCCTTTGTGTGGTATTTGTCACAGAAGCTCTGGCAAACTAAGACAGCTTTTGGCACTAGAAAGTGAGCTGCTGCAATTACAAACACCTAAAAATGTGGAAGGGGATTTGAAAGTGGGTAATGGTTGTAGGCTGGAAGAATTCAGAGGCTGTTGGTAGAAAAAGCCTACATTGCTTTGAAAAGAAAGTTTTTGTCGTCTTGGAGAATGTATATGTCATCATGAACAGAATGTTGGTTGTAATATGGATGGTGCAGGTGTTTCCCAGCCCTGGGAAAGTTGTGTGACTATGCCTGCCCACAGGGCACAAAGCCTTGAAAGATGAAGTAGATGCCAGCCTGACTGGCAAGAGTGGAGGAAACCCCCAGGGCTCTTTTTTTTTTTTTTTTTTTTTTTAATAATACATATATATTTTTATATCAAGTGTAACATGGTCATACAAAAGCATTTACTACAAATATAATTCACGCATACCAAAACAGCCAGTTTTATTTTTTCCTTCCCTTTTATATCCTATTTTAGACAAATACTGAAATGCTGAAAATAACAGGAATGCACAAGTTCTAAAACCTGGGAATTCTATCATCTAAATTTTTTCTCAAATTCCAAACAATGAGGCTTATTGAATAAAACTCTCAGAATTAATTTACATAAATCTTTGTTAGATATATATTATCAGTGTTTGAATGTCCAGGTAGAAAAAGTACATAAAATGATTTGTAAGTGAAAACATCTAATACAAAAGGAATGATTAAAACAAAACCCAGCCAATATCAAGAGGGAACACATCGAATTTAAAGCTTCTGAAAGAGATGTTTTTTTTTTTTCCTTTTTTTTCAATCTGGTTGCCTCATCTTTTTGGTGCATTGCTTTGCGCCGTGCAGGTCTAGGACTTTTTTCTTTTTTCTTTTTTTACCAGGAGGTCCCGGGGATTGAACCTAGTACTTCCCATATGGTAAATGGGAGCTCAATTGCTTGAGCCACAGCTGCTTCCTGAAAAAGGTGCTTTTGTGCCATTATATAAAATACCAGTAAGTTCAGAACTGTTAGAAAACAAAACCCAAGGAGTAAAAAACTATCAAATTATTTTAAAACCATCTAAAGCCAAATAAGACCTAACTGAACTGCACAATTTAGAAACAGGTTTAAGTGCATTTTCTTTTATCAATTGAATTGACTACCACATTTAAAAACTGGCAATTAATTAAAATGCAAATAAGTACATATTTGTGAGTCCTTTGACGTTATGTAAATATTAAATGTTAAAAAAGTGAATTGCCAATTGAAAAACAAAAGCTTACATACAACAATGCACAAATGATGAAAGATACATAATAAAATTATTTGGGGGGGGGGGAACAAAGAAAGATCTCTTAGGCACTTGCATTCAGAAACATTCCTTCTAAAAATAACCCCCGTTTCACCTCAAAAAATAAAGCTGATTTTCCCCAATTGCACATACTAGTTGAGAACTATATTATTATATATTAGGATGGATTTAAATGAATAATTTTATGGGGAATATCAAATTTTTAAAAATCGATTCCCCCTATTTTATTCACATTCAAAAATACAGACTTTAATGATATTTCCAGTGAGACACAAATATGGCCTTATCAAAACCTTCTGTCATTCAGTATAACTGTGACAGTTTGATATTAAGAATTCCAAAAAGAAATATAGATTATGTTTGTAAACTGGTCTGTTCCTCTGGTGTGATAGCCTTTTGTTAGATTCATATGAGATGTCTGATTAAATTATGTCATGATTGGGGCTTTGTTCCAACCATGTCATTAGAGTACGACTCAGTGTTGAGTCCTAGCCCCCTTGGGCTGATAAAACAGACTTTTACACGAAAGTAGACACACAGAAGCAGATATTCAGGAAGAGAGAGTGCTTCATAGACTTGGCCCAGGGAAGAGAGATGAGCCTGATAGTCTACAGCAGACCTTGTAGAGAGATCAGAGCACCTGAGTCCGGAAAGAAATGAGCCCTAGGGAATGATGAGCCTTATGCCAGCCTCCAGCTGAGATCAGAAGAAGCTGGGACCACAGAGCCTTAAGAGGGAGGAGGAAGGCTGAACCTTCACAGACACTGTCCGCCATCTTACATCAACATGTGGCAACAGACTTGGGGTGAGGAAGAACCTCTTATGGTACCTTGAGTTGGACTCTTTAGGACCTTGTAATTGTAAACTTCTACCCCAAATAAATACCCTTTATTAAAGCCAACAGAGGGAAGCAGATGTGGCTCAGGCAGTTCAGCGCCCACTTGGGAGGTCTCGGGTTTGGTCTCTGGTGCCTCTTAACAACAAAAGCACAGACAACAAGCAAACAAGTGAGAAAGCCAACTCAGGGGAGTCGAAGTGGCTCAGTGTTAGAGCACTGGCTTCCCAAATACGAGGTCCTGGGTTTAATCCCCAACCCTGGTTAAAAAAAAAAAAAAAAAAGCCAGCAGAGTTCTGGTACTTTGCATAAGCACCCCTTTGGCTGACTAATACAATAACCAACTTAGGATAACATAATACAATGATGAAAAGAAAAATCCACAATTTGGCAATCTTGGTCAAAATGGTCACATCAAAAAATTCCTTCAAAAAACAAACACAATACACAAAACAACAAAAAAAGAAAATCCAAATTTTGGCAGTCCTACACAGATTGCCAGATTTCATCTTCAAGGTCTTCGAACTGTTGCATTCATTTTAGCCTTGGTCTCTGACATGCGGGGTTTGCATCAGTCAGGTCCTGTTCCTTGGAGTTATCTTTAGGCACACTAATAGGCTATCCAGGGAAAGCTGATACATTTTCTGAGTTTGAAACTGTTTTACCACCTGAGTCTGGGGAGCCTGAGCTGGGCCAGCAGGCTCTGCTGCAGAGGACTTAGCAGGCTACTCTTCATACTACTGCTCCTGGAAGTAGGTGGTTTATAAAATGTTGTCCAGTGTTGGGGCTGCAGTGTTCTGGGTGCTCTGACAGAAGCAAGAAAATGTGAATCAGAGCACCCGTTGCTCTGATATCTCTCTTGCTGACCTGACTGTTTCTGTGTATGTTTACTGAGCTGGATGGCATTGACTGACTGGTCTCCATTGGTCTTGATGCTGGTTGTCCTTTTTCCTGAAGTGCTTCGGGTACAATCAGGGTATTCTTTACAGTTATGTCGCTTGATTTGTACTGTTTGTCCTAAGTTTTCTGTAGAGTTTGCGGGTCACAGCCATCAAGTTTGGAACAAATAATAGCAGAGGTGTCTTTTAACTCCTTCGATGGAAAGATGCTTGCAAAACTTGTATGAATTTACATTTCCCATATTTTTGCCATTTCTTTTATTAGGAAGGCTTGTAAGGAGTAGTCTTACAAACCTTACAAGTAGTAGGAAACTTAAAGGTCTGATCATTTCCTTGGTCCTTCGAGTATGCCTATCAACACTGCCTGCTTCCCTATCAGATTTCAGAGTAAAGTGGCTTAGGGGTTTTACAACTATTTTTTGAGATGCTGATTCAAGCACTTGGTCTGGAAGCAAACTTACTTTGTCATCAATGAGACATGCATCACATTTTTCTTAACTACCCAGGTCAGCGGTTGCCCCTGCAGCCCCTCCAATTTATGATTCAAGAAGTAAACAATTTTTTAAAAATTGGGCAATAGATCTAAACAGACTTTTCTCTAAGGAGATATACAAATGGCCAAAAAGCACATGAAAAGATTTTCAATACCATTAGTCTTAAGGAAGCTTAAAACACAGTGAGATACTGGAAGGATTGTGGGGAGATGGTGGATTAGTATGTGCCAGGAATCAGTCCCTCCACCAAAACAGCTATTGAACTGGCAGGAACTTTTGAAACAACAATTTTGAAACTCTAGAGTCCAATGGAACACTGCACAGCATCCAGGGAAAAGCTGGAAGAAGAGACAGGTAAAATATGGTAAATATTGGTGAATTTCACCCTGCATGCAATGGCTGCCACCTCTCATCCCCCTCACCCCCAGTCCCATGGTAGACAACAGTGGGGACTACAGCCCAGCACCAGATGCAGCTTGCTGGCACCAGGGTGGGCTCTCAGGGCCTAGTCTTTCCAAATCTGTGTGTGTGTGTGTGTGTGTGTGTAAGTAATCTGAATACTGCTTTTGATCAGCTGCTTCAGATCTCTGAAGGGCTGGATCTGAGGGTGACCATTGTTCAAAACTGCTAAAAGACAGAAACATCCTAAGTATCTGTCAACTTATGAATGGATAAACAAAATGTGGTATATACATACCATGGAATACTATTTAGCTGTAAGAAGAAATCAATTGGGGAAGCACATGACAACATGGAGGAACCTTCAGGACATTGTGTTGAGTGAAATAAACCAGACGCAAACGGACAAATATTGAGATTGGTTGTGGGTTGAGAAGGGGGAGATGATGGTGGGTGTATGTAGAATATTTAATAAGGTCAGTGGTAAATATGTGGTAATAGACTTGATGGTAGCACATTATAATGAGTGTAACAAACACTTTTGGTTTATGGATCTGATTGTGGCTGAAACAAGTAGTCTAGGGAGGTTAATGTTGGTTGGAGCACAGCTGAAGGATGATATAGGGAATATATTAATAGTGATTTTGGCAGTAGACGAGGATTGTTGTTAATAGAAATTCAGGAGTGTTCTACTACAAGGTGTTAAGAGTGTGGTGACCAGGCCCTGTGCGTGGGTGTGCCATCAGGCCCTGCAAGCGGGTGAGTCCCCCAGACCCTGCGAGCGGGTGCCCCCCACCCCAGGCCCCATGAGCGGGTGTGCCATCAGGCCCCACGAGCCATGCAGCAAGATGATGACATAACAGGAGAGTGACACAAGGGACAGCCAAGACAAGACATGCCAAAAAACCCGAAACTAAGGTGGCACAGGTGGTAAGACACCTCTTTTCCACATCGGAGGTTCTGAGGATCAAATTCCAGTGGAGACAGGAGGAGAAGGATGAGAAGAGAGGGCAGGAAACAGACACAGAGAGTTGCCCAGCAAATGGACACAAAAACAGCAAAAACGTGTGGGGGGGAGGGGAATGGATAAAAGTAAACAAATCCTTTAAAAAAAAGTATAGGGGAGTAAGGTACAGACTTACAGTAGTAATACTTTGTATTACAGTATTACAGTAGTAATACTTTGATGATGCTCTTTCATAATTTGTTAACAAATGTTTCGCAACAATGCAAAGTATTTGTGGTGGGGTGATGTGTGGGAGCCCTGTATGATGTTATGCATGTTTGTTTTGTAAGTTCACAATGTTTACTGAACACTTATTGTTTATATATGTTCATATATGAATGATATACTTCAATAAATTGTAAAAAAATTTTTTTTTTAAGTGTGGTGATATATGGGGAAACAATGGGTATAATCTGTAGACTGTGGTTAACAGCAATATTGTAATGCTTTTGTAGCAAGGGCTAGGAAGATGTTTTATTAATGCTAAAGGTAAAGAAAAAGGAATATGGAGTTTGGTTTTGTGAGATATGAATATGATTAGGCATTTTTTTCTCTTCATTTTTTTTTTTTTTTTTATTAATAAGGAAACCTTAGCTATGTCATTTGACTAATCTGGGTTCACTGTTTATCTTTCTGAACACTGCAGGAATAATTGAGTTTGTTGTTGGATTTCGATGAGATAAAAGTCCCTGGACAGAACTTTTTTGGAGTAATGTTTCCATAACTTGTTGAGCTGCCATGTGTCTATTATTTTACTTTTTGAAATTCAAATAAATTTTGAATAAATTTTAAAAAATAAAAATCTCCTCCTCCCCCCTGAAAAAGTCCAGGACTGGGTGGTTTCACTGCTGACTTCTACCAATCATTTAAAGAGAAATTAACACCAATACTGCTTAAACTCTTAACAAAAAAATGAGAGAGGGGATTTCTTCCTAGCTCATTCTGTAAGGCCAGATTACCATTATACCAGAGCCAGATAAAGGCAACACAAGAAAAGAAAATTATAGACCAATATCCCTTATTTAGATTTTAAAACTCCTCAACAAATTACTGGCAAACTGAATCCAACAGTGTATTAAAAGGATTATAAACCATGATCAAGTGGAATTTATTCCAGGAATGCAAGGATAGCTCAACATGAAAAAAAATGATGTACTATACCACATTAATAAAATGAAGGGAGGAAGAAAACACATGATTGTCTCATATGATACAAAAAAGGCACTTGACAAAATCCAGCATCCTTTCATGATAATAGGAGACTAGGAATAGAAGAGACTTTCTCAACATGTTAAAAGGCATATATGAAAAACCAACAGTAAATATACCCAGTAGTGAAAGACTAAAAGCTTTCCCCCTAAGATCAGAAAGAAGACACTGTTAGCATTGTTATTCAACATTGTACTGGAAGTTCTAGCCAGAGCAATCCAGGTCAGGAAAGAGAAAGAAATAAAAGGCATCTAAATTTGAAAGGAAGAATTCAAATTATTGATATTCTCAGATGACATGATCCTATATATAGAAAATCCCAAAGAAAGCTACTAAAACTATTAAACAAATTAATAGCAAAGTTGTAGAATACAAGATAAATATGTAGAAGTCAGTTGAGCTTATCCACCAGTAATGAACAATCTGAAAAGGAAATCACAAAAATTCCATTTACAATAACATCTAAAAGAATCAAATACCTAGGAATAAATTTAATTAAGGAAGTGAAAGATTTGTATACTGGAAACTAAAAAACATCGCTGAAAAGCATTAAAGACCTAAATTAATGGAAAGACATTTTTAATATAAATGGAAGCCTCACACTTTCTGATTCAAAACATAACTTACATGTACAAGGTCCAGGGCTCGATCCCCAGTACCTCCTAAAAACAAAACAAATAAACAAAAAAACTAACTCTCATTGGGGAGCGGATGTAGCTCAGTGCTTGAGTGCCTACTTCCCATGTATGAGGTCCTGGGTTCAATCTCTGGTACCTCCAAAAAAAAACCAAAAAAAAAAAAAATTCAAAGGTACAGTACTGAAAACAGTTTGGTGCTGGCATAAGGACAGACATATAGACCAGTGAAAAGAATTGAGAGTCCAGAGTTAAATCCACACTTGTATGGCCTGTTGGTTTTTGACAAAGGTGCCAGTTCTATTCAGTGGGGAAAGAAGGGGCTCTTCAACAAATGGTGTTGAAATAACTGGAAATTCACATGCAAAAGAATGAATGTGGACCACTGCTTTTCACCATATATAAGAATTAATTAAAAATGGATCAATGACCTAAATACAAGAGCCAGTACTATAAAACTCGTACAAGAAAACATAGGGAAATGTCTTCAGGACCTTTTAGTAGTCAGTGGATTTTTAGATATTGCACCAAAAGCACAAACTAAAAGAAATTATCAAGACATTGATAAAAGACTACCTACAGAATGGGAGAAAATATTTGGAAACCCGTA
This sequence comes from Tolypeutes matacus, assembly GCA_026826555.1. Classification (NCBI taxonomy): domain Eukaryota; kingdom Metazoa; phylum Chordata; class Mammalia; order Cingulata; family Chlamyphoridae; genus Tolypeutes; species Tolypeutes matacus. Next base: position 12,232,012 of record JAKSZT010036119.1, on the reverse strand, counting down.
TACCTGGTAAGTATTTAATATTCAATATATATAAAGAACTACAATCAACAACAAAAAGATAACCCAATTCAAAAATAGGACAAGAGGGAGTGGATGTGGCTCAAGCACTTGAGTGCCTGCCTCCCACATGGGAGCTCCTGGGTTTGGTTCCTGGTGCCTCCTAAAGAAAAAAACAGATGAGGGAGGCATTAGGGGGCATGGGGGAAGGTCTATCACTAAAAAAAAAAAAAATGGCCAAGAATCTGAATAGATATTTCCCCAAAGAAAATAGTCAGATGACCACTAAGTATATGAAAACATGCTCAATATTATTAACTATTAAAGAAATGCAAATGAAAACTACTGTGAGATACCGCTTTGCACCCACTGGGAAGTATAGCTGTTAAAAAAAAAAAAAAAAGATGTTAGCAAATGTGGCAGTTTGATAATATTTATGAATTACAAAAAGAGATATTGATGTTGATAAACTGGTCTGTTCCTCTGGACTTGATAACCCTTTGATTGTGTTAGATTCACATGAGATGTCTGATTAAATTATTTTAAGATTAGGGCTTTGATTCAACCACGTCATTAGAGTGCGACTCAGCTTTGAGTCCCAGCCCCCTTGGTGGGCTGATTAAACAGACTCACATGGAAGTAAATGCACAGAGAATGAGATACACAGAAAAAGACACAGCAGAGAAGAGAACTTAGTTTTGATGCTGGAGCCCTGGGAAGAGAGATAAGCCTGATAGTTTACAGCTGACCTTGTGAAGAGAACAGAGCAGCTGAGCCCAGAAAGAAACAAGCCCTGGTAAGTTAAACGCGCCTTATGCCACCCTACAGCTGAGATCAGAAAAAGCTACGACCACGGAGCCTTAAGAGGGAAGAGAAAGGCTGAACCATCACAGACATCACTCGCCATCTTGTGTCAACATGTGGCAACAGACAGGGTGAGAAAATACCTCTTATGGTAACTTGAGTTGGACTCTTTAGGGCATTGTAACTTCAGGCTTCTACCTCAACTAAATACCCTTTATAAAAATCAACAGATTTCTGGTACTTTGCATCAGCACCCCTTTTGGCTGACTAATATAGCAAGGATGCAGAGAAATAGGAACCCTTGTGCATTGTTTATGGCTATGTAAAATGGCACAGCCATTGTGGAAGACAGTTTGGCAGTTCCTCAGTTAATTATAGAATTATCATAGAGCCCAGCAATTCTACTCCTAATTATATACTAAAAAGAACTGAAAGCAGAGACTCAGTCATATATTTGTACACTAATATCCTTACAGTAGCCCAACTGTTGAAGTAACCCAGTTATCCATCAGCAAGTGAATGGATAAACAAAATGTGGTAAATCCATACAATGGAATATTATTCTGACATTTAAATAGCGAAGTGCTGGTACTTGCTACAACATGGACGAAACTTGAAGGTATCACATTGAGTATAGTATACCAGACAAAACATGGCAACTATTGTATGTTTTCTCTATATGAAATACTTAGAAAAATAAATTCATAGACACAGAGAGCAGAATAGTGGTTACCAGAGGTAAAGGGAGGGGGAATGGGGAATTATTGCTAAATGAGTGTGAATTTTGTTTTGGGATAATGAAAATAGTCTGGAAATATAATGGTGAAAGTTGCACAGTATTGTAAATGTACTTAATGTTGGAGAATTAAAATTATTTTTATCTTGTAATATGTATATTTTACCACAATTAAGAGTAAATAAATTAATTATAAAACAGTAAACCAAAAAACACATTCAGATACCACTTCCTATTTACTAGGATGGATAGTATCAAAAAATCAGGTCAACAACAAATGTTGACAAGGATGTAGAGATATTGGAACTTTCATACATTACTGTTGGCAGTGAACAATGGTATAGCCACTTTGGCGAGTAGTACTTCCTCAAGTGATTTTTACAGCGTTACCATATGATTCAGCAGTTCCCTTATACACATATACACAAAAGAATTCAAAACCGGGACTCAAACAGATACTTCTACAAAAATATTAATAGCAGTATTATTAACAGTAGCTGAAATGTAGAGACCACCCAGATGCGCATGAATACCTGAATGGATAAACAAAATGTGGTATATGCATGCAATTAAATAGTATGCAGCCAGAAAAGGAACAAAATACTGATCCATGCTATATCATGGATCAACCTTGAAAATTTTATGCCAGCCACAAAAGACCACATATGAATGCTCCCATTCCTTTGAAATTTTCAGAATGGGATAATCTGTATGTTCAGAAAGTAGATAATTGGTTGCTTATGGCTGGGTGGAGAGGGAGTTTAATAGCTAAATAGTACAGGTTTCTTTAAAATAAGGTGGAGGGCACTTCTGGGGAGAAGGAAATAAAGAATGTGTTATGTGTTATTTTTTTTTTTAAGATTTTTATTTATTTATTCATTTATCCCCCCCTTGCTGCTTGTGCTCGCTGGGTCAGCCAACCAAGCCGTGCGGGCAGACCATATGGTAAACGGGAGCCCCACTGATTGAGTCACAGCCGCTTCCCATGTTATGTGTTTTTGGAAACTGGAGGGGAAAGACGATCTGTGTTATAAAGTGGCGTCAAATTTGGCAAAGAAACAGCTCTATCATGGCCCTCTCTGAGCTCCTGGGATTTGACCTCCCTGAGATCGTGCCCATGCGATAAGGGTATAGCAAACCACCCTTTGCTAAGGAAACTAGACATGCAGAAGCACTTCCAACCTAGAATGAAAGGGATAGAGGCAGGATGAATCAACAGAAGAGTGAATTTAGGGGCAGAATCATGAACACAGAGTTCTGAGCCAAAAAAAAATATCATTGGATCAAGAGAGAGGAGCCACCCTCCTGGTCATTGAATAGGGTGAGTCCTCAGCCCTGATGTTTGGAAAGAGTAGACCCATCTCTGTGCATGGAGTGAACAGGCCTTTGACCCGATGTTCATGGAGAGTGTAGCCACTACTCTAGTGCTCAGAGGCTGTGAGACCTATGCCCCAGCATTCAGGGATTGCCTAGCCACCACTCTCGTGCTTGGAGAGGGCGGGGTCTATGCCCCAGTAGTGTTCAAAGAAAGCATGGCCACTGCCTCAGCCTTTGGAAAAGGTGGTGATTTTGCCCAGAAGGCCCAGAGGACAATCCACAGATCCTCTCAGACCTTTGAGTCTAATGGAGTTTGCGCTGCTGGATTTTGGACTTGCTTGGACTCATAACCCCTTTTTTCTTCCCATTTTCTCCTTTCTGGAATGGGAATATATATTCCATTCCTATGTTAACCATTACATTTTGAAAGCAGGTAACTTGTTTTCCAGGTTTCATAGGTTCATAGAAGGAAAGTACTTTTGCCCTAGGACATACCATACCCATACCAATTTTGATAAGACTTTGTTACTGAAATGGCATAAGACTTTTGGGATGTCTTATGATGCTGTGATGAAATGAGTGTTTTTACATGGGTAAGAATATGTCTTTTTGGTCAGACTGTTGGGATTAACTCAGGTACCCCACAAAACGTGTTCAGTTCTTAATACATGTTCCTAAGTGTATGAGCCCATTTGTAAATAGGACCTTTTGAAGATGTTATTAAGGTGTGGCCAAACTGAATCAGACTGTTTCTTAATCTGTACAACTGGAGGTCTTCTGAGAAGATATTCAGATGTAGTCAATTAGATGAAACCAGAAGGAAAAGCCAGAAGGAGAAACCAAGCAAGTCCAGATTAGTTTGCACTGAGGGTTTGTGGGGTGATTGGACTACATTGAGTTCTTTCCCAATAAAGGGCCTCTGAGAATCACTCAAATATATATTTGAATCCAGTTCATTTCTTTGAGAAATCTTTTTAAAACTAACAATTTATTCAATAGTGAATGGGTAATTAAAAAAAAAAAAAAAAAAGGTTGTTTAATAATGTTTCTTTTCCAGAGTAGAATGGAGGAAGAATAATAAGGTGAATTAGGAGAATCTGATGTAATGCCCAGCATATGCATTTTTAAAATATTGACTGTCCTGAGTTCTTTGTTCTTAAGAGTATGATTAATTTGTTTAACATGTTTTTAAAACCATGCAATCAATAAATAAGTACCTACTATATATCAGGTCAGATATTAAAATATATACATTAACATTATTCTTTTCCTTTGGTGTACTGAATCAGCAATATAAAACTCTCACTGTCACGTCAAGGTAGTATTCCCTAAAAATTAGTGTTGATGTCTTTGGACCATGAATGAGAAGTAAAATTGAATAGTATGAGTCTGACATACTAGAAAAGGCAGATGATTATGGAGCCCAAGAAACCACGTTTGTAATTTATTGTTTCAATCTGTAACTATAAATTAGGTATAGCTCTAATCATAAACTGTAACTAAATTATAATTTTTAATTACGTGCAGAGCATTGAAACCAAGTCCTTTCAAGAAATAACAGCATAGGTGCTATACAATGGCAACATTTTAATTTTGTCATCCTTTTTCATTTATTAGTTAGAATCCTTTATAAAAGAAACTTCCTCATATAGATAGATAAAGATAGCATAAATTCTATCTTCTTTCCTTTACATGCTGATTTTTAAAATAAAGAAGTAGTTCACTAGCATCCTTCGAAAGGGATTAATCAGCTTTTTGGGGGGATTTAAGTAACATTAGGAACTCATGCATTAAGTCTGTGTGATACGTTTCAATCCATTGCAATTATTATTATTATTCATTAGCAGTGTTTCATCTTTGGTCAGTGAGAGTCTGTTAAAGTTGGCTTCTAAGCCCTTGGGACAAGACCAAATAAAGTAGTCTTTGATAGCTTCTGTAATTATAAGATGTTCCAGACTTATCTTTTATATTTCCTGCCCTAGGTCTAGAATCAGCCATTTCCCCAGGGAGCTGTGTTCCTTGTTTTCTTGTAATCGGTGTTAGGAGTGTTCATTGCTAGATGGTAGGTCATTGTTTCTGATTCACATTCAGCACCACAGAGTTTTTCTTTAACCTCTTCTCTCTTCTATCAAATCTCCTTTCTCTGTCATCTCATTGTCAGGCACCATAGGATTGAAATAACACATAATTACTAATTTGCTTTATCATGTATTATACATACATTAGACTCAGTATAAAAATACCATTACTACCATGATGGCCATCACCAATATAATTACTGAATGCAGTTTTGTTTTCGGGGGGTATTTTTGTTTTGTTTTGTTTTACATTTCATTTTGTCCTTAAGGTATCCTACTTGGAATATACTATTTTATTATGACACGTTGAAGTCACTTAGGACTTCATAATAGTTGGAATAGTTCTTCTGCACATTTATTGCCACTGACTGGATATTCCAGCAGGTTCATTGGTTTAATTTTACTTATTTTGTAGAATTTGCTTTTCTAAAATTTAATTTTGTTTTATAGTTGTATAAAATACCAAGTTTTAGTATCAAATCTACAAAACAAGATATATTCACAAACATGGAACTTCTGTCCCTGATTTACTACTCTGTTCCCTCCCATACCCTACAGGTAACCATTTTTAAAATAAGTATTATCTGCTTTAGTGGTATACTTGTACACCCATTTCTACTTTGTTTTTTTTTTTCACTAAACAGTCTATTCTGGAGACCACTAAATAGTGGAATATACAGATATCCCTCATTGTTTATTTTCAGTTACAGTACTCCATTGTGTAGTATGCTATAACAGTTTATTCAACTTGTCCCTCTTGATTGACCAATAAATGTCATTTCATTGAATGACTATGGTTTTAGCCTTGGACTTGCTTTTTTTTTTTTTTTTTTTGAATTCTTGCAAAATAGGAATTTTTATGTTTATATGAAATCTATAGCTGAATAATAAAACTTAAATGATTTGTTTTTTGTAAGCATTTTGATTATTGATATGATTTTCATTCTGCTATAATCTTCTTGTATTTCAACTTTGTCACTGCAGGTTTTTTTTTTTTAGGTTTCCAAATAGTTACAGAATGCATTTAACTTGAATAGATTTAATTTGCCATAAAATTTTCCAATAGAAGAACAACATTAGTTGTGTATTAGTCTGGCGTTAAATAGTTTCATAATATATAGAGTGGAATCTTGATTAATTGGTACCTTTAATGTTTTTCTTGTTTAGGGTAATTTTAAAGACACTGCTGTTGTAGATTTTATCTCTCTTTATTAAATGCTTGTAGAATTACAATCAGTATTGGCATTTTCTTGGTCTTATATATGGCATGGAAAAAGTTTCATTAGCTTTTGATTATTGATATTATTATTGAAACAATGAAAATGTTCTAATAATGCTTAAAGTGATGAATGTACAACTATGTGATTATACCACATACCATTGATTGCATATTTTGGATGAATTGTATACTTTATTAATATGTATCAATAAAATTGATTTGTTAAAGTGTCATTAGCTTTGTCACTTGATCATTAAAGAATAAGCTATTTAAGTGTATGATAATTTTTAAATATTTGTGGTAGTTTATGACTTGGCTTTTCTTCTTCATTATAACACTTTATTCCATAAACATCAAACAGAATACCCAAGATTTCTGTCAACTCAACCTTCAAAATATATCCCTAGTATCTTACTATTTTTCATCACTTCTTTCATTTCTCCTTGGTCCTAGACAACGTTTTTTATGGAAAATATTGCAGTTGTCATCTTCTCACCATACCCATCCTCTTCCCCTTAATGTAGTTTCCAAAATGAAGACAGAACGATCCTTTTAAAATAATTGCAAATCAGATAACGTCATATTTTTTATCAAAGCGGTCCGATGGCTTCACACTACATTCATGGTAGAAGTCGGAGTTCTTCTATTGGCGTATAAGGGCCATGGTTTATCCCTTGTTACCTGACTTCATCTCCTCTACTCTTCCCCTGGCCTTTCTCCTTCACCCAGACTGGTCCCTTTACTGAGCTTTTAAACAAACCAGTTGTCTTGCTTCATGGCCATTGCACCATCTGCTGATTTCTCTGTCTGAAATTCAGTAATATTGGTGAAGAATAAGAAATTCTTAATAAATTTAAGAAATATGTAAAATTCACCCTTCCCCTGTGAGAAAGAATATAATTAACATAGTAGTTAAAAGCTCAGGCTTAGGAATCAGACAACTCTGTTTAAATCTTAACTCTGCCAGTATTTGCTGTTAACTTTATGCAAGTTACCTAGCTTTTCTGAACCTCTTGTTTCCTCATCTATAAAGTGGAAATATTAGTACTTGTCCCTACTTTATAAGATTTTGTGAAGCTTAAATGAGATAAGGTGTATAAAACACTTGGCTGGCACAATACATAGCACATATTTAGTACTCAGTAAATGTTAGCTGAATTAGTAATTGTTAATATCAATTGTTGGTTATCATTTTTAACTGAAAAAATAGGTAAGCTCTTGGCTCTCCTGCACTCAAGGGAAATTATCATCTTGCCTTTTTGTTTTAGGGCAAACTTATTGTCTTAGTTTGCCAAGGGCTGACAATGCAAAATACCAGAAATGAGTTGGCTTTTATAATGGGAAATTTATTAGGGGTAAAAGCTTACAGTTCCAAGTCTGTGAACATGTCCAAATCAAGGCATCATCAGAGATGCTTTCTCACTGAAGTCAACTACTGGTGATCCTGGTGTCCTGCCACATGGCAAGGCTAGATGGCAGCCAACCTCTGCTGAGGTCCTTGCCTTCCCCTCAATGCTCACCATCTCGAGGAACTCAGCAGTGGGGGATCAGGCATATACTCCTCTCTTCAGCCTTGAGCTGCTCCGTGGGCCCAGCCTCTTGGGGGCTTCGTGCCTCAGCTTCAACTGCTAGCCATCCTTGAGTCCTCTCTCTCACATAGTTGGGTCAAAATAGCAGAGCTCCCTTTTCTGTGTATCTTCTTTCTGTCTCCATTTATATAAGGCTCCAGTAAAAGAGCGCAGACTCAACCTGAGTCATGCCTCACTGTATTAGTCAGCCAAAGGGGTGCTAATGTGAAATACCAAAAATGGGTTGGTCTTTATAAAGGGTATTTATTTGGGGTAGAAGTCCACAGTTACCAGGCCATAAAGCGTTAAGTTTCTTCTCACCAAAGTTCATTGCCACGTGTTGGAGCAGGACAGCTGCCAATGTTTGCCAGGGTTCAGGCTTCTTGTGTTCCTCTCTTCCCGGGGCTACATTTCTCTCTGGGCTTAGCTCTTCTTCAGCTGTAGACTATCAGGCAAATGGCTCACTTCTCTTCTTCTGAGGCCTTTTCTCCAACATCAAAACTGCTTCTCAAAAACTGCTTCCAAAACTGTTCTTTGCCTTGCCTTTTATATTCAGTTCCCCCACCCACCAAGGGGTGGGGCTCAACACCCTACTGATGTGGCCCAGTCAACACCCCAATCATAACTCAATCATGCCCAGATTAACAGATCAGTTTACAAGCATGGTCCAATTATATTTTTGGAATTCATAATTACATCAAACTGCCCAATTGCTACACTCATAGAAGTAGTCTAATCAAAAACAGTCTAATCAAGTGATCTAATCAAGGTCCCTTAACCAAATCTAATGTAATCACAGGTTCTCACACCCACAGGAATGGATTAGTTCAAAAACAATCTACTTTTTGGTATTCACCAAATTCATACTATTACACTTATCTGTATGAGAGGGCTTAGAGGAAGGTGCAATAGTTTTTGTCATATTTACGTTGTTATATGGTTATTTGGGCCATAGGAAGAGTTAGCAAGTCCATGAGTTTGGAGTATATTTACGTATCTCTTGTCAAGAATGATGTTTTGTTAGTATAAAGCAGTCCCTGGACTTTGAATAGAAGCGTTAGAAGATGGGAAACTAAATCCAGGATCCTAAAAAAATATTTATTAGGTTGGTGGAAAAGTAATTGCAGTTTCGGACCATGAATTTTAAGTCATCATAACTAGGCTCAGACACATCTTTATTAATCAAAATAGGAACCATTAGAATCAACACATTTTGCTGATGAGAAATAAGTTTGTTTATCCCGGTAGCGTAAAAATCCGTGCTTCGGGATTTAACGAACTCTTGGAAAGCATTTTCTGCATCTTGCTGGTTGTGGAAACGTTTTCTCTGCAAAAAGCTGTCAAGATGCTTGAAGAAGCGGTAGTTGGTTGGCATGAGGTCAGGTGAATATGGTGGATGAGGCAAAACTTTGTAGTCCAATTCGTTCAACTTTTGAAGCGGTTGTGCAACGTGCGGTTGGGCGTTGTCGTGGAGAAGAATTCGGACCTTTCTGTTGACCAATGCCAGCTGCAGGCATTGCAGTTTTCAGTGCATCTCATCGATTTGCTGAGCATACTTCTCAGATGTGATGGTTTCACTGAGATTCAGAAAGCTGTAGTGGATCAGACCAGCAGCAGACCACCAAACAGTGACCATGACCTTTTTTTTGGTGCAAGTTTGGCTTTGAGAAGTGCTTTGGAGCTTCTTCTCAGTCCAGCAACTGAACTGGTCATCGCCAGTTGTATAAAATCCACTTTTCGTCGCATGTCACAATCCGATCAAGAAATGGTTTGTTTTTGCACAGAATAAGAGAAGATGACACTTCAAAACAACAATTTTTAAAATTTTTGGTCAGTTCATGAGGCACCCACTTATCGAGCTTTTTCACTTCTCCAATTTGCTTCAAATGCCGAACAACCATAGAAGAGTCGATGTCGAGGTCTTCGGCAACTTCTTGTGTAGTTGTAAGAGGATCAGCTTTGATGATGTCTCTCAATTGGTCATTGTCAACTTCTGATGGCTGGCCACTACGTTCCTCATCTTCAAAGCTCGCCTCCTTTGCAAAACTTCTTGAACCATCACTGCACTGTACATTCGTTAACAGTTCCTGGCCAAATGTGTTGTTGATGTTGCCAGTTGTCTCCGCTGCTTTACGACCTATTTTGAACTCAAATAAGAAAATCGCTTGAATTTGCTTTTTGTCTAACATCATTTCCATAGTCTAAAATAAATATAAAATAAACAGCAAGTAATAAGTCATTAGCAAAAAAACACCAAGAAATACATATTAAAATGATGTATAACATAATCACATTTATTTAAGAAAGTATTCCAATATCAAATGGCAAATTTCAGCAATGCAACACTGCAATTCCTTTTGCATGAACCTAAATAAATTTTATTTGAGATCTTTATTTATACCTCAATATAATAATAATGAGGTATATTTGCTTAAAACTATAAAGATAATGTTCTCATATATATTCTTATTCCATTTTTAAACAATTTTCTGGGAATATTCATTGTTATTTCCATTTACAATTAGGCCTGGACCCTCATTCTTGAGACTTAAATTCTGACGTTGTTTCCATTATATCACAGCTGTTTCCTGTAGTAGTGTTAGGCACTGTGGTATATAAAAGTGACTACCAGACATCCTCATCTTCAAACTTACAGATACCCATGAAATCAATTTGCTCTCCCACTAGATAGCATTAAATGGACCAGGAGATGTACAAGGAACACTGTGGAAGAAGCGATTAATTTTTTTTTAGGCCAATCAGAGTGATCTAGAGGTGACAATTAACCATTATGTTAAACAATGGCTAGGAGTTTTCCTCTGGAAGTTTGAAGCTGCCTGAGGAAAATCATGTCACTCATGAATGAGAAATAATACATAGTAAAAGCTCTTTTAACTGACTTCTACTCTATTAACTAACATTTTCCATTTCTTACTTAAAACACACTGATACCCATATTCTGAACATTGCAGTTAATAGGCTATTTCTATTATATCACTCTCTTCTGTTTCCACCATTTGAATTGCACACCTGCCAAAAGTTGGTTGTGTTTGTTCCCAGCCTGCTGATGCCTGTTGAACTTGTTAGTAATTATATAATTTAATTGAGTAGCCCCAAAACTGGGGGGGGGGACCTCATATCAAAAATCCACCAAAACTGTTACTATGATAACTAATTTGGATGCTTTGGAAAGAGTCAATAAAGGCAAGGCCCTAAAAATATAATGCTGTTTAATTAAATGTGAGTGAGATAATTGTAAAACAAAATCATAAAAATCTAGAGGGATTGTGTACTCAGATATATTTGCTGTTGACCTTGAGGTTTTGCTTCACTTCAATGATATTTGGATGTATTAGACAGTACATTATGGGGTATGGTTTATGCAAGAAAGACAAAATGGATATACAGTCATTGGAGACATTCTGCAAAGAAAAGGTCTGGCCTTCCTTAAAAGATGGATAAATAAACATACATTTATATGTTTGTGTTGAAATAAATGTACTATGTACATTTATTTATAAACATGTGTTATGCTTTATGATTCTGTATTTTAACCAGCTTATCTATTTAACCAGGGAGATATTAGTACTGACTGCATTAGATAAAAAGGCTTCTTTGGAAGTTTTTGGGGAAATGGGTGGTAGTAGAATATGGAAAGAGTAGCAGATAAGACTGGGAAAGTGAACTGGACTACAGCATAGAAGAATTTGCTTGTTGTGCTAAATTTGACCTTCACTGGTGATGCATTTTTAGGGAAGAGATGACCCTCAGGCTGTGTTTTAAAAGACTGTTCTTGACAGATTGGTATGGTTGGAAAAGAGAGCTAGGGCAGTGACAGTGAGATTGAGGTGGGGTAGATATGAAAGTAGTTTGGAGAATAGAATTGATAAGGCTTGGTGCGAGTCATTGGATCTAGGTAGTAAAGGAGAAGGGAAAATCAGGTATGGTGGTGATGGTGATAATATAGAACATTTTTTCATTGCTTACTAAGTGCTAGTTATTGCTCCTAAGTCCTTTAAATACACATAATTTCAGTCATCCTAATAGTTATGTGAAAATATACTACTGCAACCCCACAGACAAATAAACAAATAAAACTCCTAAAATTCTGAAAAATGAAAAAAAAATTTTTGTTTGCTTTGGGCGCATTTATTTAGCAGCAACCCATGACCTGAACTGATTTGAGGCTATGGTCTTTGTTTATCCTACTTAGTGTAAATTTATTTTTTGCAGAAATATTAATGTGTTTGGCTATGGAGTGTTGCATTAGACCCTCATGGGTGTGTATAATATTCAATATTATTTTTCTAAAATATAAAAAAAAATTCTGAAATCTGGGTTTGGATGAGGGATGGTAGACAAATATGGTACCGACAATGCACACAACTCAGTTGAAATGAAAACAATATGAACAGCTGTGACTTGGTTCACACATGCACAAATAATGACAGCCATGTCATGTCTGCCACCTGGCTGATATCGATTGTAAGACACCATTAACTGTAGATTTCAGCAATATGTCTATAGCATAATTGTGGAACTACAACTTGAAGATGTCAGAAATTATGCAAAGTAATTGGCAATGTATCAGAATATTGGACTAATAATATAATTTATATCCAAAAATAATATTTCTGCCTATGGAGTTTTTGACAAATTGAAATTTTTTAAAAGGTTAAAATTGGTAATATTATAAACTTTGTAATTTTTAGACAAGTAAAAGTGAAAGAGAAACTAAAATGCTAAACATTAATTTATATAAGAAGATTCTAAAAGTTAGAAGGAAGGTGGAAGAGCAGTTAAGGATCTCAGGACCCAAGGAATGGCATGATGGTGTGTTCTGTGGGTTTTCTTTCAGCTTATATATCCCACACATGGAGCTAAAGAAGCTATTAACACAGAACTATCAACAGACACAGACAAAAAAGCCCCAACAAAAGCCTAATCTCTCTAGCCAAAGGATAAGGAAATTAACATGCTAAGATGCTAAATTATGACTTTAATTCAGTCAGATACCATAGGACAAAACCTTGGTCCCATCCCCACACATGCCAGCAAAGGCCAGTGAAGGAGCCTAGGCTTCTACCCTCTCCAGGCCATAACAAAGCAACAAACACTCTCACTGGAGTGGTGTCAGATTAAGTGGGTACAGAACAGAGATTTTCATCCCTATTGGGTGACAGCAACCCCCGAACTCACCCTACCTGAGGTGTCAGTGAACGTCATGCTAGAAGTGTGAACTTCCACCCAGCCAGCAGTAGTGAAGCCCTGTCCTTCCCCGCTAGGGTGGTCTCACAGGAGGCCTAGTAGAAAGTCAATACTTTCACCACCACCCAGCAGTAAGGAGGCCACTTTCCCTCCCCTGCCCCACCCTTAGCCGCCAGGTAGTGTCAGTGGGAGCCTAGTGGGGAACCAGACACTCCATCCCACCAAGAAGTTACTGGAAGTTACTCCCATCTCCATTATCAGTGGTGGACAAATGGGGAACATGGACTTAATGAGACAGTGCCTCCACACTTCCTGTTGGAGCAGATTTAAACAAAACTGATAACATTGAATCTCATAACATAATATCCAAAATGTTCATGTTTGAATTGAAAATCACTTGCCATACCAACAACCAGGAAGCTCTCAAATTGAATGAAAAATGATAATCAATAGATGCCAATGCCTATAAGACAAAAGATTTAGAATAATCTGGGAAAAATTATAAAGCAGCCATCATAAAAATGCTTCAACAAACAATTATGAACATGTTCAAAACAAATGGAAAATTATTCTGAAAAGAAATATAAGATAGGAAGAATAACCAAATGAAAATATTAGAACTGAAAAATATAACTGAAATAAAAATACTCTGGCTGGGCTAGTTACTGCATATGAGAATGATAGAAGAAGAAAGAATCAGTGAACTGAAAGATAGAACAATAGAAATGACTAAATCTGAACAACACAGAGAAAGTAAACTAAAATAAAATGAATACAGCCGAAGAGATCTGTAGATATATAACAAAAGATCAAACATTTGTGTAATCAGAGTCCTGGAAGAAGAGAAAAGAAGGCATGGCTGGGGAAAAAAAACAAAAAGATGGCTGAAAACTTCCCAAATTTGGCAAAAAATATAAACCTATAGATTCAAAAAGCCTAGCAAACCTCAAACAGAATAAACAAAAGCAGTCCATACCAAGACATGCCTTAATCAAAATTCTGAAAATTAAGTACTAAAAATCTTGAAAAGATTGAGAAAGAAACTACACCATACAGGAAAAACAATTCAGATAGCAGCAGACTTCTCATCAGAAATGTTGGATGCCAGGAGGAAAGGCATATTTTTTTCAAGTACAGAAATAAAAGTATTGTCAGAAAACATCTCTCATGAATGAAGGCGAAATAATTTTATTCTCAGGTGAAAGAAAACAAGAAGAATTTGGATCACCAGATCTGCCCTAAAAGAATGGGTAAAGTTCTTTAAACAGAAAGGAAATTTTTTAAAAAGACACCTTGAAAAGTTGGGGTGGAAGAAAATATGGTAAGCAACAGTATAGGTAAATGGACTACCCATCTCCTTCTGAATTTTCTAAATTAGATGGTTGAAGCAAAATTTATATGATTGATTCTAACCACTGTATTATAATTGGGGAAGAGTAAAGGGAGGTCAGTTTCTATACCTAACTTGGACTAGTAAAATGACAACACCAATAGTTAGTGATAAGTTATGTCTATATGATGTAATAACTAGAGCAACCACTAAAAAGCTGTACAAATAGATAAACTTAAAAGCTATTGATAACTCAAAATAGAATTGTTTAAAATGTTCAAGTAACCTATTGGGAGGCAGGAAAAAGAAAAAGTAAACAAAAGTGGGGGGAAAAAAAAGTCATATATATGCACTATCATTTCAGTAATTAGATTGAATGTTGTAAATTGCCCAAACACACCAATTAAAAGATAGTGGTAAACAGTAGATTTTGCCAAGACCCAACTATATGCTCTCTATAAGAAACCCCCTTCAAATATCAATACAGACAGGATGAATGTGAAAAGGCTGAAAAAGATATATCGCGCAAACATTACTCAAAAGAAAGCGAGTGGCTGTATTAATATCATATAGACTTCAGAGCAAAGAAAATTAACAGAAATAAACAGTATTTAATAAAAAAGATTAGTCCACCAAGGAGACATTGTAATCCTAAACGTGTATACGCCAAACAACAGAACTGCAAAATAAGTGAAAGAAAAACCGATAGAATTGAAAAGAGAAAAGTCCACAATTATATTTGTAGACCTGAACACCCCTCTCTCAACAATTGATAATGCAACTAAACAGAAAATAAGCAAGGATATAGAAGAATTCAACATCATCAACCAACAAGATCTAATTGATATTTATAGAGAACACTCTACCCAACAACAGCAGAATACTTAATCAAGTCCCCACAGAACATTTACCAGGATAGAGTATATCTGGACCATAAAAAGAAACCTTAAAAGTTTAAGAGAATCAAAATCATATAGAATGTGTTCTCTTACCATAATGAAATCAAACTAGATTTCAATAACAGACAAATAAGAGGAAAATCTCAAACACTTGGAAATGAAACAATACACTTCTAAATATGGGCCAAAAATGAAATCCAAGAAAATTTTTAAAAATACATTAAACTAAGTAAAAATGAAGATACAACATATCAAAATTTGTGGGATATAGCTAAAGTCTCACTAAGAGGAAAATTTGTAATATGTACATTAGAAAAAAAAATCTCAAGTCAGTAATCTAAGCTCTCACACTAATAACCTAGAAAAAGAACAAAATAAACCTAAAGTGGGCAGAAAAATGAAATAATAAAGAGCAGAAATCAATGAAATTGAAGAAAATAGAGAAAATCAATAAAACAAAAAACTGGATCTTTGAAAAGATAAATAAAATTGACAAACCTCCATCAAGACTGACAAAAGAACAGAAGATACAGGTTGGTTTAGTATTTGAAAATCAATCAATGTAATTTACCATATTAACAAGCTAAAGAAGTTACATGATCATACCAATTGAGGCAGAAAAGCATTTGACAAAATTCAACAGCTCTTCATTATGTATATAAAAAAAGAAACTTGCAGAAAATAGAAGAATAGAGGAGAACTTCCTCAACTTGATAAAGAGCATAGATATTATACTTAGTGATGAAGAACTGATGCCTTCCTCCTAAGATCAAGAAGACAGCAAAAAATGTCTGCTCTTAACACTTTTATTCAACATAGTGCTGGAAGTTCTAGATTTTAGTAAAGCAAGAAGAGGAAACTAAAGGCATTCCGATGGAAAAGGACTAAATAAATGGCTAGAACTATACATGAGTATAGCAAGGTCACAGTATACAATATAAATATGCAAAAGTAATTTTTCTTTCTGTGTCCTAGCAATGACCACATAGAAAGTGAAATTAAAAATACAATACCATTTAATATTGCTCAACAAATGAAATATTCAGGTGCAAATCCAATAAAATATGTAGACTTATGTGTTGAAAAAGACGAAATGCTGGTAAAAGATATTAAAGAAGACCAAAATAAATGGAGATTTGCCATGTTTATAGGTTGAAAGACTCAATATAGTAAAGATGTCGCTTTTCCCAAAATTGATGTATGTTTGATGCAGTTCCTGTCAAAATCCCAACACGATTTTTTGTTGATATAGATTGTTTTGAAATTATTATGGTAAGGGAAAGAAATGAAAAATGTTTTGAAAAGAAGAATAAAGTGGAAAAAAAACAGTCTACCTGATTTGACGAATTATTATGTAGCTATAATAATCAAGACTTTGTTGCTTTGGCAGAAAGATAGACACATGGATCAATGGACCAAAAATAGAGATACCAGAAATACACCAAACTGATTTTTTTTTTTAAGGTACTAGGGCCAGGAATTGAGTCCCAGACCTTGTATGTGGGAAACCGGTGCTCAACCACTGAGCCACATTGGTTCCCCTGAGTTTTTGTTTGTTTATTTGTTTGTTTTTTGTTTTTCTTTTTTCATTTGTTTGCTTATTGTTGGTTTTTTTCCTTTTAGGAGGTGCTGGGGACCAAACCCGTGACCTCCCATGCGAAAGCAGGCGTTCAACCGCGGGAGCCACATCCGCTCCCTAAAATTCAGATTTTTGTGTGAAATATGAATTTTTTAAAGGTTGTTAACCATATCTTTTTTTTTTTAGGAGGTGCCAGGGATTGAACCCAGGACCTCGTACGTGGGAAGCAGGCACTCAACCACTGAGCTACATCCACTCCCCAATAAGAGTTGGTTTTTTGCATTTGTTTGTTTTGTTTTTGTTTTTAGGAGGTAACGGCGATCAAACCCAGGACCTTGTACGTGGAAGCAGGTGCTCAACCACTTGACTTATATCCGCTCCCCTGATTTTTAACAAAGGTGCAAAAGCAATTCAGTGGAAGAAGTATAGCCTCAACATTTGGTGCTGAAACAATTAGACAACCATAGGAGAGATTTTTTTTTAAAAAGTTTACACCTTAAATACAAATTAATTCAAAATGGATCACCAATTTACATGTAAACTGGAAAAGTTTTAAGAAAGTTTTAGTTTGCCAAGGGGCTGCCAATGCAAAATACTAGAAATGGGTTGGCTTTTATAAAGGACATTTACATGGGGTAAAAGCTTACAATTCCAATGCCATGAAAAGTCCAACTCAGGGCACCATAAGAGGTGCTTTCTCACCAAAGTCAGCTGCCACGTGGTAAGATGGCTGCTGAGGTCTCTGTTCTACACTGCAGAATCTGCCATTGTCCCCATAACTCAGCTGTAGGTAACTAGGCATAAGGCTTGTCTCTTACTGAGCTTCCTTTCTCAGGCTCGGCTGTTCCGCTTTTTCCTGAGTTCAGCTGCAAGCTCTCAGGCAATGGCTTACCTTTCCCTGGGCCTCAGGTCTTTGAGCCTCTCCTTTCTCTCACATGGCAGGATCAAATGTGGTGGATTCCTTTTTCTTTGTGTGCCTCTCTCTGTGTCTCCGTTTTTATCTGACCCAGCAAGAGAGCAGAGACTCAACCTGAGTCATGCCTCACTGATGTAGTCCATACCCACAGGAATTAATAAGCTCACAAATACAATCTTTCTCTTTTGGTGTTCATAAAATAATTTCAAACTGCCACAATATGAAACTTTTAAAACAACATAAAATCTTTGAGATTATATCAGAGTTCTTAGTCTTGATACGAAAAGCCCAATCCATTAAAAGAAAAAAAAAGATAAATTAGACTTTGTATTAATGAGGGTTCTCCAGGGAAACAGAGCCAACAGGAGATATCTGTAAATATTATGAGATTTTTATAAGAATTGTTTCATGCGACTGGAGGAATGGGCAAGTTCCAATTCCATGGAGCAAGCCACAAGCTGGCTTGGAACTATAATGAAGGTTTTCAATGAACACCCCAGGAGAAGCTGGCCGGCTGACATAGAGATGGAAAGTCTACCTTCTGACTGCTGAAATCATCAGTTCTCCTTTTAAGGCCTTCAACTGATGGTGAGACTTCTCTCATTGTTGGATGCAATCAACTTACTGATGATTTAAGTACACGAAATAGCCTCGCAGAAACATTCAAGCCAGTGCATGCTTGACCAAACAGCTGGACACCATAACTTGGCCAAGTTGACACATGAGCTTAACCATCACAGACTCCATCAAAATAAAAAACTTTTGCTCTGTGAAAATCCTGTTAAAATGAAAAGACTAACTTCAGAGTGGGAAAAAACACTTGCAAACCACATATCTGATGAAGGACTTGCACTTAGAAAATAGAAGGAACTCTCAAAACGCAACAGTAAAAAATACAAACAATTCAAATTAGAAAATAGCTAAAAGACATGAACAGATATTTCGCCAAAGAGAATATATATGGCAGAGCACATGAAAAGATGCTCAACCTCATTAGCCATTAGGGAAATACAAGGTAAAACCAAAACCATGAGATATCATTACATACTATCAGAGTGGCTAAAATTAAAAAACAGCAACTCCAAATGCTGGTGAGGATGCAGAAAAGCTGAATCAATCACTCATATATTGTTTGTGGGAATGGTATAACCACTCTGGAAAATCAGTTTGGCAGTTTGTTAAAAACCTAAATATGTCACTACCATTAAATTCAGCAGTTGCCCTCCGAGGCATTTATTACAGGGAAAATGAAATTTTAGGTCCATGTAAAAACCTCGACATAGGTGTTTATAGAACTTTATTCATAATAGCCCCAAACTGGAAACAAACCAGATGTCTCTCAACAGTTGAAAGGTTAGACTATGGTACATCCATACCAGGGAATATTAATAAGCAATAAAAAGGAATGAACTATTGGTACACAAAACAACCTGGTTCAGGGAAGTGGATGTCGCTCAGGCGACTGAGCTCCAGCCTACCATACGGGAGATCCATGGTTCGGTTCCCGGTGCCTCCTAAAGAAGACAGTGAGCTGGCGTGACAGGCAGGTGCGGCAAGCTGACACAACAAGAGACACAAGAAGGAAAAACATAACAGAGACACAGCAAAGCAGGGAACGGAGGTGGCTCAAGCCATTAGGCGCCTCCCTCCCACATCGGAGGTTCCAGGTTCAGTTCCTGGTGCCTACTAAAGACACAGCACACAGCAAGTGCAGACAACAAGGGTGTGGGGAGAAATAAATCTTTAAAAAAACAACCTGGTTGAATCCTTAGTGAATTATGAGTGAAAAAGCCAACCCCAAAAGATTACACACTGTTTATATAACATTCTTAAATAACAAAATTATAGAAATGGGAACATATTAGCAGTATCCAGAGGTTGAGGAGGTGGGGTGGCCGAAAATAGATTTGGGTAGAAAAGGGAAGGTGAGTGTTCCTTAAATCCTAGTTGTGATAGTATACTATAGTTTTGCAAGAGTTACCATTGGGGGAAACTGGATAAAATGCACATAGGATCTCTATGTTATGCATGTGGATGTGCAATTTATTCAAAATAAAAATTTAAATAAAAAAAAAAAGTTCATATACAAGGGTAAGATCATTCTGGAATAATCTTCATAATAACAAGTCTTAATTGGAAATGACCATATATAAAGGTTGTGGTTGGTCTAGCCAGTTTCGGTAATTTTAGATATTAACCTTTCACTATTTTATAATATACTAGAAGTAAAAGGCATCTATATAATGATTTAGTAGTCATTTTATATTTGTTAATTCTTAACCCTCACTTACAAAATGGAAGTCTTAGTTAAAATAAGTTTGCTATATATTACAGTTGAAGATTTAAGTAATTGTCACTTTATTAAAATGCACAATAACAGGTAGCCTGTATTTTGTTTCACATTATCTTAAACTTTGCTTTCTAAATGTGATGATTTTTGCCTGATGTGTTGGTTTTATTTTTAAACATTAACTCATTTAAATTTCACTTCACCCCTGTAAGTTGTTTAATCTAAATTAGGCTTCCAGTGTTTAACGAGTTTCACACAGTTGTCAAGTGGCAGAGGTGGAAGCTGAACCCAAAGTCTACAGGATTTAAAGGTTTACGATTTTTTTTTAACCTCAACAATCTTTGAATGGCTTTCTGTGATTATTCATGGTAGAAAAGAATGAATGCCATGGGGTTATTTTTTTCCTAATAAGTCTTGTGAAAATATTTGTATTTGCAAATGACAACTCTGGAATGTGGGAGAGGTTTGTCAGTTGTATGCATGCATACATTCATTCATACATACGTACATACTTGAACTTTTGGCCTCAGGGATTCCTCCAGGCCCTGCTTTCCACCAGCAGTTTTGAAACCTTACCCTTGTTCATTTCTATTAACATCCTTCCTGTTTATATGAATTTTGGATTGTCTGTATTTGGCTTTAACCTATTATTTCCTTAAGAGTCTGCTTCCCATGCTTCCTCTGCTGCAAGCCACTTTGACACATTCCTTGTATTCTCAGTCTTTATATCCTGTAAATGATTTTTTTTTAACTTTATTTTGTACATTTAATAATTGAAAATATAAACAATTAAAAACTAAAAAGTAAACACAGATGAATAAATCTAAACATTTCTCAATTAAATGTAATGGATACATATAATTTTTTTTTTAATCAAACAATATATTACACAATATATTTGGTTCATAGTAACGCATTCATACAGTATTTGTCCTTTTGTGTCTGGCTTGCTTCACTCAACATAATGTCCTCCAGGTTCATCCACATTGCCATATGCTTTATGACTTCATTTCTTCTTACAGCTGCTAAATTATTTTTAATACCTTAGCAGAATAGAAATGGTTTTATGTAAATATCCTTAATTGTCCGATTAGCAGAAAAACAACTACATATTCTTATCGAGCATAGCATAGTTTCTTACTTCACTGATATCTTATTTGCTTCTGGTTCATTTTACTTATTTATAGTATGTAAAGATATGTTCTTAGTTTTATATTACATTTATAAAGAACATATGAAAACAAAAATATAGCCTCAATTCAAACACAACTTCTCTCCCTAGAACTACCTTGAAAATCATAAAATTAAAACATTACTTTGTATTTACAGGGAGAAATGTTTACAATATATTATGAAGTCTAAAAAAGGCCACAATGTTGTATTTTTGTATCCTGGTACACAAAGACAAAATATAAATATCTCTGTGTAGATCCACATAGTTAGATGGTAAAGACCTTAAAGCAAAAGATTGACAGACTTAATTTCATATAATCTTTATGCTTGTGTAAAATAAAAAATGTTATAAGCAAAGTTAAAAATATACAGTGATGGGAAGCGGCTGTGGCTCAATCAGTAGGGCTCCCGTTTACCATATGGGAGGCCCCGGGTTCGGTTCCCGGGGCCTCCTGGTGAAGGCAAGCCCGCCCGCACGGCGTGGTTAGCTGACCCAGCGAGCACAAGCAGCAAGGGGGGGATAAATGAATAAATAAATAAAGTCTTAAATATATATATATATACAGTGACAATTTGGGAGAAAAGAATTGCAATATATATTAGTCAAGGGTAGGGAATAACCTAGTTTTCTGTGTTTCATGGATGATACCATCATCAGTGCATCATATAAGCCAAAGACTTCATTTTATCCTAAAATCCTTGCCTTTACTTCTCAAGTTCAGTCAATCAGAGTATCTCCTAGGTGTCTCTGGAATCCATCCATTTTTTTGCCATCTAATTTAAGCTGTCAGTATAACTTATCGTAACTACTGTAGTAGCCCCTAACTGGTCAATCTCCTTTTACTCTCTCATTCTAACTTATTTTCCATACTGCACAAAGCGACCATGTCAGCACCTCATAAAATACTCAGTGATTTTATTTTTAGTTTGCAGTGTGGTGGGGAGGTGTTAGTGAAAGAAAGATGTAGAGATTGATCAATTCATAATACATTTTCATTTACCCTCAGGTAAATTAACTGGGCCTCTGTCAAATACATACTTCCTGTCATGGGTCTGTGATGCCTTTTTTTTTTTTTTTTTTTTTTGTCTTTTACCTGAAACATATAGTCCCTCTGATTTCTCTTTGTTAATGCTTATATTTTCTTCAGGACTACTTGTTCTCAGAGACTTTCTTCCTGGCCTCATTAAATCAGTTTTTCCTATTATTCACTCCTAGACACCACATAATTCTCTGTTGTAGGACTTATCACAGTTTTACATTTGTTTGTGTGCTTAGTCAATATGTAACTCTATATTAGACTCTTAGCTCTTTGAGGGGAAGGGCAGTGTTTATTTTTGCTTACTATTATATC
The DNA here is from genome assembly GCA_026826555.1 of Tolypeutes matacus. Taxonomy (NCBI): domain Eukaryota; kingdom Metazoa; phylum Chordata; class Mammalia; order Cingulata; family Chlamyphoridae; genus Tolypeutes; species Tolypeutes matacus. The sequence continues at coordinate 12,209,546 of JAKSZT010036119.1, read as the reverse complement.
CCTGGCATATAACATAGTGCTAGGTACATTCAGACACCCCATAAATATTTGTTGAGTCATTGAACACATTATAAAGAAAGAAAAAGGATATAAATAAGCAGTTCACATAAGGAGAAATACAAATTCCAATAATCATATCCAGATACTTTTAGCTTCCTGTGTAATCAGGATTACAAATTAAAACAATAATAAGATATTTATCCCCTTCATGTTGGGAAAATCTTTAAAGACTGATAAGGTCAACTGTTGGCAAGGAATTCAAATATCCATTAAGAAGGGTAGTATTAAATAAAAGTATAGTCCCAACCATACTGTGGAATATTTTTCAGCTCTTAGAAGGAAAAAGTTGCCATCCAGTCCTTTTAGAGTAATTCCCTTTATTTTTGTTTTACAAAAAGAACTCCCAAAGTCAGTCTATAAATGTATATTCATATAAATTCATAGCAAGAATACTACAAAGATATTTGCCATACTCTTCATAATGGTTACCTCTGAGGAGGGAACATGGTAGTAGAAGGAGAGGTATAAAGGGATTCTTTTTTTGTTTTTAACTCAATGGATTTATATTAAGTTTTACTCTTATATAAGGAGAATATGTGGTCTGTAAAAAAAAAAAATTAAGAGTTAAATTGGTTGGTATGGGAAAGCAAAATCAGAGAAGCCAAAAGAACATGGTATAATATGGAACTACAAGCATTTCCATATTGCTGGAGCCTAAAATGTGATACAGGAAGGAAGAGAGGATAAGGCTAAAAAAAAGAAGGCAAGGCCAGATCATTGAAGGCCATTATATATCTTCTCTTAGCATGCTAGAGCTGTTCAAAGATTTTCAAGGCCTTGCTAACAGGTGTGGTGTTTTTCTTTTTGGAGTAATGAAATGGTTCTAAAATTTTTTTGTGGTGATGGGTGCATAACACTGTGATTATACTAAAAACCATTGATTATATACTTTGGATAGATCATATGGTATGTGAATATATTTCAGTAAAGTTGGGAATTGACTTTGGTCCTTTTAAATAGATGACTCTGGCAGATATGCAGTTGGCACAGGAATGAGAGGAGTTTTTTTATCTGGATCCTTTTGGCAGGTTTGCCTCTGGATACTTTCTGAGAATTTTGTTTTAAATGCTGTATTAGTCAGCCAAAGGGGTGCTAATGCAATATACCAGAGATTGGTTGGTCTTTATAAAGGGTATTTATTTGGGGTAGAAGTCCACAGTTACCAGACCATAAAGCGTTAAGTTTCTTCTCTCACCAAAGTCCATTGTCACGTGTTGGAGCAAGACAGCTGCCATCGTTTGCCACGGTTCAGGCTTCTTGGGTTACTCTCTTCCCGGGGCTGCGTTTATCTCCGGGCTCAGCGCCTCTGTTTCCTCCACAAGGTCAGCTATAGACTATGAGGCTCTCTAGGCTTTGCTTCTCTCCTCAAGGCCAGCTGTAAACTCTCAGCGAATGGCTTGTCTCTATCCCAGGGCCTTCTCTCCAACATCAAAAGTTCTACTCAAAACTGCTGCAGCTCTTGTTCTTTGTGATTTTCTTCCCCCACCCACCAAGGGGTGGGGCTCAACACCCTACTGACATGGCTCAGTCAACGCCCTAATCATAACTTAATCATGCCCAGATTAACAGATCAGTTTACAAGCATGATCCAATTATATTTTTGGAATTCATAATTTCTTCAAATTGCCCAATGGCTACAAATGCATAAAATAAAATGTAGACTACAAAGGAAACCTATTAAATTGGAATTCTTTTATGAAAATATTAGGAAAAAACATTTTTGTTATAGTTACATATGTGCTGCTTTAGCAACCCATTAAATAAAAAATCTAATGGCAGTTTTAATAATTACTCTAATTTCAAAATTATGAGCATAAACAATATTTTAAGATATCTGCATCAATTAAGTTTCCCGTGGACTCTCAAGTGAAGAACTAATGCTTATAGATGAGACTGGGAGCATGAAGATCAGTTAGGAAACCAGCCCATATGGGCATGATGAAAAAATCTTAGGGGAGGCAGTGTGAAATGATCCTATTAACGATTTTCTAATTATTATTATTAAAAATTAACATTTTTTTGCCTTAGTAAACAATATGTGTATATTAGAAAAATTAGGAAATATAATTTTTTAAAAAAGAAAACACTATAGGTAGTTTTTAAAATATAAATAATATATATACTGTTTTTGTTTTTTATTTCTACTCTTAGATAGGACCTTTCCCCATTGGTTAAGCATTTAGTCTTATTTCAATGATATTATCTTTGCTTGATTGTCTTCCTTTTGATTTTGCAGGTTTTTGATTGGTCAGGGAGCACACGTAGGAGCTGTCAACAGTGAAGGAGATACACCTTTAGATATTGCTGAGGAAGAGGCAATGGAAGAGCTACTTCAAAATGAAGTTAATCGGCAAGGTGATGTAAAAGCAACCTAAATGGGAAAAATGTTTTAAACTATTTTAGAGAGAATATGATAATTGACTTTTTCAGTAGAACATTGAAGGCAGTCATAATTTGAGTGAAAAAAAGGCAACTTCTTCAAACAGTATGTGTCATATGATTCCATTTGAAAAAGTATATTATTCTCAACTCTTTACCTTTTAAATCTCAACTCTTTATCTTTTTAATATTTTTAAAGTTGAAAGAAAAGTTATGAACAAACAGTAGGTTCAGGCATACAATTACATGGTAATAAGAGCTTTGAAGAGAAATAAAGCAGGCAAGGGGGATTGGAAGTGCTCAGAGTAGATGTAGCATTGTAAATGTAAGTAGGGCTATATTAGTCAGCCAAAGGGTTGCTGATGCAAAGTACCAGAAATCTGTTGGCTTTTATAAAGGGTATTTATTTGGGGTAGAAACTTACAGTCACAAGGCCATAAAGAATAAGTTACTTCCCTCACCAAAGCCTCATTGTTAAGGAAGCATTTAAGCTGAGATCTAAATAAGGTGAAGAAATGAGCTCTGTGGATTGATCGGGGGAAAGAGCATTCCAGGCTAAAGGAGCATCTCTTACAAGGATGAAGGTGCCTGGTATATTCAGAGAAGCAGTAGGTAGACTAGTGTGACTAGAGCAGGTAGAACAAGGAAGAGGCTGGTCAGAGATAAGGTCATAGAAGTAGTAGGGATGATATCATGTAAGACTTTGTGGGCCATCAGAAGATGGAGTCAGAATTCAAACCCTGGTGGTGTGGCATCAGCCCACACACATAACCACTATATGCCCCACTTCAATAGCTGGGGCATGGGCAAATCATTTGCCTCCTTTGGAATCTTTATATTTCAGCTGTTAAATATGGGTAATATCTGCTATCTCTAAGGCTATTGTGAGAAATAAAAGGATAGTAAGGCATATGGCAGAAGATTGTGGACTCTAGTTGTATCATTAAAAGGGATTCTTGCATTTGTGGAGGCTGGACTAGATGATTGCTAAGATTCCCTCGGTTTAGAAAAGAATTGGAGTTGTTTAAACACAGAAACACACACACATATATATGGTGACAATAGAGATTATACATTGTCTTTATTTCCCTTTTATTAAGCCTGTGTTTTTAATACTTTGTCTATAATTTTAAAGAAATATTTATGTAGACAGTTCATATGTCAGTAATGTCTACTTTGAAATTTTCTGCTGCATAAATTATTACCTTGCTGGGGTTTTTTTTAACTTTTTTTTTTTTTTGCAGTTTATCATTTATACATGAACATACATAAACAATAAGTGTATAGTAAAAATTGTGAACTTAAAAAACAAACATGCATATCATCATACAGGGCTCCCATACATTACCCTACCAGCAACACCTTGCATTTTTGTGAAACAATTGTTAAAACAATGAAAGAACATCGTCAAAATATTACTACTAACTATAGCCAATATCCTACATTTGGTGTATTTCTCCTCTAACGCACCCAGTTATTAACATCCTATATTAGTAGTATATACTTGTTATAGTTCATGAGAGAATGTTCTCATATTTATTCTGTTAACCACAGTCCATCTTCCACCACAGGATTCATTGTGTAATATAGTCCTGTGCTTTGTATCTATTCAAAGTGTATTCTCAATGGCTCTCATATTCATCACAGAATTGTGCTGTCATAATCTCAGTCAAAAACATTTTCTTACTCCCAAAGAAAAATCCCATACACCCTTATATCCCTGTATTATCCCTTAGAATTAATATATCTTCTTTGTCATTGCTGCAAAAATATTACAATATTACTGTTAACTGTCCTCCATAAGTTACAGTAGTTGTAATTTTCTCATGTATCACCGTATTAACACTTTGCAAAAGAAAAACGTTCTTATACTATTAATCACAATCTTCATCCATCACAGAAATCGCTGTTACACAGTCCCTAGATTAGTCTCTAGCTTCCTTTAATTGAAATATTACACCCACTGACTACGCCTTTCAGCCACAATCACATTTATAAATTAGTATTAAAAAGAGGGCCCCTATCTCACACCTTATATGAGAATTAACACTAAATGGATCAAGGACCTAAATATAAAAGCTACAACCATAAAATTCCTAGGAGAAAATGTTGGGAAATCTTCATGATCTTGCGGTAGGCGGTGGTTTCCTAAATTTCACACCAAAAACACGAGCAAAAATAGATAAATGGGATCTCCTCAAACTTAAACACTTTTGTGCTTCAAGGGAATTTGTCAAGAAGGTGAAAAGGCAAGCCTACTCAATGGGAGAAAATATTTGGAAACCACATATCTGATAAATGTTTGATATCCATGTTTTTAAAAAGATCATGCAACGCAACGATAAAAAGACAAACAACCCAATTAAAAAATGGGCAAAAGACTTGAATAGGCATTTCTCCAAAGAGAAACTACAAATGGCCAGAAAGCACGTGAAAAAAATGTTCAGCATCGTTAGCTATTAGGGAAATGCAGATCAAAATTACACTGGGAAGCAGATGTTGCTCCAGCATTTGGGTGCCCACCTACCACATGGGAGGTCCCGGGTTCAGTTCCCGGTGCCTCCTAGAGAAGACAAGCAAGACAGCAAGCTGGTGCAACAGGCTGGCGTAGTGAGCTGATGCAACAAAGAGACACAAAGAAGAAACATGATGAGAGATACAACAAAACAGGGAGCGGACGTGGCTCAAGCAATTAAGTGACTCTCTCCCACATGGGAGGTACCAGGTTCAGTTCTTGGTGCCTCCTAAAGAGAACACAAGCAGACACAGAGAGCCCACAATGAATGGACACAGAGAGCAGACAGCGAGTGCAAACAACGAGGGGGTGGGGAGGAATTTAAAAAAAAAAAACAAAACTACATTGAAATATTATATCACACTTTATAGAATGGCCATTATTGGAAAAACTGAAAACAACAAGTGCTGGAGAGGATTTGGAGAAATAGGAACACTCTTTCACTGTTGTTGCGAATGTAGAACAATGCAGCCTCTGTGGAAGACTGTTTGGCAGTTCCTGAAGAAACTAAATACAGAACTGCCATATGATCCAGCAATCCCAGTAGTAGGAATATATTCAGCAGAAAGAAAGCAAGGACATAAACTGACATTTGCACACCAATGAATTATTCACAATTGCTAAAATATGGAAACATCCCAAGTGCCCATCAACCAATGAGTGGATAATCAAAATGTGATACCTTGCTGGTTTTTAATACCTATTTTAGTCATATTATTTCAACTTTTAAAATATGGTTTCAGTATAGTGAATATTTTCCTCTTAAGTTTTCTGTTATCAGTGTATTGAATACTATGATTTATATCATATTCCTTGAAGTTTTATGTTTAAGTAATAAATGGTAAATATTTGTATTGGTTTGTGTGTGTGACTTTATCACTACATTTCTAGAGGCCATTGGCCCTTCTTTACAAAAGGTATAATTCTTCTATAAGAATGTCATATAAAAATCATAGACGGCACCAAATGCCCACAAAGTAGCCTCTTCATTTAGTCATTCAACAAATATTATTTTTTATTTAAGTATATTTGATCAGTAACTAGTTAGGCTTAAGTAAATAGGCTTTGAAGGTAGTAATGATTGAACAGTACCTCAAAGCATTTCTATATATATATATATATATATATATATATATATTTTTTTTTTTTTTAATATTTTATTTATTTCTCCCTGTCCCCTTGTTGTTTGCACTTGCTGTGTCTGTTCATCTTCCTTGTTTCTTTGGAGGCATTGGGAACCAAACCCGAAACCTCTAATATGGGAGAGAGGCGCCTAATCGCATGAGCCATCTCCGTTCCTTGCTTTGTTGTGTCTCTCATTGTGTTTTTCTTTTTGTCTCTTGTTGCATCAGCTTGCCGCGCCTGCCCATTACGTCAGCTGGCTGTCTTGCTTGTCCTCTTTAGGAGACACCGGGAACGGGAACCTCTGCTCCTTGCTTTGTTGTGTCTGTCATTATGTTTTCCTTCTTGTGTCTCTTTTTGCGTCAGCTTGTTGTGCCTGCCCATTGCGCCAGCTTGCTGTCTTCTTTAGGAGGCACTGGGAACCAAACCAGGGACCTTCCATGTGGTAGGCAGGAGCTCATTCACTTGAGCCACATTCTCTTCCCTGGTTTATATTTTAATGCAGTTGTCTTTATTTAGCTAGGGACCAAATCAACGTTTATATTTGTTAGCTGACCAAATTCCAATTTTATTTCATTTTTCTTTTATCTATGAAATTTGGTTACATTTCAATCTAATACTTACTGCTTTTAAATAGTAGTGGCAGATGGTACTACTAATCTAATCACTTTATTATATCATACCCAATTTAGTTTAGTATCTATTATTTTCATTGTTTGAAAACTTTTCAATTATAGTAAGTGGATTAAGGACCAGTTAAATACATTATAAGATTTTATTTCTATTAGACGAAAAGACAAAAAAATAAAAGCAAAATAATAGACCTTTATAACTTAACGATAGTTAACATCTTAATACTTATTCCTGATCTATGTGCATGTATTTTTTTTTAAGATTTATTTTTTATTTAATTTATCCCCCCCTTGCTGCTTATGCTTGCTGTGTCCATTTGCTTTTGTGTTTTTCTGTGTCTGCTTGTCTCCTTTTGTTGTGTCATCTTGCTGCACCAGCTCACTGTGCCGCGCGCGGGCCGTCAGCTTGCCACACCACACACGGGCTGTCTTGCCTTCACCAGGAGGCCCCAGGAATCAAACCCGGGGCCTCCCATATGGTAAATGGGAGCCCAACCAATTGAGCCACAGCTTCTTTCCATATATTTTAATTAATTTATTCCTCACAACAACCCTATGGGGTAGGTAGTGTTAATACCCCCATCTTATAAATGAAGAAATGGAAGCACAGATTAAGTTTGTTGTCCAAGATAATATAGCTAGCAGATCAGGGATTCAGACCTAGCCTGTCTAAATTCACTTATCTGTGTTCTTAACCCATTCTATTATTATCTAAAGAAGTTATGGCCTTCTCAAGGTTACTACCTAGTTAGGCATAGCACTGGAATTAGAAAACAGGTCTCCTAATATAGAGTACAGTGAGGTTTTTTTTTTTTTCCTCTTTTATCTTTAATGTACTAAGCATGGTCTGTAAACGCTGATCAGTAGTATTTAAAGTTTTTTTTTTTAAGAGAAGAACTTTCTTTTCAAACTTTTTTTTTTGTAACAATAAACTTTCCTTTAACTTCTATAAAGAAGTTTTAGTTTTACAAAAAATTTACACCAAAAGTATAGGGAATTCCCATATTCCCCCCCACCCCCACCCCCGACACACACAGACACAGTTTACCCTATTAACATCTTACATTAGTGTGGTACATTTGTTACAATTGATAAACCAATATTGAAGTATTGCTACTAACCAAAATCTATAGTTTACATTATGGTTTATTATACTTTGTGCTGTGACAAATGTTTAATGTCATATGTCCGTCATTGCAGTATTATACAGAAGAATTTCCCTGCCCTAAATATGCCCTGTGTTCCACCTATTCATCCCTTCCCCTCCCTTCTGAACCCCTGGCAACTCCTATCTTCATATCAATGTTACAAGTTCTTTTGTTAATACAAGATAATAACTACAATAAAAATAAATCTACTTTGGTCCATGGTTATACTCTCCACTTATGTTTGTTCATTCCTCAGTCTTGAGAGATTTGGGATGATATCTGCTCTGACTTTCAGGCTGAGGGGACTTAGATATGGGGCAAATGGAAGGAATTGTTTTGCTTACAGTTTATAAATACTCCTTGTTTTGGGGAGATGGGACTTGTCCATCATCATCATTTTGTTGGTTGTCCAGGCAAGCCCAAAGAATTGGAGAGTACGAGTTGGCCACAACTCTGCTCAGAAAGCTCAACCAGCATATGAACACTCTGAAAATTTAAGTCTCTGAGAGATATATTTGAAATTGAAATTGAAAATTATAGGTTCAAATAAAAAGAGTAGTAGAATCATGAGTAGGGGAACTATAAATGAGTATAACTTATGTTGGGGAAATAGATTATCATATATTCCCAAATAGGGCCTGCTGAGGGGGTGTTGATTTCATGAGGCTGTGTGCCTTGCCTCTGGTCTCTGGACATCCCTAGAGCCCCTGGGAGCACTCTTGTTTGAGGCTTTGTTTACTGGGGCAGTAGGTGAAATCTGTCTGAGACTTGCATAAGCGTAACCTCCGGAATGGCCTCCCAACTCACTTTGAAATTTCCTTGCCATAAAAGTTCTTTTTTATTTAATGTTTCTCCCCCTTTTTTCTTAAATGTTAGAAAATGTTAGAATTTTCCCTTTGCATATACTTTACACTTGATGTTTTCTGTTATTAATAAATTATATATGAACATGGTTTAGAGGCAAAGAGGATAATTGCTTTGTAATTAAAGATAGCGTTAAATAGAATAAATCCAGAATTAAGAAGTAGATATTTTTTTATTTCAAGTTCAGAGGAAATTTAGAGTAATAAAAGACAATAAAAGTCAATAGTGATGGGTTAGCAAAAAGATAAAAAGTATGAAATATATAGTAACAAAATAAAGCATATGAAAATAAAATAGATCAGTCTAAAACAAATCATTTAGTAAAAAGGTTATTCTTAATGTATTATAATTCTAGCTTTATAGTTTCCTTTATGAATAACATTAGAAGTCATCTTAAATAAAGTGGGCTGGTTATCTTTTGGTTTACCTATTTTATTTCCTGTAGGGAAAGAAATTTTTTATGTGTAAAATTGCTTTATTATAAAAATTGAGGCATTTTATTTTTATAAAAATTATAATAGGTTGTGTTCATTGTACATATTTAGTGTGTATAATTGCATTCTTATAAAGTATATTTGGAAAATCTTACAACCGGTTTCTTTCAATGTGGTAATGAGATAATATAGCCTGTACTTAAGTTATCTTGGGTTATTTATTTAAAGAAACATTAGATTACATAAATGTTACATAAAAAATATAGATGATTCCCATATGCCCCACTCCCTCCCCCTCCCATATTTTCCCACATTAAAAATAGCTTTCATTAGTGTGGTACATTTGTTGGAATTGATAAACACATATTGAAGCATTTCCACTAACCATGGATTATAGTTTACATTATAGTTCACACTCTGTCCTGCACAATTTTGTAAGTTATGGCAAAATATATAATGGCCTGTATCCATCATGCAGGGCAATTCCAGTGTCCCAAAAATGCCCCCATATTACACCTATTTTTCCTTCTCCCTCACTTCAGAATCTCCAGTGGCCACTGATTGCACATCAGTGATAAAAGTTCTTCCATTGCTCGAATAACTAAGTCTGTAGTAGAATAATAGTAAGTCTACTTTAGTCCATTGTTCATTCTCCAGTCTTGAGGATTTGGGGATGGTGACGCTTACTCTGTCTCTAATTGAAGGAGGCTTAGATCCCATGGGGCAGATGGGTGGAACTATCTTGCTTGCAGTTGCAGATTCTCAGTTTCTTGGGATGGGCATTGTCCATCATCATCTCCTTGTTAGTTGTCCTGGGTAAGTCCAATAAACTGGACTTAGATGTTGCAACTCTGCTGAGATTCAGGACCCAACTGGCACATGGATGGACCAAAGATTTAAGTCTTTTGGACATACGCCTATCAAGTATTGTACTAACTATAGGTTCAGATAGAAGGGGCAGAAGAGCCATGTGTAGGGAAACACAACTGAGTCCAGCTCTTTTACACTGGGGAGCATCAATTCCAAAGTAAGGCCCACTGGCAGGGCGCCAAACTCCCGAGCTATCTGCTCTGCCTTTGGTGTTTGGATATCTCTAGAGCCCTCAGGAGCCCCACTCTTTGAGGCAATATTTACTGAGGCAGTCAATGAGATCTGCTGAGACGTGCATAAGTGTAACCTCTCAACTCACTTTGAAATCTCTTAGCCATAAGAACTCATTTGTATTTACCATTTCCTCCTTATGGTCAAGGTCTTTTTCCAGGTGCATTGCTAGTTGGCGCTTAGTAACAATCCCTCAGTGTCAGGGAGTCTCATCCCTGGGAGTCATGTCCCATGCCAGGGGGAAGTTAGTACATTTATATGCTGAGTTTGGCTTAGAGAGAGTCCACATCTGAACAACAAGGACGCCCTCAGGAGGTAACTGTTAGGCAACATATAATGCTAGGTTATGTTTCAATTTCAAAAGAAAAGGTTCATAAGTACAATCATCAGTATCAAGGGCCTGGTGCAATGGTCTGTCCTCCTTCCTAGACACCGCACCTGTACTTGGGAGATTCTTGCTGTCCCATTAGAGAATGTAGCAGAACTCCCCAGGATGGGAATTTGGTATTCTTTCACTTATTGTGTGGATCTCTACCCCCCGTGACAATGCCCCACTGACACTTGAACACATTCATATGCCTTAAAGGCATGCCCCAGATGAACCCCCTCCCATGCATCCCCCCATCACCACAACGCCACACCAGTGTTCCTCCCCTGCCACAGTTGTGACCTTTCTGTGATTAAAAATATTTTTGTCACCTATGCCAAGAAATAACATTTGGGACAGTCTTCTTTAAAGGACTTGGTCTTACTTATAGTGTTTGTTTTGATAATATTTGGTCAGGCCATTTTTAATAGTTGGGAACGGGGCCTAATGAAAGCCAAATTTTTGTGAAGGACATCTTTCTTTAGCTATACTAAGCTGTGAAATACAAAGACCTTAATTTTGTACAATAAACTTTTATTTGTATTTAAAAAAATATTTTTGAATTATGGGCCACTTTTTTCAAGTTGTGCTTCAGTTGAGTTATCTGTGTCTTGAAGAATAAACGGTAATTTTTTAAGCAGTCAAGATGAAGACATAATCACATAATCCAGGTAGCGGATAATAGCTTGCATAAGGGCACAGAAGTATGTTGCATTTGGGTACTTATGTGGAGATCTGAATGGTTAAAACACTGGGTAATAGTAGAAGAAAAACACTAGAGATTAGGTTAAAAATGTATTGAGACCAAATCATTAAAAGCTTTGTCTGCTTCACTAAAGAACTTAACCTCTTAAAGCTCATAGGAGGTCTAATAGAAGGTGGGTAGTCATTGACAAACTTTATGTAGAGAAGTAAGATCATAGTTTTATACAGAAAAACCAGTAGTAGTATGGGGTATGAATTGGAAGGAACTGAGGCTGGATGAGTTTAGGGTCAGTAGTAGTAGTCAAAGTGAGATATAAGACATGAACCAATATGGTGGTGGAGGTCATCTATATAGAAGTGGCAATTCAAAATCCCGTAACTAATTTGATGTATGGAAGGCAGGGCAGGTAAGATAGAGGGAGAAATTAAGAATAACTCCCATGTTGCTGAGTGAGTAGTGGGTAACATTAACTGTTACAGGAAATACAAGGCAGGCAGCAAGCAGATTGCCTGGGGAAAATTGAGTTAAAGTTTCAGCATTGAGTTTGAGAAACTCATTGCTTATTATATTATTTCTCTAGTTTTTGACCTCTTCTCTCTTCTCCAGACTCAGATATCTAACTGACTACTTAATATTTCCAACTAGATGTCTATTAGGCATCTCAAACTACACATTTCTGAAACTGAACTGATTGTCTCCATCTCAGTTAATGACAATTTAATTTTTCCAGTTGCTCAGGCTAAAAACCTTTGATTCTTCCTTGACTTTTCTTTTTATTCTACACCTCCACACACCCTTGTCCCCCACATACACATCCAAGCTAACAGCAAATTCTGTTGGTATGACTTGAATCCAGAATCCAACCACTTTACTACCTTCACTGCTACCACTTTAGTTTAAGTTACTATCATATCTTGTCTAGATTATTTCAAAAGTCTTCAAATTGACATCTCTATTTCTACTCTTACCAGCTTAACTGATCCTCTTAAGTCAGATAGATTATGTCATCCTGTTGATTCATCTTTATCTCTCTACAGACAGCCTGGCCTTCTTCTAAACAGAAGAACAATGTCAACCACATTCCTACCTCAGAACCTACTAGTACTTTCCCCTCTGTCCAAAATGTTCTCCTAGATAAAAGTATGGCTCTCACTTTCTTCCTTTTTTTTCTGTTGTAATAAAAGAGACTGTTCTTTACTGAATTATATAAAATAACTCCCTCATTACTCTCTGTCCCTTTTTCTTTATAAAAATGTATCATCTTATGCCATATAAGAAATATACTTCTATACCCATAACACCTAGCACCTGACACATAATAGGCACTCAGTATATATTAAATGAATGGATGAATGAAAGAATGAATGGAAATCTATTGAGCAGACAGTTGGATATATGAATCTGGATTTTAGGAGAGAGATCTTGGCTGAGGACTTATGTATAGAATTAGTTGTTTTTATTCATTTATTAATTCATCATTCATTTAATAAACACTTACTGATCCCTTTTACTTTGTATCAGGTACTCTGCCAAACAGTGAGATACAAGATAAAAAGGCAATATCTTACCTTTAATAAGCTCATACTCTTCTGGGTAAGATAGATTATAAATGCATTCTGGTATGTGTCATGTATTAAATAGGCAGTGGTTGAAGCTATAAGGCAGCAATAGATGATTCCGCAGGAATTGTATTATCTTTTTACTTTTTCCCCAAGATGTTAAGCTCTTTGAAGGTAGGAACTAGAATAGCTTGTTCCTTATTGTATTCTTCTCACTGTAATCACCTCAGCCTAGCACAGTACTTAATAAATGCTTTTAAATGAATGAACATCTGAATAGTTATAATTAAAAATATAAAACTAACACAAATAGTATGAAGAATATAAAAAAAAAAATACTCTTAGTAAAGGAAATGGAGTTTGATAGAGATTAAATCTGTTTTAAGGTCTGATAAATTCAACCTCCAAGTTGAAGTAATCAATAAACATTTGCACATAAGACTAGAATTCATAGAACTGATCAAAGCAGTAGACAGTAGTTTGAGACTTACATATAATTGAATAAAAAAGTATATACCAAAGGATATATACCTTGAGAAATGTTCAATTTTTAAGAAACAAAAAGAATGATAAGAAAAAGTAAAAAGAAAACCAAAATAACTTTGTGCAGCAAAAACTAATATGTAGATGAGAGTAATAAAACAGCGCAATATCCCCACATTTCTTTATTCAACCAGCTTGTTCTGAGCAGTTCATTTTTCACAAATATTTCACTTTTATTTTTCATTTAACTTGAAATGTTTTAATTTTATTTCATCACATAGCAAGAAACATTTTATATAAAGAAAAAATAAAAACAATTATTTTTATTTTTATCAGGGGTTGATATAGAAGCAGCTCGAAAGGAAGAAGAACGGATAATGCTTAGAGATGCAAGACAGTGGCTAAATAGTGGTCATATAAATGATGTCCGGCATGCAAAATCTGGAGGTACAGCACTTCATGTAGCAGCTGCTAAAGGCTATACGGAAGTTTTAAAGTAGGTATTTTTTTTTTAACAGAGTCATCCCTCTACTTTGATTTGTTTTCTTTACTTCATTGTTCCTTTTCTTAAAAGATACCTGCAAACATCATTTTGAAACAACTTGTACAAGGGTTGTTTGATGTCTATTTTCAGGAAGAAAGGGAAAACTAACTTGAATATTATTCTTTCTGTATCTGAAGTTCTTTTTTTCAATCTCAAATTTTGATTACTCTGCTTTTTAAAATTATCCTGTTTTTTTTTTCCAGTTGCAGGTTTCCAATAAGTTAAATTTAAGTGTCAGTCTACCACTACCTATTACAGGCTAATAATTTATTACAGGGTCAATTGAGAAAGCCAGATTGTCTAACTCTTATTCTTGAGAACAATATAAACACATATAAGTGTCTCATTAAATCCTGAGTTTGATTCCTACTGTTTATTTAATTTATTTACTTGTAATTTATGTAAAATACAGTTTCCTTTTTGCCACATGAACATTGTAAATCAGAGTGCTGTTAGTATAACATCAATACTATAAGCAACATGGACTTGATCAGCAAATTTCTTTGGAACAAAGCTCCTTTATGTCACAATAAATGATCTTGTTTTATACTTTTTACTCACGCAATGCAGAGGTGCCTCTGTTTTCAGCTGTGTGAAAAGATATTTCAGTGCATAACTTTTGTTATATGCATGTAAAAGTAAATAAGACTGACCCTTAATAAAATCTACTGAGCCTTTTGTACTGCATTTGTTCCACTTGGGATTCTAGTACCAACCTGTTCTTATTATCCCCTGACATCAGTAAAAATAGTAAAGAACTTTAAGTGGATCAGCTCTTCCCAAGTTTCCTCCTCTCTTCTATATCTACTCTTACTTCAGTAATATAAGCCTTCTCCTGGAATAGTACCATTGCCTTTTAGTTTCCTGTCCCCCATCTGCTTCCCTCTAACCTAAAATTTTTCAAACTTTTCAGACCCCATTAGTGGGTTATGAGATGTGAATGCTGGTGAGTTGCCATCAGTGTTAAAAAAAGAAAGAAAGAATGAATTAAGGAGTATTTCATGTAGTAAAGGCAAGTATTGTTTCTGAAAACTTTGGTTTCTAGAAACATATGTGTACTGGATTGCACTGTAAAATTGGCTTCTAGACTGCTTCCAAGTGATCTTTATAATTAGGCTATCAACGCTCTTAAAATCCTTCAATAAGTTTCTCAGTGGAGTTCAGGATAGATTTTAAATTCTTCAGCTTAGCATGTAAGACCCTTCATCATCTGACCACTGTCTGTTCTTTTAAGCTAAACCTCCATCATTGCTCCTCAGGCATGCATTACTCCAGCTGTATATATCTGCTTGAAGTTCTGAAATGATGTCTTAATGCATGCCTTCATCCACCATCTCTTCAACTGGCAAATTCCTTTCAATTCATTGACTCAGTTCAAGCCTCTTAAGCTTATTTTTTTTTAAAGTTCAACCTCATTCATAATAAGTATAAAAAAGCTACTGTGAGTTATTGTTTTAGTTTCCTAGGCTATTAAAGCAAATAGCTTGAAATGATTTTGCTTAAATAATGGGAATTTATTCACTTATGGTTTGGAAGCTGGGAAAATGTCCAAATCAAGGCGATGCTGTTGCCCCAAAGACTGTGGCATTCTGGTGCTGGCTGCTGGTGATCCTGGTTCCTCTGTCACGTGGCAAGGCACATGGTATCATCTCCTGCTCTCTTTCTTCTCTTCTGGATTCTCTTTCAGCTTCGGATTAAGACCCATTCTCATCGAGGTGGGCCACACCTTAACTGAAGTAACCTTATCAAAAGGTCTTACTTACAATGGGTTTACACCCACAGGAATGAATTAAATATAAGAACATGTCTTTATTTTTAGCATACATACAGCTTCAAACTACCATAGTTGCCATTTTTTATCTATTCATACCGGGAAAGATCAAAACATTTGTCACACTGTGCTGGCAAGGGGGCTGGTCTCTTACATTAGTGGTGGAAATATAAATGACAAGCACAGAATTCAACCTCTAGGATTTTTTTTTTTTCCCCAAGATAGTCTCACCCACATAGGAAATAAGGTATGGGCAAGCAGATATGTTTACAATAGGATTAGGAGAATGGTTGAATAAATTATGAATAAATTATGGTACAGCTTTACATTGGAATACTCTTCAGTGTTTAAAAAAAAGAATGAAAAAAAATCTCTTTATATTGATATGGAATGAGTGCTAAGATGTATTAAGTGTCAAAATCAAGGATAGAAGTATGCATTACTTGCATTTATTACAAAATAAATAAAGAAAAATGTGCATTTGCTTATATATGCATAAAATCTCTGTAAGGTTACAATCAAAACTAATATTATGATTAACTGCCAAATGGGGAAATTAGTTGGCTAAAGGTCAGCAGTGGGAGAGTGACTTCCCAGTAGATTGTTTTATCTTTTTTTTATTTTTGAACCTTATGAATATATTATTTATGAAATATATATAAAATGAAAAACTAAAATATCTACTTCAAATGTAACCTTCCTGCTTACAGACAGCCCCCCCCAAACACACACACACACACACACACACACGTTCAATTTGATTCTGATGCTTTTTAGCTCTGTGCTCCCATTGCATCTTGTGCAGCTCCATCACAGAACCTGTCCATGAGGGGTGGTTGTTGTTTTACTTAACTTTTGTCTTCCATTAAGAAGCTCCTTAAGTATAGGTACTTTGTTTCATTTTATAAAGTATCATTTTGGGCCTTTCATACACAGAGAGCCAGATGTTTGTTGGGGGAAAAACATGAAATCTACCATACCAACTCTGTTCCCTATCCACACAATTCCCAAATATTTATAATTTTACATTGCTCAGGATTTTTAACATTATAGTTCATCTTTCCTAATGGGGTGTGTGTTTTAGTTATCTTATATTCCAGTATTATTTCTCCCTCCCTTAATAAAGTTTCTGATAAGTATATATGTTATTGGAGATATTTCTGTAACATATCTCTGGACTTAAATCTCTTAGCCTGTACTTTAGATCCGTGGCCCTTAAATATTGATCTGCCAACAGGTGACAGGCAAGTGATCTGAGATTCATATGGGGAACTTATTGGAAAAAAGGAGGGCCCATCTCCTGATTTACTGATTAATTCAATAGGACTGAGTTGCTGCTGGGGAATCTGTGTTTTATAACAAGCTCTTCAGATAGTTCTGTTTTAGAGCCAACATTGGAAACAGCTGCTTTTGACCTTGTTAGGAACTAGGGGATCAATTCTTGAAACAAATAAATGAGGGGTTATACATTAGTTATCACTACCACCTTCTGTAGGTAACAAGAAGCCCTTCTCAAGCTCAACATCTTGGAAAGTAAGGTAAAGGTCAACCAGATTCATGAGTTGTAAAGTAGTGTTCGCCTATGTGTGTGGGGCTGTGCTTTGTGCAATTTATAGACCTATTTTTCATCTCTCTGAGCTTAATTTTCAAGTAAAATACAGAATGATGCCAATAAACTGTTAAAAGGACAAACTAACATAATTTATGCAAGTCTTTGCCTTGTATTAATAAGTTTTCTAGCTTTTTTGATGATTGGAATATCTGCTGTCTTCTGCTGTAGAAAAGTAGACTCGATCCCTTGGAATATTTTTTTTTGCATTGTTTTGTTTCTAACAGTCAGATTGTCATTTTCCTTTGAAAATTTCCCATGATAGATCATAGAAGTTGATGAAAGGTGTCACAAACCAGTTCCTCAAGTGCAAGGCAATAAAAAACACACAAAAAAATAAGTTTGTTTGATCCCAGGATATTTTTAGAATATATATAACCTGAGGTGATAGATCATATGGGACTTACAATAAGTCAGTTTTATATGCAAATTAATCCAATAGTTTTTGGTCTCGTTGAAAATTTATAAGCTTTCCTTTGAAAATTTCAATTGCAAGTTGTATTAACAAAAATTAGTGGCCCACCAAACCATAAGGCTGATAATCATTAGGAATTAATTTAATTAAAGCTGAACGCATTATTATGCAGCAACTAAAGATCTTTGCCATTTTTTTTTCTGAGAATTAATTTCTGTTTGCCCTAGTTTTCATAGAGGGGAGAAGAAATTGTAACTAAGAAACAAAATATATTGCACATTTTGGTTAGCTTGCATGGTATAAAGCTATTGATCATGTTTGCCCATTTCAAGACTATTATTAGTTATCTAATTCACTATAATTTCTTTAGACTTTTACTACAGGCAGGCTATGATGTTAATATTAAAGATTATGATGGCTGGACACCTCTTCATGCTGCAGCTCACTGGGGTAAAGAAGAAGCATGTCGAATTTTAGTGGACAATCTGTGTGATATGGAGATGGTCAACAAAGTGGTAGGCCTTTTAAACGTATTTTAAATAATTTAACTTTTATAAATACAGTTTTAGTCTCAAAAATATTAATATAAAGTATATAATTGCATGTGCAGGTTATCAACTGTACAAAACATTTTGTCAATCATTCATTGATTTTTAATAATTAATGGTTAAGTCTTTTTCAGTTATCATATGAAGGCCATTTCTGGCCTTGTTCTGAAAAGAAAGAAATATTACTCCTTTAGTAATCATATTATCATACATATAGAATAGATTTTAGTATTTCCATTGATGTAGTCTTAGGAATTCATAAATTAAGAAAATTTTGTGTTTCTATGTCAAAGTGTTCTACCATCACTATATGTATGCATTGGAACAAAAGCTTGGGTCCAATTTTCTTAGCTGAGAAACTTGGTATTAGCTTGCTTATAGTAACATCTTAAGTTGCATATAATAGAGCCTTATAGCAAGAGAGGGTAATAGAAATTAGTTTTATGCCAGATAAGACCATAGAGACTTAGCATTTAGTCTACTAGTTTTGTAGATGAGAAAAGTTTAGTGTGAGGTAAATGATCTACTTAATAATTTCACCCAATTAAGTAGAGGGAGGGAGGAAAGTGAATGTCCTACTAGTGTATTTCAGAAAATCATGAAAAGATTGAGGGGTCTCAAGATCAGATTTTTCTCCTCTGTTCCTTTTCAAGTACTATCAGTCAGTCACCAGTGTCACCAATATTCCTGCTAGTTCCTTCCCACTCCATGTTGGTGGATGATGAGAAGAATCTAAGCAGTCTTTACTAGAGTGGTCAAAACTTGTCTCCTCTAGTGATCTTATTTGCCATTAACTTTCCATGGAATTTCTCTTGTATATTACAGTTCATAGGAGAATGTAGTAGATTACTTAGCATAGGTTCCTAGAATAATCTCATCGTAATTCAAATGGGGCCATCTGATTCTGTTGTGTCCATTATAATGGGGTGGTATGCTAGTGCTGGTTTCTTTGATAATTGCAATTTCTAATTGGGGAGCTGCAAAGGGAAGAGAGCAAATACAACATATCATTTGTCCAAGATTTGCCCATCAATAAGTGGTTGAAGGTTGAGGATAATAGTGCAGATTCATGTCTTAGTTACTGGCGTGAAGAGATAAGAAGCCCTCTGAACTCCTTTGCTATTTCTAGAGTAGGGGCCTAGATTGTGTAGGCAAGAAAATCATAGGAAGTGGTAAAAATCTTTAGGAAAGTTAAGATTAAAAAAAATTTTGAGGGGAGCGGATGTGGCTCAATCAGTGGGGCTCCCGTTTACCATATGGGAGGCTCCGGGTTCGGTTCCTGGGGCCTCCTGGTGAAGGCAAGCCAGCCCACGTGGCGTGGTGAGCTGACGCAGCAGGACGACCCAGCAAGGGGAGACAAGCAGACAAGCAGCAAGGGGGGGATAAATGAATAAATAAATAAAATCTTTAAAAAAAAAAAATTGAGAGTGATCTATCTGTAAGTATAGGTTTTCACTTACATATATATATACAGAAAAATTAAATTTTTAGTCAAAACTTTCAGTCATTTGCTTTTTCTATTTTTTCTATTATAATTTTCTTTTTTGTAATCAGCATTAGAAGAAAAATAAATGTTGATACTATGTAATTTTGAATAAAAGTCTAGCTTATTTTATCTTTGCAATTACTATTGCCTCTCCTTCCATGTAGAAATTCCCCCCGCAGTTGGGATTTTTTCTGAAGAAATTAGTAGAGATGTGTGTTATTTCTTGTTACCACCTGATGACCCATCCCCATTCCTGTCTCTTTCTCGCAAACAGTGCACCCTAAAGGCCACCTGTCTATTCACCTGGGCAGTGCTGATAATTGGTTCATTCAGGGCTAGTGGCCTCCAGATAAGAGCCAAAAAGAGAAAAGCTTATTAATTGAAAGGTTTTTCCAAAAAAATCATATCATCTCCTAGTTTAAACATAGAGAATTAAATATGCTGAATCAATATGCTAGTAAAATATACATGATGTATATTATGTATGAGAAAAGATTTTTTGTCTAATTTCTGTGCCATATAGTTCATCATAATTCTGCTCTAGAAGAAAGAGTACATAGAAAATTATTTTATTTTATACCTTTTTGTTTCTACAGTACTCTAATATTAGCTCCTTGTATCACCCTAAATTTTATTAAGCAAAATTATTTTTCCCCTCATTCCATCATTTCAATGGATCTTTAAGAATTGTGCCTCATATTTTCTTAGAATTTTTTTAGTTTTCAGCTTTTTTCACCTATGTTATCTAATGCTATCCTTTTAGTAATCCTGTGAAGTGTCTTACATGAGTTTTTTGGATTGGGAAATGATCAGAAAAGTTGAGTAATTTTCCTAAGGTCCTGCTAATTGTGTTCTTTCTATTCAGCTAAGTTGCCCTGTAACTTTTTTTTAGTTTTAGTTTTCTGATACATTTTACTTTTCAGACACTAACTCCAGTTATAAAAATGATTTTATTAAAATTTCATTTTGTTTATAGCATTCTGAGGGCCCTTTTGTCATAGGTACACCCGAATTAATATTTTTTTTGAGAAATTATGTATTCTATAATAACAAAAGATATTTTATTTTTACAACTATTCTCTTATTTTTTAAAATTTTAATAATTTTATTGTTTTACTTATGCTTTTTAGGCTGTTTCTTCTCTTTGTTTTCATTAGCCATTTTGAAATGGTAAAGTATCATTGACATTTTTAAATAACATGTTAGACTTCATGTTCAGTCAAAACAAATTAGCCTTGGGAAGCGGCTGTGGCTCAATCAGTGGGGCTCCCGTTTACCATATGGGAGGCCCTGGGTTCGGTTCCCGGGGCCTCCTGGTGAGGGCAGGCCCGCCTGCATGGCGTGGTTGGCTGGCCCAGCAAGCACAAGCAGCAAGGGGGGGATAAATGAATAAATAAATAAAATCTTTAAAAAAAAAAAAAAACAAATTAGCCTTAATCATGTAGGCTTATTTGTTGGTGTTACTTATGAATATATTATCTTGTCATTTGATACTTTCTTCAGTACTTGAAGATTGAAGAGTTTTACTAAAGTTCTTTTGAAAATGAGATCAAAGAAAGGTACATAGATACTATCAAAGTTTACATGAACTCTTTAGCAATAGAAAACATAATTTGGGAAAATGTATGTTTAGAAAATGCAAAATCTTCTAAGAAAATTTGGAAGTCTTTCTACATGGAAGTGAGGGAAAATGTTCTAAAAACAAATATTTATAGATTGTTGCCTTATTTCTTTAGTTTCATTGCAAACAGTAAAGTACATTTGCTATTTTAATTTATTATGTGATACAGATTTTAAATACAAAGGAACATGCTATTTTCCTTCCTTAATTTATTAAAAGCAATATTTTACTAGAATGTACCCAAATATTGCCCCTTAAAATGTTAATTTACTAGTTAGAATTTTCTCTAATGCATTAATACAATGTTTAGCAGACAGGTTTTTAGCTTGATACCTGTCATAAAGAATCAAATGAATAACAAAGCTGTTTGTGCTATTAATGGGCACATAAACTTTTTTTTTCCTGATGCTTTCTTAGATTGTTCTTAACTTTCTGTAAAGATAAAATGACATATTAGAACATTGGAGGCTAAATTCTGTTCCTCCTCTCCCTTCATTAGCTTTATGACCTTGGACAAGTAACTTGCATTCAGAGCCTGCTTTCCTCTTCTGTACAGTGGAAATCATAACAATTCTTGCTTTGACTATTTCATTGTTTGTTGTGAAGATGAAGAGAGAGACCATACTTGGGAAAAAACAATTCAGTTAGAATAAGTGGAGAAAGAAAATGAAGCGACCATGAAGTTAGACTTAAACAGTGACTCTGGTAATTTACAGATGTATTCAATTGATTTTAAGAGTAATTTCTTTTAAGATAGTTCTTCAGATCGATAGAATTCCCTAATTTTTTCATACCCTAGCAGTATGTCTTCAGTTTTTTCCTGGTTGCCTTGAGTGATTCTGTTTATATGCCATATGAGACTTGGAGAAGCAGAGTAGCTTTATGGTGGTGAAGCAAGTAATGTTGATAATTTCACAATTATTAGCTTCATAACTGTGCTATAGACTGTTTAAAGAACATGGTTATTTAATTTGATGTGTGGTTTTTTGGTTTTTTTTTTAATTAGAAACATTTCTCTGTTTATAGCCTCTATTTTACTCTAGTCCTTATTCTCTATCAGCTGCTATTTGCAAAGTAGACTCATTTATGAAGGGAGAAAGTGAAAAAAAAAAAGGTTAGTAAGGTGATCTAGTTTCTTATTCTTTAGAAGGAAAATTCCTTGGTTATTAAAATAACCCAATTGCATTTAACTGCTGCTTACAATTTAAATACAATTCAATAAAATTTTCAAGGAGGGGTATTTCATTCATGAAAAGAGTTGATAAATGCTTAAAAATAATATTTTAAAAGACAGTTATTTTTTCCACATAACATGATCTTGAACACGATTTGCTTAAAAAGTGTAGCATTTGTAACATTGTAGAATAATTATACAGAGATATAGTAAAACTGGAATTAGTACGTATTGCTAGTCTAAAACGTACCATAAAATTTCGGGACTGCTATTTTATTTCAGAGCAATTCATACTTCAAGAACTTAATTCTTGCCTTTTAATACTCAGGGTTAAAAAGGATAGATTGTCTCTTAAATTTCTACTAGCAAGACTTTTTTTTTTTAGCAAGAAAAGGTAAATTTAAGAGTGGTTTTTTGTTTTTTTGTTTTTTGTGGTTTTTTTTGGCTCTTATAAATTTTAAATGTACACACTCCCCTAGATTGATGAAGTAGCATTCTACATATTTTTAAGATATGCTTCACAGGCCATATCTTTTCTTTTATGAATAGACAAGGGATAAACTAGCTCATATATTAGGAAGTTTATAGTCTGACAGTGATTAAAAGATATCTTCTGAGTACTTGTCAACATACTGGTATTGGTTATAGAATTGAGGATAGTAGTTCTGTTTGTTTCTAAGAATAAATATGATTTTAGAAGTCATGATTATCTACACATTTGTTGTGGGTATGGAAGTACTGTTATGAAAGAAAGCTGAATGATATATTTGCTAGTTTTAAAATAATTTCTTTTTTCTTGACCAATGTATAAGCGATATTATATTATAAATAATGAATTTTTGTCATTCTGGAACTTGAATCAGTACAGTTATTATAAGGACGGATACAGACAGCAGGGAAAATCATTGCTATGTTTGGTCAACAGCTTTTTGACATTTTCTTTTCCACAATAAATAAGAATAGACTGACAGATGTTCATCTGGACTAATTTTTGAAACTTTCTAAGTCATAACTGACTGGCTAAAATATAGGCAACTTAGAAATATATTTTTACGTTATTGCTCTGTCAAGAATTGAATTGAATTAAATTTTAGGGAGTTATCTAAAAGAAATAAGGGCTTCAAAAGGTTAAATATAGAATCACCACATGGCTCAGTAATTCCACTCCTAGCTGTATTCCCAAGAGAAGTGGAACCATATATACCCACAACACTTGTACATGAATGTTCATAGCAACATTATTCATTTTAGCCCCAAAGGGAAAACAAACCAAATATCCACCAGCTAATGAATGTACTATTTCCATGCTGTGCAATATTCCTCTGCAATAAAAAGGTGATACATGCTGCATCATGGATAAACCTTGAGAGGTTCATGCTAAATGAAAAAAGCCTTTCCCAAAAGACCGCATATTGGATGATTCCATTTATATGAAATATTCTGAATAGGCACATCTATAGAGATAGATATATCTCTATAAAGCTGTTTTTAAAAAAGAAATTAGGGGAGGTATGTTCAACTGTTTCTCTCTTACATGGATTTCTCATAGAGATCTGAGGTCATTTATTATTACCATAAAAACTATCTACCTTTTTTTCTATATACTGCATACAAAATCACCAAAACCATTTCTATGATTTATTGACTTTCACCACCACCACCTCCTTTGTTTCCTATCTAGGGCCAAACAGCCTTTGATGTAGCAGACGAAGATATTTTAGGATATTTAGAAGAGTTGCAAAAGAAACAAAATCTGGTATGTTTGATGACTGTCTAAAAATTGCCTGTATTAGCAAATAATCTTAAATAATAACTTTGAATTTCAGACAGTTATAGTATTCCTGTATGATATTTTATACTTCTTGGTTTTAAATTATTTCTAGCAATCAAACTAAATGACAATGAAAGAGAATAAATGGATGTTGGTGATGTTTGGCCTTTTGTGTTGCTTTATCCCATTTTTATTTCCTCACTTCACAAAATGAATACTTATATAATGTATATGTTCCCAAGAATAATATGTTTTTGTAATTTCTTAAAGTTTTCTCAGGAGTTGGAGCCTCTATAAAACCTCAGATTTCTATCTAGTAGTAGGGACTAGATAAGCTAAGAGTTACATAACTAGGAAACTTTTAAGTAAAATATGATCAGCCATCATAAATGATTAGTGGACCCTGACTTCTCTTAGTGAACTAAAGTTAGGAAGGAATATAAGAACTTTTAACTTAGACTTGCATGGAGCTTTTTAGCTATCATGTCCTTTTTTCTTCTTCATAGGACATTTTTTCCCCCCACATAAAATTTAAATCTTTTATTTGTGTGTTTTGTTTTGTTTTGTTTTTGTTTAGTGTATGAAAAACTACTTTATTATTTGTATATTCTGTATTTAACCGATTAATATTATTTAATGGTATTCTTACTTTACTTTGCTTAAATTTGTATAAAGCTCCATAGTGAAAAACGGGATAAGAAATCTCCTCTAATTGAATCAACAGCCAATATGGACAATAATCAGTCACAGAAGACCTTTAAAAAGTAAGTAAAATGTTAAGTTGATTTGTTATTGTTATGAATGAGTTGGCATAATAGGCATAGATAAGATTATTTAATTTTGATCTGGGAAAAGCTGATGTATTTTTTACCTTTTGCATTTATAATTATTTGAAAGCTGTTTTCCTCCCACAGCAAAGAGACATTGATTATTGAGCCAGAAAAAAATGCATCCCGTATTGAATCCCTGGAGCAAGAAAAGGTTGATGAAGAAGAAGAAGGAAAGAAAGATGAATCTAGCTGTTCTAGTGAAGAAGATGAGGAAGATGACTCAGAATCAGAAGCTGAAACAGGTAACATTTGAAGGATAAAGGAATTTTCATTGGATTTTGATGCAGTGTAAAGTAAGAAAAGACCAGGATTTAAATTTTCAATTTTTCAGGTTGATTTGCTACTTGTTTGGATACCTGCCAAGCCAGTAAATTACCTTTCAGTGAGTATTAGAAACTTAGGTATAGTTATAGACTTATTGGTCTCTGATCACCTGGAGGGAGGCTCTGTTCACCTCTGCATTTTGCCGACCTTTATTTTTAGATTTGAATAAGGTGTGGAGGCTTCCAAGAGGCCCTTAGGTTGGTGTGGATAGGGTGTGAACAGGTTCCCAGAAAGTCCAGAATGTTCCTCCTGCTCTGACGCCTAAAATTCCAGGAAGTTAGTCTTAGCAGCCTCCTGAATTCTTCTGAAACAGTAAAGTTTTAGAAAGTTGGGACTGAGTCAAGCTACTTTCCTGTGGGTGTGGGGGAAGTTGGCTTTATTTTGAGAAGTTTTAAAGATTCAGAAAAGTATATTATTATAGTTGTCTTCTTTTTATTCAGCCGTATTACCATGAGTCTTATGTGTCTTTTACAAGAATGGAACAGCTAGCTATTAAAATATCTTCATTTATGTTAGGATTCCACCAAATTATATTGTTTTTCCAGCAAAAAGACTCTTTTCTTGAAAGGGCAAATAGAAGCAATATAGAAATCGAGAAGTTCTTTCTCATTTTTGACTATTATGCCATCCTTTGCAGTGGATCTGTTTCTCCTCTTCATGTGCCTGATTTCTAAGATTATACATTTGTAAAAGTCCTTTGATTGTTCTTAGTATTTTTGTAAGTCTGAGCTTATTTTGGCATATTTTCTTGGCACTATTCTAACAGACCTATGGCATATTCATATATTCTTTCTTGATTATATTTCTATCTTTTTATCTTTTATACAAGTTCTT
This sequence comes from Tolypeutes matacus, assembly GCA_026826555.1. NCBI lineage: Eukaryota > Metazoa > Chordata > Mammalia > Cingulata > Chlamyphoridae > Tolypeutes > Tolypeutes matacus. Next base: position 12,183,249 of record JAKSZT010036119.1, on the reverse strand, counting down.
TTAAAATCTTAGCTCGTTGGGAGGCGGCTGTGGCTCAATCGGTGGGACTCCCGTTTACCATGTGGGAGGCCCCGGGTTCGGTTCCCGGGGCCTCCTGGTGGGGGCGGGCCCACCCGCGCGGCGTGGTTGGCTGACCCTTGCACAAGCAGCAAGGGGGGGATGAATGAATAAATAAATAAAATCTTTAAAAAAATAAAAATAAAAAAAAATAAAATCTTAGCTCGTTGGAAAGCTTCCTGTTAAAACATATAGGACTTAAGTAATTTTTAAATTAAAGAAGTTGTTGGTTTACAGGAAAATCATGTAAAACATAACACCATAGACACCCTGCACTCCCTGCAAATTATTAACACTTTGCGTTAGTGTAGAACCTTTGTTAAAATTAGTCCATATAGTCCATATAGTCCATAGTTTACATTAGTGTGTTGTTGTTTTCCAGTACACCACCCTATATTAACACCTTGCATTACTGTAGTACATTTGTTATTATTCATGAAAGAACATTTTTATAATTGTACTATTAACTATAGTCCCTCGTTTATAATAAGGTTCACTGTGGTGTACAATCCTATGTATTATTTCATTTTTATTCTAGTAACATATAAATGACCTAAAATTTCCTCTTTTGACCACATTCACATATACATTTCAGCGCTGTTAATTACTCTCACAATGTTCTGCTACCATTACCACCATCCGTTTCCAAACCTTTACAATCAACCCAAACAGAAATTCTGTATAAGTTAAGCATTAACTCCATATTCCCTACCCCCAGCCCAGTCAGTCCCTGGTAACCTATATTCTAGATTCTAACTCTGTGAGTTTTGTTTATTCTGATCATTTCATATCAATGAGATCATACAATATTTGTCCTTTTGTGTCTGGTTTATTTCACTTAGCATAATGTCTGCAAGGTTCACCCATGTTGTTGCATAAACCAGAACTTCATTTTATTGGTTGAATAATATTCCATTGTGTGTATATACCATATTTTGTTTATCCATTCATTGGCTGAGGGACACTTGGGTTGCCTCCATCTTTTGGCAGTTGTGAATGATGCCACTATGAACATTGGTGTTCATGTATCTGTTCGAGTCCCTGCTTTCAGTTCTTTTGGGGTATATACCAAATAGAGGGATTGCCAGTTCATATAGAAATTCTATACTTAGCTTTCTGAGAAACTGCCAAGTGGCTGAACCATTTTACGTTCCCATCAGCAATGAATGCGTGTTCCTATTTCTCCATATCCTCTCCAACACTTGTAATTTTCTGTTTTGTTAATAGTAGCCATTGTAGTCCATGTGAAATGGTATCTCATTGATACCATTTGCATTTTCCTTAAAGGTAATGATGTTGAGCATCTTTCCATGTGCTTTTTAGCCACTTGTATATCCTTTTTGGAAAAATGTATATTCAAGTCTTTTGCCCATTTTTTAATTGGGTTGTTTGTTTTTTTATTGTTGTGTTGTAGGGTTTCTTCTTTGGACAGATGTCAATTCAAATATTTTTACCCATTTTTTAATCAGGTCGTTTGTCTTTTATTGTTGAGTTGTAGCATCTCTTTATATATCTTGGATATTAAACCCTTCTCGGATATATGGTTTCCAAAAATTTTCTTCCATTGGGTTGGCTGCCTTTTTACCATTTAACATAGTCGTTTGAGGTGCAAAAAATGTTTAATTTTCAAGAGGTCCTGTTTATCTATTTTTTTCTTTTGTTCCTCGTGCTTTGGGTGTAAGAGCCAAGAAACCACCACCTACCATAAGATCTTGAAGATGTTTCCCTACATATTCTTCTAGGAATATTACAGTCCTGGCTTTTATATTTAGGTCTTTGATCCATTTTGTGTTGATTCTTATATAGGGAGTGAGACTGGGTTTCTCTTTAATTCTTTTGGTTATGGATATCCAGTTTTCCAAGCACCATTTGTTTTGAAGAGACTGATTTGTCTCATTAAGATGAATCTCAGTTTTATTTCACTGATCAATGTGTCTACCTTTATGCCAATACTATGCTGTTTTGACCACTGTAGCTTTGTTGTATGTTTCAAAGTCATATAGAGAAAGTCCTCCCACTATGCTCTCCTTTAATTGAATGCTTTTGGTTATTCGGGCGTGCTTTCCCTTCCAAATGAATTTGGTAATTGCCTTTTCTATTTCTGTAGAGTAGGCTGTTGGGATTTTGATTGTTATTGCATTGAATCTATAAATGAGTTTGGGTAGGATGATATTTAGTCTTCCAGTCCATGAACACATAATGTCTTTCCATTTGTTTAGGTCTTCTTTGATTTCTTTTAGCATTGTTTTGTCATTTTCTGAATATAGGCCCTGTACTTCTTTGATTGAATTAATTCCTAGGTATTTGAGTCTTTTTGTTGCTATTGTAAATGAAATTTCTTTCCTGATTTCCTCCTCAGATTGCTGAATACTAGTGTACAGAAACATTACTGATTTTTGTGTGTTGATCTTGTATCTTGCCACTTTGTTTAACTCATTTGTTAGCTCAAGTAGCTTTGTTGTAGACATTTCAGAATGTTCTAAATATAGGATCACATTATTAGCAAACAGAGTTTTACTTCCTCTTTTCCTATTTGTCTTTCCTCTTCCTCTTCCTCTTCTTCTTTCTCTTCCCCTTCTTCCTAAAACATCTAGCACACTATTGAATAACTGGTGACAGTGAGCATCCTTGTCTTGTTCCTGACCTTAGGGGGAAAGCTTTCATCCTTTCTCCATCAAGTACGATGCTGGCTGTAGGTTTTTCATATATGCCCTTTATCATTTTGAGGATTTTCCTTCTATTCCTATCTTTTGAAGTGTTTTTATCAAGAAAGGATGCTGGGTTTTGTCAAATGACTTTTCTACATCAATCGAGATGATCATGTGGTTTTTTTCCTTCCATTAATGTTCTGCATTACATTAATTGATTTTCTTATGTTGAACGAGCCTCAAATACCAGGAATAAAGCCCACTTGGTTATGGTGTATAATTCTTTTGATATGCTGTTCGATTCTACTTGCAAGTATTTTGTTGAGATTTTTACATCTATGTTCCATTAGAGAGATTGTAATTTTCTTTTCTTGTAGTATCTTTTTTTTTTTTTTTTTTAAAGATTTTATTTATTTATTCATTTATCGCCCCCTTGCTGCTTGTGCTCACTGGGTCAGCCAACCACGCCGTGCGGGCGGGCCCGCCTTCACCGGGAGGCCCAGGGAACCGAACCCGGGGCCTCCCATATGGCAAACGGGAGCCCCACTGATTGAGCCACAGCCGCCTCCCTCTTGTAGTATCTTTTATCTGCCTTTGGTGTTGGGATGATGTTGGGGTAATTTTCCCCCCTCTTCAATTTTTTGGGAGAGTTTAAACAGGATTGGTGTTCAAAGGTTGGTAGAATTCACCTTTGAAGCCATCTGGTCCTGGACTTTTCTTTGTTGGGAGATTTTTGATAACTGATTCAATCTGTTTAAATGTGATTGGTTTGGTGAGTTCTTGTGTTTCTTGTAGAGTCAGTGTAGGTTGTTTGTATATTTCTAAAATTTGTCCATTTCATCTTGGTTGTCTAGTTTTTTGGCATACAGTTTCTCATAATATCCTCCTATGATCCTTTTTATTTCTGTGGGATCAGTTGTAACTCCGTCTCTTTCATTTCTGATTTTACTTGTTTGCATCTTCTGTCTTTTTTTCTTTGTTAGTCTAGCTAAGTGTTTGTCAATTTTATTGACCTCAAATAACCAGCTGTTGGTTTTGTTGATTTTCTCTATAGTTCTTTTTTGTTCTCAATTTCATTTATTTCTGATCTAATCTTATTATTTCTTTCCTTCTGCTTGTTTTGTCAATTGTTTGCTGTTCTTTGTCTAGTTTCTCCAGTTCAGTTAGAACTTTGATTTTAGCTCTTTCTTCTTTTTTAATATTAGCTTTTAGGGTTATAAATTGCCCTCTCAGCATTGCCTTTGCTGTATCCCCTAAGTTTTGATAAGTATTCTCATTTTCATTCATCTCAATAGATTTACTAATTTCACTTATAATTTCTTCGACTCACTGATTGTTTAGGAGTGTGTTGTTTAGCCTCCACACATTTGTGAATTTTTCCTTTTCCCGTCTCTTACTGATTTTGTTTCATTCCAGTATGATCTGAGAAGGTGCTTTGTATAATTTGAATCTTTTTATATTTGTTCATACCTGTCTAGTGACCTAATTTGTGGTCTATGCTGGAGAAAGATCCATGAACACTGGAGAAGAATGTATAACCTGCTGATTTGAGATACAACGTTCTGTATATGTCTGTTAGGTTTAGCGCCTTTATCATATTGTTCAAGTTCTCTGTTTCTTTGTTGATCTTTTGTCTAGTAGTTTTGTGTAAAGATGTGAGTGGTATGTTGAAGTCTCCAACTATCATTGTAACGATGTCTGTTTCTCCCTTCAGTTTTTCCTGTGTTTGCCTCATGTATCTTGGGGCACCCTGGTTAAGTGCATAGGTATTTATGGCTGTTATTTCTTCCTGGTGGATTGCCCCTTTTATTAATATATAACGGCCTTCTGTATCTCATATAACTTTTTTGCATTTAAAATCTGTTTTGTCCGATATTAGTATAGCACCCCTGCTCTTTTTTGTTACTGTTTATTAGGGTATCTTTTTCCAACCTTTCACGTTTAGCCTGCTTGAATCCCTGGGTCTAAGGTGAGTCTCTTGTTGGCTGCGTATAAATAGCTCATGTTTTTTTATCCATTCTGTCAGCCTATATCTTTTTTCTTTTAAAGATTTATTTTATTTATTTCTCCCCACCCCCACCACCCACTCACTGTTTGCACTTGTTGTCTGCTCTCTGTGTCCTTTCGTTGTGTGCTTGTCTTCTTTTTTTTTTTCTTTTAGGAGGCACCAGGAACCAAACCCAGGACCTCCTATGTAGGAGGGCAATGCCCAATTGCTTAAGCCACCTCTGCTCCCCATTTGTTTTATCTCTTATTGTTTTCCTCATTATGTCTCTTCATTGAATCATCTCGTTGCGTTATCTTGTTGCATCAGCTCGCTGCACCAGCCTGTCACATCAGCTCACTACACCAGCCCGTCGTGTCAGCTCGCTCTCTTGCTTGTCTTCTTTAGGACACACCAGGAAACAAACCTGTGATCTTCCATGTGGTAGGCAGACTCCCAACTGCTTGAGCCATATCTGCTTCCCAGGCTATAGCTTTTGATTGTGGAATTTAATCCATTCACATTCAATGATATTACTCTAAATACATTATTTACTACCACCACTTTTGGTTTTCATATGTCATATTTTATTTTATTTTTGTCTCTTTTTCCTCTTTTAGTTATCCTTTCTGCTATTCTCGCCTTCTACACTCTCTTCCAAGCCTCTCTCTCTTGTCTTTTTCTTTCAGGCTGTAAGGCTCCCTTTAATACTTCCTGTAAAGACAGATTCTTTTTTACTAACTCTCTTAGTTTCTGTTTATTTGTGAATATTTTAAACTCACCTTCATATTTGAAGGACAGTTCTGCCAGATAAAGAATTCTCAGCTGGCAATTTTTCTCCTTCAGTATCCTTATTATATCATACCACTGTCTTCTTGCCTCCATGGTTTCTGATGTGAAATCTGCACTAAGTCATTTATTGGCCATCTTATATATTTGAAGGTTTGCTTCTCCCTTGCTCCTTTCAGAATTTTCTTTTTATCTTGTTGTTTGACATTCTGAGTAATATGTGCCTTGAAGTAGTTCTGTTCAGATTCATTCTGATTGTTGTATGCTACATTTCTTTGACATGTAAATACATTTCTTTCATAAGAATTGGGAAATTTTCAGCCATTATTTCTCAAATACTGTTTCTGTCCCTTTTCCCTTCTCCTCTCCTTCTGGAACTCATATGGACACGTATGTTGTGCTTCGTGTTATGATTCAGCTCCCTGAGCCCCTGCTCAATTTTTTTCCATTCTTGTCTCTCTCTGTTCTTTCCTCTTCGTTTTCAACTGTTCTGTCTTCTGCATCACTTATTCTTTCCTCTATCATTTTGAGTCTGCTGTTGTATACCTCTGTTTTTTTTATCTCACCTATCGTGCCTTTCATTCTCATGAGCTCTGTTACTTTTTTATTCAGGTTTTCAAATTCTTCTCTGTACTCTCTCAGTGTCTTGTTGTCCTTTATCTCTTTAGCCATATTGTCTTCCAACTTATTAATTTGATTTAGGAGATTGGTAAGAACCTTGTTGATTAGTTGTCTCAAATCCTATGCCTCATATTCCTTTGCTTGGGCCATTTCTTCCATTTTCTTAGTGTCACTTGTAATTTTTTGCTGATGTCTAGGCATCTGATTATGATGATGACTTTATCTGATGCCAAGTTTCTCTTTCATAGAGATTTAGTGGCGGTAGGCTGTGTGTTACTGCCATTCTTTGATTCTTGGTTCAACCTGTTCTAGGTCTTTAGGATTGTCCTTGTTAGTTGCTCAGATCTGGTCCCTGGACCCAGTAATGGGTTGCATACCCACTTCCAAGAGCCTTTGTAAGGGATGGTGTAAAGGCCAGAAAAAGCCTCTCTAAAAGTTATTTACTTTTACTTTTCTCACATGCCCTTCCTTGGTCTGCCAGCAGATGCAAGTCTTTGGCAGCCCTTCAGTTCAGAGCACGGTGGGAGTATGTTCGCTGCAACACCCACTGCAACAATGTTACAGAGATCCTGCCTTGAGACTATTCAGAGCCTTGCAATTCAAATTTTCTCAGAAGCTCTTTTCCAGCCTGCTGTCAGTACCCTCCCTTTTCACCAGTAGGAAATAATTCCATTCTGCTGTGGCCTCAACAACCAGTTTCAGTCAGTAGTGATGGTGATTGAGAGGGTCGAATATCTTTAGTCCCATACCAGCTCCCAAGGCAAACAATGGCGCAGCCCCACCCAGCCTGGAAGTACTTGTGGGACCTAGTAGACCAAATTTTTTGGCCAAAAGCTGAATCAGCCTCATACACTGTTCCTCTCTCTTCCATATCCTGAGGAGGTAGATCCCTGTGGAACCCCTCTGTCTGTAGCCGCCGAACTGAGCCTGGAGAATTCAAATTTGTCTGCTCATAGGGTGGGGGTGGGGGTAGGGTACCAGTGGCTGTAGTTGCAGCTTCTACTCAAGGTCCTTCTGTAGAGATTTTTTTCCTGTACCCCTCTCTTTGGAGGTGTCCAGTCTTCCCCTTGTGTCCTTAACCCTAGAACATTTTTCCCCCGGCTATTTCTGCTTGCCCTTTAGCTACTTTTCTGGGAGAGAAGAGAGTCCCATGTCTTTCTAATCTTCCATCTTTCCAGAAGTCTTTAAAAAAGGCTTTTTAATTGGGTAATGAGTAGCTTCTGGACGAAATGTGACATGCTTGATAGAAAAGTCCTAGATTGCTTTGAAGAATCTGTTTGGTAGAAATATGAACAGTATAGGTGTTTCTGATTAGGCCTTAGACAGAAATGATGAATGTGTCATTGCAAACTGGAAGAAAGGGGACCATTGTTATAAAGTGGCAGAGAATTTGGCAAAATTGAGTCCTGGTGTCAGATGCAAGGCCAGTGAAAGTGACAAGCTTGGATATTTACATAAGGAGATTTCCAAACTGAATGTAGAAAGTACTGCTTGGTTTCTCCTTGCAGCTTTATAGTAAAATGTGAAAAGAAAGGGATAAACTGAGCACTGAACTCCTGAACCAAGCATGGACCCAGTCAGCTATTTTAGTGCAAGTCAGAATTAGAAATGCAGTTATCCAGAAAGGATTTGTGGAAAGTCCTACTGTCTGATGGTATGGACCTAGTTTTGCCCATGTTTGCCTTATGTATTTTTGGGCATCAGATTTAGATGTGTTAATACTGAGGACTGTTATTTCTTCTTGGTGGTTGACCCTTTTATTACTATATAGTGTCCTCCTTCATCTTTTTACCATCTTTGACTTAAAATCTATTTTGTTCAATATTATTATGATTACCCCAGCTGTCTTTTGGCTACTATTTTTATGGAATATCTTTTTCCATACTTTCACTTTCGATCTGTTTGTGTCATTGGGTATAAGTTGAGTCTCTTGTAAACAGTATGTAGCTAGATCATGCTTATTTATCCATTCTGCCAATATGTCCTTTTTTTTTTAAAGATTTTATCATTTATTTATTCACCCCACCCCACCCCCCACCCCCATTGTTTGCACTTGCTCTGTCTGTTTGTTGTGTGCTCATCTTCTTTTTGGAGGCACCAGAACTGAACTCGGGACCTCCATGTGGATGGGAGGTAAGCGCCTAATCACTTGAGCCACCTCCACTTCCTACTTTGTTGTATCTCTCATTGTGTTTTCCTCCTTGTGTCTCTTTGTTGCAGCAGGCCATCATGTTATCTTGCTGTCTTGCTCATCTTCTTTAGGAGGCACTGGGAACCAAACCCAGAATCTCCCATGTGGTAGGTGGGAGCTCAGTCACTTGAGCCACATCCACTTACCCAATGTATGTCTTTTGATTGGGCAGTTAAACCAGTAATACTCATATTACTGTAAAGGCAGTACATACTTCAACCATTTAATCCTTTGGTTTTTACCTGTCATTTCTCTCTCTCTCTCTCCCTTTATTGCAATCTCTTTTTCTGTATAGTGCAATCTCCTTTTCTGTATAGTTGATCATTTGTGATGTTTCTAACAGATCCCTTTTTCATTTTTGTTTCTATATATTTCTAAAATATTCTCTATGTCATTAACCTGGGTTTGTATTACGCAGCTTACATCTGTGAGCTACTAATTTGAAAAGATACCAACTTAGTTTTAATAGGACACATGTTTTCTGCTCCCATATCCCTGTTTCCCCTGTTAATGTTGTTTTGTCCTCCAATCTATTCTTCTGACTGTTTATTGATTTTCCTCTCTTCTAATTCACTTATTCTATCTCCTGTCTGTTCAGTCTACTCTTGTATGTCTCAATGTACTTTTAATTTCCACTATTGTGCCTTTCATCCCCATAATTTCAATGCTTCTTTTTAAGCTTTCACTTTGTTTTTTATGCTCACACATTGTCTTCTTAATATCCTTTAGCTCTATATCCATATTTTCCTTCATCCCCTTGAATTGATTTAGGAGATTTGTTTGAACTTCATAGGACACACAAGATTTTTTTTTTTCCCTTATCTCAAATCATATACACTTATGTCTGAATGCTTAGCACATTAAATGATTCTGCTAAATAATTCGAGATTATAAACATTAAAGACAATTACATACCACATTGGCAGGCAAATATGGTAGTATATTTAAAAGCCAGATATATTTTTTTAAGATCATATCCAGCTCAATAAGTAATTAACATGTTTATGAAACATCAAAATAAGGATGATGAATAAAAAAGCACACTCCAAAAGAAAAGTCCAAGAATAGAAAGAATAGAAGTTTGTTTTGTTTCTAAGCAGACATATTAAGATCATCTTTTCAGGTGAAGATTTCTTTCTGTCAGTCGAAGGAGACAGTTATGCTGGCTTTCTTTCTGCCCTTGTCTAAAGCAGTCTATTCTTTGGTTGGCATCTGAGAAAGCACTTAGTCTTCTGTGTAGAGGTGATATAATCAGGGTGACAAATAGCACTGAGATGGCTGGGATCAACCAGTTGGTCCACCAGCTAGTATGAGACTCAGTAGTTGTATTAAGAGTGTCCGAAGGTTTAATTATCTTTGATCTGTCATCTGGATAAAGTTCCCCAATAATATATGTTTTGGACAGTTCTCCAGCATCTATAGAGTACCCAGCATCCTCAGAATTTTCTGTAGCATCTCCTCCAGCTTGTTCCCTTAAGACTTCCTTCCCACTGGGATGCTCCTCCAGAAACTTGGTCAAGTCATATACCTTTTGGGCAGGATGATCCCGTGCTCTTGCTGTGGTTGTGCTTCTGGATCACCTCCAGCGTGTAATATTTCACCGCCCCATCTGACGGCTCTACCATCGCCTCACTCCGAGAGCCTCACGAGCCAAGCGCTCACACCATGGCTGCCTGGAGCACAGAGCGTGTCTCAGGGTATCTGCCCAGACTGAAGTTTTAATTTATTCCTTTGACTGAACCATATCTTTCTGTTTCTTAGAATGGCTTGTAATTTTTTGCTGATGCCTAGGCATCTGATTATCTTGATGAGTTATCTCTGAAGTTCCATTTCTCCCTCTTGTCTAGGGTTTTATTGTTGTTTAGTTTTGTATTAAGACTCTTCTTTGATGCTTGGTCCAGCTTATTCTGGACATTTAGAGTATCCTGTATTCAAATTTTCTCAATTCTTTTTTGTGTATTTCTTGCCCTGGATATGTGATACAATTATAATTGCAATTTTTGTGCAATTGTTTCACCTCCCGGAGAAAGCTTCCTTTCTTCGGTTTCTTTTCTGATAAATCTTAATATGTTCTGTTTGGTTTTGTGTAGAATTTTCTTTACAGCTCCTATGATTTCTGAAAATTCTTTCCCTCACTCAGTGCACTGTTTTCCTTATACTTTTCAGTTCTCTTTTCTGTCATGTCTTATAGAAGCTCAGTTTTCTCCTCCTGTTTTTTTCTGTGAGGCTTTTTTGCCTCCATTTTCTTCCCCATAAGGTATCCCTCCCCATGGTCCCAGATGGTATCAATCCAGAAATGTGGGTCACCCCAGAAATAGCCGTTTTGTGTTTAGGTGGTCCAGCAAACAGCGCCTGGATTGAGTGCATCTCTTGCCAGTATTTCTGTGGTCTCTCTCTTTTTCTCATTTTTTAAACCTGGGGATCCTTTTGTATGTGGTGCTCCTCAGTGGCTTGTTCTCTACCCCAGGCCTCTATGGACTTGGGTCTCTGTGCCTGGATTTTCTTGGGTTTCTAACTCTTTGCTGTGAGTGGCTTTGTAGTCTGTATCCATGACAGGAGGTACTTGGGCCAGTGCTGCCTCTGCACAATTCCCAAGCTCTGCAGGACTGAGTAAAGGGAGTGTCTAGACTGGCGGGTTTGGGAAAGTTAGTTCCCTACCTGATCTTAAAGATTCTTCTTTTGTAGAATCTTGTAGATTCAGCATTTGTAGAGTCCTTCTCCAATCTCTATCATCCTCCACAGTTTTAAGCCAGTGGAATTTGTTCTTTTATTAGTTGATTCTGAGGGAAGACTTTTCCAGGGGTTGTCTTATGTCACCATGTAGTTGGTGTTACTCTATAGTTGTCTTCTTTAACCTCCAAGTGTAGATTCCTTCCCATTCTTTCCTTTCTAAAGGCAATCAGTATCATGAGGTTTTTTCCTGTAATCTTCCCATCCATTTTTATGTTCTTCCATCATATATGTACATTCATAAGTAATATATAATAATTATATTATTATTTATAGTTTTTATTTTCATACTGTAGAAATTGTTCTACAACTTGCTTTTTTTCACTTAAAAGTTATATTTTTTCCTTTCCATATCTATATATTTATCTATATAAATTATCCCTTTAACTGTAATATAATTTATAGATTACATTAAATGTATACATTTCCCTTCCAGTGAACCTTTATTTACCTTATATCCAGTTTTTGGTTGTTGCAAATAATGTGCAGTGTACTTATCTCCTTACATGTCTATATAAGAGATTCTCTAATGTATATACTGAAAAATTCAATTATTTAGTCAAGGATTACTCACCTTTTCAGTTGCCATAGACGCCATAGATGCCAAATTGCTTTCCAGCATCAGTATAACAATTTACATACATTTCCTTTCTTTTTTTCTTTATTAGAGAAATTGTGGGTTTACAGAACAATCATGCATAAAAAACAGAATTCCCATATACTGCCCCACCACCAGTGCCTTGCATTGGCATGGAACATTTGTTACAATTATACCTGCTAACTAGTTTTTTAAAGCAGTTTATTCATACACCATACAGTCCATCCAAAGTGTATAATCAGTGGCTCTCAGTATAATCACAGAGTTGTGCATTCCTCACCACAATCAATTTTAGAACCCCCATACTTAGCATTGGAGTAGTATGTTTGTTAGCATTGGAGTAGTATGTTTGTTACAGTTGATGAAAGAATATTAAATATTACTGTTAAATATAGTCCATATTTTACATTGGGTATATTTCTTCCCCAAATAATACCACATTAACACCTTGTAATACTCACATACATTTGTTCTAGTTCATGGAAGAACATTCTTATATTTGTACTAAAACCAAATTCATTGTCCACAACAGGGTTCACTGTGTTATACAGTCCCATGTTTTATCCTCTAGCTTTCCTTCTAGTGACATACACAACTTCCCTTTTCAACCATTGTTACTCACATAATTTATTGCTTTTAATTATACTCACAATAATGTTCTACCAGCACCTCCATCCATTTACTATTACCTTTAGTAAACATTATACACAAATTAAGCTTCAGCTTCCCATTCACTGCCCTCATTCCATCTTTTGGTAATCTATTCTAGATATTAATTCCATGAGTTTGCTCATTAAAATTAGTTCATATTAGTGAGATCATATAATACTTGTCTTTTTTTACCTGGCTTATTTCAACATAATGTCCCCAAGGTTCATCCATGTTCTCTCATGCATCAGGACTTCGTTTCTTCTTACAGCTAAATAATATTCCATCATATGTATATACCACATTTGGTTTATCCATTCATCAGTTGACAGGCACTTGGATTGTTTCCATCTTTTGGCAATTGTGAATAATGCCGCTATGAACATTGGTGTGCAAATGTCTATTCATGTCCCTACTTTCATTTCTTCTGGATATCTACCTGGTAGCAGGATTGCTGGATCATATGACAGTTCTGTACGTAGCTTCCTAAGGAACTGCCAAACTGTCTTCCACAGCAGTTGTGCCATTCTACATTCCCTCCAGTAGTGAATAAGTGTTCCTATTTCTCCACATCCTCTTCAACACCTGTAGTTTTCTGTTTTTTTTAATAGTGGCCAGTTTAGTAGGTATGAAATGCTATCGCATTGTGGTTTTGATTTGCATATCCCTAGTAGCTCATGATGTTAAGCATCTTTTCATGTGCTTTTTAGTCATTTGTATTTCCTCTCTGGAAAAGTGTCTATTCAAGTCTTTTGCCCATTTCTTAATTGGGTTGTTTGTCTTTTTTGTTGTTGAGTTGTAGGATTTCTCTACATATTCTGGATATTTAACCCTTATCAGGTATATAGTTTCCAAGTATTTTCTCCTGTGAGTAAACTGCCTTTTCACATTCTTGACAAAGTCCTTTGAAGCACAAAAATATTCATTGTTGAGGATTTTTTCTTTCGTTGCTTGTGCTTTGTGTGTTTAGCCCCATCTGCCTACCTCAAGATCTTGAAGATGCTTCCCTACATTTTCTCCTAGGAATTTTATGGTCCCAGCTCTTATATTTAGGTCTTTGATTCATTTTGAGTTAATTTTTGTATAGGTTGTGAAATAGAGGTCTTCTTTCATTCTTGTGGTTATGTATATCCAGTTCTCCCAGCACCACTGGTTAAAGAGACTGTTATGTCGCAGTTGAGTGGAATTGGCTGCCTTTTCAAAAATCAGTTGACCATAGGTGTGTGAGGGTCTTTTTCTGAACTTTCAGTTTGATTCCATTGATCAGTCTTTCTCTCCTTATGCTAATACCATGCAGTTTTGACCACTGTAGCTTTGTAATATGCTATCAAGGATGTGGTTTCTGCATTTTTTTCCTGTGGCCCGTATGCTTTTATAGATTTTGTCTACCAAATTGCTTTTATTAAATACCACTTATTTTCTTAGTCTGTATTGGTTAACCAGTCGGAACTTCTAAACAACATGTTATACAAATATTTCTACCTTTGAAGAGCATAACCTGGTGTTTTAACATAAATTTATCAAAAGAAAATATTCTATTTCCATTAAGATTTTTGATCAATGAAAAAACTGTCAGTCATTTTATCAGGACCAGTTTCACAGTCATTGGCAAACTCAAATGGAGCCTTAGAATTTTGGAGTCTACTTGTATTTTTTTTAGACACAGAATCAATACTTTCAAATAATTTTATTTTTACTTATGAAAAATTTCGCCTCAGAAAATATGAGACGCTAAAGATTTACAAAATAAACACGTCAGGGAAAATAGGGATCATTCTGCTTCCCATTAAAAGCAGATAAATAGGTTAGCTTCATTGTCTAGGTGTTTTGGATTATTTTCTTTTCTTAAAGCTTTTAACACTACAAAGAAATTGTTTTTCATTAATATACAAAGAGTTTATGGAATACATGAATGGTTAGGTTCTAGTCACTTAGGGATGGACATTTTTCTTCATTGCTTTCACACTGCTGGTCAGATGAGTCACCATATCTTTTGTCTAGGTGAGAGTCATATGGGTAAATTTGAAGGCTAAAAAACAAGTATTAATTGAATGTTACAATTTATTTATTGTATGCTAATCAAAATGTTTCTAATTATAAAAGCAAATTTTATGAGACTCAACAGGTATAGTATTTACTAACTGAAATGTTAGTATGCATTCTTTTTTTTTTTTTTTTCCAAAAAAATTTTATTTATTTATTTTTATCCATTTTAACATCCCCCTCCCGCCCTGGTTTTAATTTTTTTGTGTCCATCTGCTGGGCAATTCTCTGTGTCTGTTTCCTGCCCTCTCCTCTCATCCTTCTCCTCCTGCCTTCGCCAGGATTCAATCCTCGGAACCTCCAATTTGGGAAAGAGGCGTCCTACCGCCTGCGCCACCTTAGTTCCAGGTTTTTTGGCACATCTCATCTTGGCTCTCCCTTGTGTCACTCCCGTTACATCATCATCTTGCTGTGTGGCTTGGCGGTGCACCCATGCATGGGGCCTGACAGCCCACACGCCTTCTATATTTTTCTTTTTTTTTTCTTTTTACCGGGAGGTCCCAGGGATCAAACCCAGGTCCCTCCCTATGGGAGATGGACACTCAACCATTTGAGCCACATCCATCCCCCAGCTACATCTCTTAAGGTTGACCAAAGATACCCAGAGTTACAGTCATTTCCCATACAGGATGGACATAAAATAAATCAGACTTGGTTTATTACCAGCATTCTATAAACCAGACCTAGGGAAAAAAATTAGGTCTGGGGACACATGCATGGTTTCTAATATAGCGAATATTTAGCCTACCCTGATTATCACAAAATCAGGACAGCGAGAATATTCGCATAGTATGCATTCTTATCTAATAATCTCTTCAGTTAAATTTGTGCTATTTTCCTAGTACATTTTACAAGAGACATGAAAAATGAAATGATTTCATTGATATTTAAATTGACCCCGTTAGTTTTGCAAGTATTTAAAGTTATTTTTATGTAGTGGATCTCTTCCCTGGGAGACATTCTTGGCCCCCAGTCTTCAGTAAAGTGTATCATTAAAAATCAAACTACATGTACATGGGCACAATAAAGTTAGAACTAGAACCCAGATCCCTTAATTTGTGTATCAAGTATTCTACTCATTATGTAATAGAATTCAAGAACTGGAAAGCTAGATAAATCTTTATTTTATTTTTATACTTCATTTCAACTCAAAAAATAAAATAACAGACAAAAGGCAGCTAAATAAATTATGAAAGTATTACTTTTAAAAATTCTTTCCAGACACATTTATCTTATTTAATCCTAAAAAACAAACTCAGTTATTTCTCCAGTGTTCCGAAAGATGAATAAAGGACTACAGATTGGTTAAATTTCATGACCAAGATGTCCTTTTTAACGAAGAAAATGGGGAAGAAAAAAAAAAAGCTTGATCATATTCACATTTCATAAAACTAAATCCCTTATTCTTTTCTTTTTTGACCTTAGCATTGATGGTAGTACCTTCTTTACCTTTGCTAGAAAAACATTACTCTGAGTTACATTGGTTGTATTTTTCCCATGTTTCACCATATTCTCTTTTTTTTTCATGTGGCATTGATTTTTAATAATATATTTTATGGAACCTAATGCATCCAAAATTTTATCATTTTAACATGGAATTAATATTGAAAATTATTGACTTTGCATACACAATCTTTGAAATCCTATGTTTTATACCAGCACACATCAATTCGGATTAGTCTTGTTTCAAGCCCTATTTGGCCAGTGGCTTCCATATTGTGGCCTTCCTGGCTCTATGCTCAACTGTTGTTCAGCAGAAATTTGGTCTAATGCCCGCTTTCCTCCTGTTTCTTCAAATATGCTCCATGTCGTGTAGTTATGCCTCTTACCTCACTGTACTGTAAATATTTCATCCATTTAGGATTTACTGATGCCCTGTGATAAAGCCCCTAACACTCTGACATGTACTTAGGCCTGTAGGCATGCCTTCCAGTTTCCATGTGGCCCTGCCTGTGGTCAGTACCAGCATCTCGCTGCTTTTTTGTACTAGGGCCAGTGAGCAGCAGAGAAACCAGGCCGACACAGGCTCGAAGTCGGCTTTAGAAGTCAGGGGGCGGGCGGGCAAGGCAGACAATGCCATGGGGAGGCCAGGTTAAGGCACAACCACCAATAAGCTAGGAGCTGCCAGGTTGCAATGCAGCCGCCGCGCAGCCCAAGTGTCTGCCGATCTCCCGAGAGCAGGGGCACCTGCTGTCTCGACCTCCTTCACCGTATTCTTAACACCTTATAATAGAGGAACTTTTTTTTTTTTTTTAATCTTTATGAGGTATCAGGGATCGAACCCCAGGACTTTGTACAGGGGAAGCAGGTGCTCAACTACTTGAGCTACATCCGTTACCCTAGAGGAATATCTTGTATTTGTACATCTACCACTAAAATCACTATATTACACAGACCCTAGATTACCCTCTAGCTGTCTTTAAATTAACATTGGCCTCCCTAGACTGCCCCTTTCAGCCATAATCACATTTATAAATCAACATTATAATGTTACCGTCAACTCTATCCATTTCCACATATTTATAATCAACCTTATTAAACATTCTACATACATTCAACATCTAAACAAATCTTCCAAAGATTTCTAAGTTGTTTTTAATCTAATTTTTTTCTTAATTAGCCCCTTGGGTACAACTCATTGTTCTATGTTAAGCTTTAAGGAACAATTTAAAACAAAGACTAATTTTAGAACAATCTTGCCAGCAACAAGTCTCCTTGCCTCTTTTGTTCAAAATTTTCTTGGATATTAAATGATAAGAATTGAACTGTAAATGTTACTATTTTATAAATGAAACTAAGTATCCTCAAATTATATTGTATTATTCCACTGTTTGGGGCTTAAGCATGCCAAGTTCCCTCTGCTAAGTTTCTCACTAAGCTATCTTTAAATGTTCCTCTGAATATTATACTATGATAATTTTGTTCTTCATCTTGCCATGTTTTCTTGTGCCAGGAAAATTTGACTTTATCTCAAGAATTAATCCATGTAAATGTTGTGTGGTTCCATCTCTCTCATTCTCTTTTAAAATTTCAGCAAAGCTTTATTGTACTTTACTTGGCAAGCTTGGGAAAGTAGCCGTTTCTCTCTAGAACTATAGCTTGATGTGACAATTTCTAAACCATTTCTTTTTTGGTTTTTTGTAAGATTACTTCCTGGGAAAGCTATTTGACATAAAATAACAATCTTGAGTGTTCTTTCTCATCTCATGAGCCCGATGAAAATAGAAACCCAACCAAAAGTGTTTAATTGGTTTCCAAATGATTCATAAATTTGATTATTTTTTGAGGAGTAAGAAATGGAGACTATATTTCTGATTTTTGTTGTTTTTTCCTCTGAGGCTTATAATTTTCAGTTTTCATTGAAATCAAATGGATATAAGGGGTTCAACACTATTGATAGTGTTTACTTAATAAGTTGAATGGTGGGCACTTGAGGTTTGTTTTATTATGATTCTTTAAGTGAAGCATAAATGCTTACATATGTGCATACATATGTATTCTTTGATATGTTGATTTCACTAAAATGAAGATGAATTTTTAATCCAAGAGAAAATAGGAAAAAGTCAAATGAAATATATTCTATTGAATTTTTTCATTCTTTTATATCATTCCTAATGGCTATTTCTCTACTTTTAATATGCTACATATTTAATATGTCTTGTTTATTATTTATTTCTCCCACTAGAATATAGGCTCCATGCAGTTAAGGTATTTTGTCTTTAAATTCACTCCCAAATCCCCAGTATCTAGGAGTTCTTGAAGTATAGAGACAATAAATATTTGTTGAATAGCTCTCCACTGTTAGGTGAATTTGTTTTCCAGGAAAATGGTCTAATACAGTTATACATGTTTTGTACTTAGCTGTGTTGAATAGTATTAATATATGTTGAACAAACAGAACTATTATTTAACTGTGAGTCAAAAGTTTATCAGACTGAATTTAACTCATTCCATATATTTGAAGAGCTACAATTATTGTGATTTTTTTTAAATGCACTAGTTTGGTCGTAATCTTTGTATCGTTAAACATATTATGCATTTGCATTAGCAAGTCAATCTGATTTATCTGTTCACATAGTCTTTGAATTTTTTCTAGCATCAGATTGATTTTCTAGTATTTTCAAAAATATTTCTACAAGTCATTCATTACTGGTTGGAAATCCTCTTGATCTATTGTAAAAAAGAGATATTAACCTGATTTAGCTGGTATTATGCCTAGTTAACTTTAGGCTTTCATAGATGTTAGAAGGAATGCCCTTTGGGACGTTTAAACATATTGTCTGACAAGAATATAAGGCTTTTGTTGACAAAAAGCGTGGAAGAGGGGGGCGGATGTGGCTCAAATGGTTGGGCGCCCATCTGCCATATGGGAGATCCCCGGGACCTCCTGGTAAAATAAAAAATATATATGTAGAAGGCGTATGGGCTGCCAGGCTCTGTGTGCCGGTGGGCCACCAGGCCCCGGGAGCCATGCAGCAAGATGATGACATAACAAGAGAGAGACGCAGGGGAGAGACAAGAGGAGATGCTCCAAAAGCTCCAAAAGCCAGGAACCAAGGTGGCGCAGGTGGCAGAACACCTCTCTCCTACATCGGAGGTCTCCAGGATCGAATCCTGGTGAAGACTGGAGGAGGAGGATGAGAAGAGATGGCAGGAAACAGATACAGAGAATTGCCCAGCGAATGGACACAAAACAGCAAATGGGGAAGGGGGGGTTAAAATGGATAAAGTAAATAAATAAATCTTTAAAAAAAAAAAAAAGTGTGAAAGAGAAAGAAGCTATCAGTTTTGGATCAGCAATAATAAATTCTTTATTCTTCAGAAAATTGCAGAGTTATTGTAATTTTTAAAATTTACGTTGTATTCATACATTCAAATTTTAAATCTTAATTTATTTAAGTTTTATTTGGTTTTAAAAGTGCAGAAAGCAGATTCTATGTGTGCCCTTTATTCTCATAAGCTTTGTTATATGTCCTTTATGTTACATAATTATTTATTCAAGTGGGCATAGTGTCATTTCCGGAAACTCTTTGAAAAAATTCACATGCTTAAAAAGATAGTAGTGA
The DNA here is from genome assembly GCA_026826555.1 of Tolypeutes matacus. Taxonomy (NCBI): domain Eukaryota; kingdom Metazoa; phylum Chordata; class Mammalia; order Cingulata; family Chlamyphoridae; genus Tolypeutes; species Tolypeutes matacus. The sequence continues at coordinate 12,163,874 of JAKSZT010036119.1, read as the reverse complement.
GAGGGAAGCGGCTGTGGCTCAATCAGTAGGGCTCCCGTTTACCATATGGGAGGCCCCGGGTTCAGTTCCCGGGGCCTCCTGGTGAAGGCAAGCCCGCCTGCGCGGCGTGGTTAGCTGACCCAGTGAGCACAAGCAGCAAGGGGGGGATAGATGAATGAATAAATAAATAAAATCTTTAAAAAAAAAAAAGATAGTAGTGAGAAAAAACATTTTGAACCAACACAACTTTAAACAAAATTGATATTTCCCCAGTTATTGAAACTGAATTCACATAGAATCTTTACTCTTAATTTTTTTTTTTTATAGATAAGACAAAACCCATGACTTCTGTAACTAATGCCAGTACTTCTAGTACACAAGCAACTCCTGTAGCTGTTACTACACCTACTGTTTCATCTGGTCAGACAACACCTACATCACCTATTAAAAAGGTAAGCCAAAATAGTGTTTGCTAAAAATACACATATTCTGTTCAAGTTCTATTCAAATTAAGCCATTAAAACAGTTCTAAAATTTTACAAAATATTTAAGGTTAAGAATATATTCTTCTGTCTTTAATTTAATTGAGATATCCCCTGAACCATGTTGTATTCATTTTCCTCCCCGGGTACTGTCTGTAGTTTTGAAGTATTATGTTAGATAATTAACAAAAATAAATGGCAGAAAGGTAAGAGTTTTCATAGTATTATAACAGATGATTGTGGTAGTTTTTATTTCTGTTGAATTTTTATTTTGAACATTCAGATTTTATATCCTGTATCTGTTAAGTAGAGGAGCATGTTGATAGTTTCACAACTGGGTAAGTTAGACACAAAAATTACTACCACAAGTCAATGAGAAAACTAGAATCTAGATTTTCTGACTCATAATTTAAAGATCTAGGCATGCAACTATGGTATGGCAATAAGAGCATGATCTCTGAGGCCAGACAAACCAAAGATCAACTCTTGGCCCCACTACTTGATAGTTGTTATAACCTTGAACAAGTGTCTTAATATCTTCCTTCCTTATTTGTGGGAGAAAAAAAAAATCCATAAGAAAGTTAATATTGTAAGGATTGAGAGAGGGGGGTAGCTAGTGACAAAGTGTACCCAAAATGTTATTTCTACTTTTCCTTCTCCCCTTTTCTAGTCTGTCTCTCTTGTCTCTTTCTCCACCAAACTGGTGCTTAAAGACTTTCCTTTTCCCGGCTGTGCCAAAACCTTTCCTTTGTTTAACTCAAATTAGAGACTGAGGGTGTTTTGTTTTGTTTTTCTACTAGTTTCATTTCAAAGGCCTTTCCTCCCAGCCCTTCCTTATCTTTAATGAGCATACTCATTTCCCTCTCTTTGTACACATACACACTTACAACTTTTTTTCTGAACCATTTGAAAATTGATTTCAGACATCATGATACTTTACCTCTAAATACTTGAGCATAAAGCTCCTAAGTACAAAGGCATTGTCCTTCAACCCACAATAAAATTGTCATGCTTAGGATATTTAATTTTGGTGCAATACTGTTATCTGTGTTAGATAATATACAGATCACACCCATGTTTTCCCAATTGTCCTCCTAGTCAAGTCTTTTCTAGTTGTTTGGTTTTGTTTTTTGTTTCTTTGAATCAAGAGTCCAGTCAAAAAGATTGCACATTGTGTTTAGTTGTCATGTCTCTGCCTGATACCATTTGGTTGTATTTCTGATATCATTTGGTTTGCATGGTTTTGAGGAAATCCTCACAGTGTTTCTATTATGTAGTCAGTCATGCTAATATTTGGCCTTTTATCCAAGTGGTCAGAATGTGAATCCTTTTAAAATCATAAGCTGGAGAATTTTTTAAAAATCCATCCTCCAGAACTCTTCCCTAGAAAGCAATAATGTAAAGTCTTAATTTTTAAAATCTTTATCAAAGCATAAGATGTAAAGATCTATGAGTTATCTTAACTTTCAGTATTCTAGGAACTGGAGGTTTCTTGAATTCAGTTAGAGCCCATGCTCATATGATCATAATTAAATATACTTTAAAATGTAATTCTCTGAAGGCAGTCTGTCTACTGAAGTTTCAAGACTATTATCATGCCACATCAGGCATCACCATGAGCTTCTTTAAGTAAAGTTTTATTTAATTTTAGAACTCTCATGTACTTCTTCCTTGAGTTCTAAATTTGTGTTTGGTGTCTTTAGCTCCTTTGATTTATTTTCTGTTAGGACTATAGAATTATCAAAATTCCCATAAGTCCCATCCTCCAGGAATATATGGGCTAGAAACTGGCTCTCTATCTTTTGAGTATTTAGCTAAATAATCCTTTTCCTATTTTAATCAAATAATTACAATAGACTTCTTGTGGTCAATTTTACTGGAGCATAGCCCCAGATTTATGGCTATTTGCTTCTTGATTTATGCCTACTGCCCTAACTGAAAGCCTTATACTTTGTAACCCAATTAACTTAGTGAGCAATAACCATATTACTGTAAAAATTCATCTTCAAAATTATTTTTGATTTTGTAATTGATCTAATGGCAGTCACTTGCTTCTTTACCTATTCAGAAATTCCATTTTATTTTCAATTTCAAGCATGATAACTTATTTTGAAGATTATATTGCTTCAGTCTTTGTTCTTAAAGGGTTGTGGCCAAATTTTACCAAAAACAAACAACAATCAAGTCATGGTATACTAAAGTTTAAAGTATTATTTTTAATGTACGGAGGCATCTTCTTTCCAGTATTACATGACTTTTAAAACCTGTTTTATGTTCAGTGAATTTTTTTTTTTTTTTAAGATTTATTTATTTTAATTTATTTATTTCTCCCTACCCCCTTGTTATATGCTCATCTTCTTTTTAGGAGGCACACAGAACCAAACCCGGTACCTCTCATGTAGGAGGGAGGCACCTAATTGCTTGAGCCACCTCCACTCCCTGCTTTTGTTGTATATCCCGTTATGTTTTCCTCCTTGTGTTTCTTGTTGCATCATCTTGTTGCCTCAGCTCCCTGCACCAGCCCATCACGTCAGTTCACTGTCTTGCTCGTCTTCTTTAGGAAGCACTGGGAACCAAACCCGGGACTTCCCATGTGGTAGGCGGGAGCTCAATCGCTTGAGCCGTATCTGCTTCCCTGTTCAGTGATATTGATACTCCTTCACTTGCTTAAAATTTAACTTAGCATTTAAAAAAAATTTTTTTTAAGTTTGTTTCAGGATTTTACCTGTAACTTTAGAAACTTAACAGGTTTCCTTAAACCAAAATGTTACATTTTAAATGCATTTTGCAGGATTTCACGTTAAGAGTTTTGTCTAGTTCTAGGTTCCCACTTACTAATTTGCATCTAATATTTAGGCAAACTTTTCTTTGGGTCTTTAGGTAGGTTCCTCTACTATTTATATATTGTTTATATAACTCAGGTGAATTACAGAGAAAGGTAAATATAGTTGTTGTCCCTTTAAATAACTTAGAGCTAAAATTAAACTATTTCTGTAGCAATGAGATCAGACTCTGTGATTTGTAAAGATGTTATCCATACAACCTCAGTTTGATTTTATACTTTTAAATTCTAACATTAAATTTATATACCTCTAGTCATAGTAAGTATTGTTGGGCTATCTTAAAAAAGATTACTTACTCTGCTATGTAGATATACATTCTAATAAAGTGTTAACTATATTTTCTTTATTGGGTGGTAAGAATTCTTTCAGAATTTTCTTGGAATTAAGTGCTCTGGTTGATTGAATCCAATTTAATACCCATAATAATTTGCTAAAAAACTACTTTATGCTATGGTGGGTATATGATGTATACCAATAAAGTTTATAAGTGCAGCATGGTTGTTTAAAAGTAAAATAAATCATTATTGATTTGGAGTAATGGGATCTGAACATTTGAGATGGACCTTAAAGAATGAGTAGGTAGTATTTCAACTGGGAGAGAGAAAGAGGGATTGTATAGTTTGTTGAAAGGGAGAGAAGAGAAACAATAGTAGCAAAATGTGGGATAATATGGGGTATTTTGCAGGAAAAAAATTTTTTTATCTAGTTTTATTAAAATACAGGGTATGTAGATACAAAATAAAACAGGAAGAAATAGAGCCAAATTGTGGAATGTCTTCATTTCAAGGTATACACCTTTTTAATTTGATAGTAGAGAATCGTGGAAGATGTTTGAACAAGACCATGAGAGAGGGAAGCGGCTGTGGCTCAATCAGTGGGGCTCCCATTTACCATATGGGAGGCCCCGGGTTCGATTCCCGGGGCCTCCTGGTGAGGGCAGGCCCGCCCGCGCAGCGTGGTTGGATGACCCAGCGAGCACGGGCAGCAAGGGGGGGATAAATGAATAAATAAATAAAAATCTTTAAAAATAAAAAATAAAAAAATAAAGACCATGAGAGAATTATTCTTTATTGAATATTATTCTGACAGCTGTGTACAGGTGTATTTGAAGGTGAGAGCCTAATTAGGAAAGTGTTTATTAGAAAGTCATTGAAATTTCCCAGAGGAAGATGATGAGAATATAAACTAGGGGAGTGGCAGTGGGCTTATAAAGGAGAGGAAGAGACTTAGAGCCTTGGCACCCTAATTTACAGATGTAGGAAGATGGCAGAGAAGAAATCAAACAAGGCTGTGAAGTTTCACATATAGGAGATTGGAGAGATCATTGGTGGCATTTAACAGATAAAGGGATCTGAGGAAGAGATAGTTTGGAAATGCAGGTGTTTGATTTTAGTCATGTTGAGTTTCAGGTCCCAACTGTAATTCGGGATAGTGCATTTTGCAGATAAATAGAACTTCAGGACTGGGAAGTTAGCAGTCCGACTGAATTGGGGAATAACAAATTTGAAAAAGAGCTGAATGAAGTTAATATTTAGCCAAAGGGACTAGAGAAGACCTACTCCAAATCCCAAGAGGAAAAGGTAGAAAGAGAAGATGGGAGATCTGAGAACAGACTCTTGGTGCAATTATGTTGCAGGACCAGACAAGGAAAGTTGCTAAAAAATTTAAAAAACCATGAAAGAGACTGGTCAGAAGAGTGGGAACATCAAGATAGTGTCCTTATACACCAAGTAAAATTGCAAACGAGCTTTTAAATACATAAACCAGAACTTAGATCTAAATCATGTTAGCCAGAGTGGAGGTATATCAGTCAATACACTGCAACAAATGTCCATGAAATTTTATTGGAACACAGACACTCATTCATTTATGTATTACCTCTGGCTGCTTTGGAACTGTAGTAGCATAGGTTTGTAGTTGCAACAGAGACTCTGTGGTCTGCAAAGCCTTCACAAAAAAATTATGTGACCCCTGTTCTAGTTTACTGTGACTATTTACTGTAACTGTAGTTCACTATAAGTTAATTTCAGAAATTAATAACTAATAACCTTAGTACCTATCATAATGCATAGAATTATACAGAGATTCCCAGAATTTCTCAGTCCCTAGTGTCCTTTTTGTCTTTAGTGTCTCAGTAGTATTTTCACAGTGCCACTTAACCAAAAGAAATACCTAACAGCTTTATTAGGTAGTTAGGTGCAAATAAGTTAATAATAGCAGTTTGTGCAGTGTCCAACAGGTGTCACTTTGCCTCTTTCAAAACTTTAAAATATCCCATTGTGCTCCCATAATTTTGCTGTGGTATCCTGGAGCACTTCATTGCAGTTTGGAAACTGAGGAATGTTGTATATGGTATGTCTATCTTAGACCCTCCTGAAAAGAATTAATTACATAAAGTATCAGAGATACAACAATTTTGTCTATGAAGTTGTCCTCCAGTGTCATTGGTACTTTGTTAAGCTCTATTAGCCTGCTAATTATAGCAAACATTGGCAATAATATGAAAGAATGGGTTTTTAAATTTATTAATACCCTATGCTTGTGGCAAGTACTCACTTACTATATTCACCCATATTTAACTGTGGTTGAATATTTAAAATCTGGAAATGAATTTGATGAAGTGAACTAGTTAAAGATGTTGCATTTTTAGAGCTGTTGGAGAGCTTATGGAATAAATGTACATAAAAATAGCTTTTAGTTGACATGTTAAACTTATATTTGAAGGGGAAAATCAAACAGGAAACTTAAGACTATGATGTTAAAGTATTATTAAAATAAGTATCATAATTAAAAAATATGTTATTACTTTTTTGTTGATTATGTTGGATTTAAGTTTTTTTAACAGTATAGAAAAGGATTAAAACAAAATTCATGTGTAGTTTTTGTTCACTCACAAGCTCAGTGTGCCTTGCTTTAGAAGTTTATTAGTTCTTTCAGATTATCTCATGTTAAAACTTGAACTTGTACCCAGTGACTTAAAGATTGGATCAATATCCAATTATTGGACTAATTATAAAATTCTTTCTAAAAAGAAAAAAATGTGGTTTTTTTTCTCTTAACTTCCCTTTTCTGTTTCCACGCTTTCCATCTTTGTCTCTTTACCTGTCTCATTTTAATTGGCTTTAGTATGATTTCATTGCTCCTATCATGCCTGTGGTGGAATCAGTAGATCCTGCATCATGGAGGCAGGGCTTGCGCAAAACTGGCATTGTTCTTGTGCCCAATAAGGGTGAAAAATCTATGGTGAGGCATTTTTATGTGCAAGGATTTATATTAGGTTACAACATAACAAGTTTAATAATATTGGTTCCAAAGATGCATGGTTTTAAGTTCTTACGGTGTGCTCGTTTCTGCTTTCTAAATATTTGCATCGTAATTTTTCTGTGTGATATAAAGTATGGCATGTGTTTTCTTAGATCTAACTTCTAAAAAGTTAGTCCATTCTTTTTTTTTCTTTTGTTTTTTCTTTCAGTTTTTTAAATCTTTACATTTTTACTAAGACATTAACCTAATTAGCAAAAGTGTTTTCTCCTCAAACTATTAACTGTAATTTTAGGCATATTATCTGTAAACTTTTCATTTTCCAATTTAAGCACTGATCGGTCTTGATAAATCTTTTTTTTCTTTTCCTTAAAAAATAAAACAAAAACAGTTTCCAGCCTCAGCTGCAAAAATTTCTCCCAGAGAAGAAGAGAGAAAAGATGAGTCTCCTGCATCTTGGAGGTTAGGGCTTAGAAAGACTGGCAGCTATGGTGCACTTGCTGAAATCACAGCATCTAAAGAGGCCCAGAAAGAAAAAGATATTGCAGGTGTCATGCGTTCAGCTTCAAGCCCTCGACTTTCCTCCTCTTTAGATAATAAAGAAAAGGTAATCTATTTCATAATCAGGTTTCTATAAAAAATTCTAATAGTTTGTTTCCCAGGAACATCAAATCGGTTAGATATTCTACTGGGTGTCATTAGATCTAGGTAACAACTTAATTTACCTGACTTAATGAATTATATCACACTACAAATACACGTACCTTAAACATATACCTGTTCAGAATTATAAGTACTAGGAAGAACTATTTGTCCAAAACGTAAATTATGGGACTATAATCATTAGAAATTATCTCAAATTATCTTATTTCAGAATTTATAATGGAATATATTAAAGAACAACTTATTTTATTATAGTTCTATAAGTTTTCAGTATTTTAGTAACTCAATTATTCGAAAATGTGAGTATACTCATAGGTATCTTTGTTTTCAAGTTATTTGCAATTTCTTTACCTGCTTTTTTCATCTGACACAGTAAAAGCAACTTTGTTCTAATGAATAGTTTTACTGTCTACATTTTGAGAGCATTAGTATCTAACAGGATGTACCAACGTTCATTCAACATTACTTTATATATTTGGATTATTTATTTTCTGCTGCATTTCAGTGCTTGGACTATTTTTTTCCATATAATTTTCTTCCTTGATATTTAAGAGTGTTTCCTTGTATCAGAAATTCAGAAATGGGATTTCTCATCAAGTAAATTTATTAATTTTTTATTTTTTATAAACTTATTGCCCAATTATTTTCCAGTACTTTCTGCCAGTATAATAGGAATATATCAGAATGCCATTGTCACAGCACTGCCAACCAGATTTGGATAAATATGATTGAAATAACTTTTGTTTTGAATATTTTAATGTATTTTTAAAGCATAAAATATTAAGGTTGTGAATAGCTTGTATAACATAAATGATTGGGTCTTTTGAAAGAATATTTTCACTTATGCACAATGCATTACTTTCAACAATCTGCTATAGAAATTTTACAGAAAGTTATTAAAATGAGGAATTTTCCTTCCTTTGTTATATTTAATGTGTTTTCTAATTCTGGTGTAAAGAAGAAAGAAAAGGAAATGTGTTGCAACATGCTGCACTTGAGTGTTTGTAGAACCCAGCTATTTATTGATGAACATCAATTTTAGAGTTTAGCTAGATACTACGAAAATGCTGCTGTATAACTGTACATTATTGAATAACCTCTTCTTAATCTTTTTGACACAGCCTGTCATTATTACCCAGATTTACTTTTACTTATTTATTTTTCCTGTTATGCAGGAGAAGGATAGTAAAGGAACTAGGCTTGCATATGTTGCACCTACAATACCAAGACGACTAGCCAGTACATCTGACATTGAAGAGAAAGAAAACAGGTGAATTCATTATAACTTGCTTTTTTTTTTTTTTTTTTTTTTAACTGTAAAATCTTTATTATTTAGCATCAGAGTTAATATATGGGCACCATTGTAATTATGTGACCACGGATAAGTCATTTTTAATTTCTGAATTTACTTTTCCATCTTTAAGATGGGCTTATTATCTTCTGCTTGGCTTACCTCACAGGGCTAAATGATAGTGTCTTTGAAAGTGCTTTGGCACTTCTATACCTTCAGGTATCTCCTATGATGCTAGTGGTGGTATTGGTATTCCAAGTTGTCTCCCCCTTTGCCTATTCAGTAAATGAGAAAGACAGTGACTTAACATCTTTAAATTACATTTGCATTATCTAAACTTGAGGTAGAGATTATCTTTTAGAAAATATAAATAGGAAAAGTACATTTTGTAAAGTTTTCTAATTAAGATCATGAGTCCATTCATTTTGTTCGAAGACTTGAATACAGGATATCAGAAGTGCCACTTTATAGAACTATATAAAGCAGTTATTATGTAAAGTATAATAATGATATGGCAAACACTGATATAGCACTTACTATGTGCTGAGCATTTTATAAGTTCTTTTACATTAACACATTTAATCTTCACAGTGGTCCTGAAAGGTGCACTGTTAATACTCTCAGTTTACAGATTAGGAAACAGACAGATAAGTAACTTGGCTAATGTCATACAGCTGGGAAGTGGCAGAGTCAGGATTCAAGCACAGGCATTTCTGATATTCTCTACATGCCTACATTCTAATGTCACAATTATACATATTTATAACATATATAAGTCCTTTAAGATAACATCTTTTTATTTTACATGCTTCTGATAGATGTGAGTTTTTAAAGATACTATGTAAAAAGATAGTATAGTGCTTGGATCATGATATGCATTCAACAAATGAGAACTCAGAAGAATCATCCTAGAGCAGTCAGAGAAAGCTTTGTGGTGGCATTGAAATATCAGCTCACTTTTGAACTACAGGTGGAGGAGGAGGGTTTATTTGTGGCACAAAACTTAGCTTGTCTAGGACAATAAGACTGCTACATCATTGATTTACTCAGCAAATATTTATTGGGCATCTATCATACCATTCAGTGTACAGAGGTTTTGGCATGTACAGAACTGTGAACCAAAATAATAGCTTGGCATTGTTCCTCATGGACTGGAGTAACACTCTATCCATGTACATTTCATATCCATATCACCAAAAAATAGGACTGGATGGGTTGGTTTATCACCATCCAATATGGAGTGCCAGAATGATGTGTTAAGCCACTTTACAAGCAATTGACCTTCCTTTTCATACTGTTCACTGTCTAATAGTAGAGATACACAGGAAAATTATTAGCAATGTGACAAGTACTGTATACATGATTGCCTTGGCCTTAGGTACCTATTTAATCAGTTGTGGCAAAGCTATTGGGATATACTTGATATACATGGCTTCATTTATGGTAACTGTATATATGAAGTTTCATTGATTCTTATATACAGTTTTACAGCTTTTTATGTCCCCTATTATCTTTTTTTTTTTTTAACTTTATTTGTGCATTTAATAATTGAAAATATAAACAATTAAAAACTAAAAAGTATACACAGATGAATAAATATATACATTTCTCAATTAAATGTAATGTATACATATAATTTTTTTTTTTTTTGATCAAACAGTACCCAATATATTTGGTTCATAGTAACGCGTTCATACAGTATTTGTCCTTTTGTGTCTGGCTTGCTTCACTCAACATAATGTCCTCCAGGTTCATCCATGTTGCCATATGCTTTACAACTTCATTTCTTTTTACAGCTGCATAGTATTCCATTGTGTGAATAGACCACAGTTTGTTTATCCATTCATCTGTTGATGGACACCTGGGTTGTTCCAACTTTTGGCAATGGTGAATAATGTTGCTATGAACATCGGTGTGCGGATGTCTGTTCGTATCAATGCTCTCAGTTCTTCTGGGTATATACCCAGTAGTGGTATTGCAGGGTCACGTGGCAAGTCTATATTCAACTTCTTTAGGAACTGCCAAACACTCCTCCATAGTGGCCCTATTATCACAAGAACCATGTGAAAGTATATTTTAGATGAAACTGAGAGATAAGGAAGAAACATGGCTAAGTGGACTTCTGTAAGGTCCTTTCCAGCTCAAAAGTAGTTGATCTTTGGGGAGTGGATGTGGTTCAAGCAGTTGAGTGCCCGCCTCCCACATGGGAGGTCCTGCGTTCAGTTCCTGGTGCCTCCTAAAGGAAAAAAAAAAAAAAATAGATGACCAGCAAAAAACAACGAGCAAACAGATGAGGGAGCTATGGGTGGGATTTGAGGTGGGGGGGAGTAGTTGATCTTTGAAAGCTCTTAGTATTTTAATTGGTTATCTTACTGTTGATTATTGTCTGCAAATGACTGAATTTGCTGGAATGAATAGTGTTTACCTTGTCACAATAACTAACTTTAATGTATTATATATATATATATATTACTTTGTCTTTTAGCAAGCCATGATGAAAATGATCACAAAAGTGCCAATTGGGTCCAATTTCCTTCTAAATTTCAGTTCAATTTTATAAAAATAAAACAGGTTCTAAGTAAATACCCCTAGAGATTGTACTATTTAAGCATTCATTCAATAAACTTATGAATAATTTGTTGCTTACTTTTGAATAGATGAGAAAAGTACTCTTGAGTTTTTTAATCCTTTGAAAATTAAAAGCTGCCACTGATAGAGATAAAGGGAAATTTATTTTATGCTTGTCTGCTCATTTCTTCAAGATATCCAGTTTCTCATGTACTTCAAATGGTCTACTTGTAAAGAATTGAATCACAGGTACTACATATTATCTTAGATATGTGAAAAAAGTGATTTAGGAGCTTTGTATTTAGCAGAAAATTGTATTGTTTTTTCCTGTATCCATAATAAATTGGTTAAAGCTGGTTTATCTAATGTTCAGCCAACTAGAGATTTCTTTTATCTGTTACTTCAGTAGATTTACATTCCAATAATGATTTGGAGACCTTGTAAATAAATGCCCTAAATGTTTTCCATATCATTGGTATTTGTGATAACTTTCTAGTGGAATTTCCCTAATGCTACTGGATTTCAAAATGTTTAGAAGTGATCGTACAGTGGATCACAGGATTAGCAGAGGTTTCTGTCTGGTTTTGTTCTGTATCAAGAAGGGTATTTAGTAAACACTTACTGAACATGTATTATGTGCCAGGTACATGCTAGACCTTGAAGAAATAATTTAGGATAAGTAATATACACAACCTTCTCATACTGTTTACTGTCTAATGGTAGAGATACACAGGAAAATTATTAGCAATGTGACAAGTACTCAAGTAGGATTAACTTTCGTTACATAATAATATTTTACTGGTACCTTTAATTGTTGTAGAAACTGATGGAAAATTTCTTCAACATGTTATTGTTAGGATAACATTTAAGAATTAATGTTATTGTAATGAATAATTGTGTATCTTAATGTCATCATCATGTGTAGCGTCATCTTAAATTTGTTTCCATTAATTAACGGGGGATATGGATCAGAGAAGAGTTAGGGGAATATTATTCCTGATAGAGAGAACACCAAGTAAGTACATGGTCCTGAAGAGGAGCAAGCAAGTATAGTTTTCATCAATACTTAATATTCTATAGAGTAGATCTGCTGAGGTTAAAGTAACCATCTCCCTTCCCCCATGCTGTGAACATTTAAATTGTATAATATTTTCTGATCATAAATAACACTTCAGTAACCATCTTAATTTTCTCCCAGTATTTAGAATTATACCTTAGGGATAGAATCTTAGAATTGGAATTACTTTCACTTCTTAATAAATATTCTGAAGTGCTTTCCTAGAAGATTTTACTAGTTTCTACTTCCTAATGTTTACTAATGTACAGATTTCTTACCTCTATTTTAAAATTATCTATTAGAATCTGAAAATAGAATTATCTATTTTCACAGAGACTCTTCAAGTTTGCGGACAAGTAGTTCTTATACAAGAAGAAAATGGGATGATGATCTCAAAAAGAATAGCTCAATTAATGAAGGACCAACTTATTATAAAAGGTAATATAATTCTTAAGTAGCTTTTATAAATTATTTTATAAAAGTGTGAGGCAATTTTTTGGGGGGATGGAGCCCCTCAATTTAATATCATGTAAGCAAATATGTGCTTGTATTAACGCTTTTATCTTTAAATAAAACGATTTAAAGTCACAAAATATATTTAAAGATGGGTGAAAATTTGCTCCCACTTCTATTATATGTTTCAATAAACTTGTCTATATTATGAAGTATATTTTAAATTGTAGCATATTAAAAAGAAACTTTATGTAATTGAGTAGCACAACTGAAATAAGTTGATGTCTTAATTGATCTAGTCATCATTTGGTGACCTGGAAAGTTTCTATTCCCCTTAAAACTTAGAGCTCTGGAAATGCCCTGAATGGGAATGTTGGTAATATATTGAAGAGAGGAGAAAAAAAACAACCACAAATTAATTCTCTACTGAAAGCAACCAAAAGGAAGAGTAAAATATGAACAAGTATAATGTAGGCATGGTCCACTCCTAGGGATCTGACCCAATCCTGAAGCAGTTTTCTTCAAAATTATCAGTCTTACTCTCCCTGGAGGAAAACAAAATATTTTTCTCAGGTACAGTTTGGCATGGCCATATGGTCTGGAACAGTTCCAATAATGTAAAGTTTCAGATTAGATCATCTTTGAGTCTCAGAGGGTGGCAGGAGTGGGTAAAATGATAAACTACCAAATTAGTGAATTGTTTAGACTCTAGCAAAGTTGTAGATGCAACTCTTGGTGCTGGAGCCGGTGGCATACTTAGGAACACAGTTCTTAAGATTTTTCCTAGCCTTGTGAATCTGTAAAATGTGTAGACATAAACTATAGAATACACTGCAAACACATCCTATATAGATATGACTCTTTCCTTTAGTTGCTCCTTTGGTAGAAGACAAGATGATTTGATTAGTTCTAGTGTTCCAAGCACCACATCAACACCAACAGTTACCTCTGCAGCCGGGCTTCAGAAAAGCCTGCTTTCCAGCACAAGCACTACTACAAAGATTACAACGGGTTCTTCCTCAGCAGGCACACAAAGCAGGTAAGTCACAGATACATTTTGTGTTCAGGTCTACTGTGTGCTTATGTATGTGCATGCATTTTTGTTTAGAAGATTGTGGGGCTCTGGATTTTTTCATTTACCTTGTTAAAAATTTATGAACAAAAATTGGTACCAAAAGAGGCAATTATGCATGTCTGGAGAAAAAATAAGTTCCTGGATTATGAACTTTCCTTGAATTAGACTGCTTCAAATATAAATTTATCTCTTTAACAGCTCTTTTGAGCTTTTTGGTTCATAGTTGAAAGATGTCTCACCTTGTTTTTTAAAAAAATCCATCCCTGGAGTCATGTTTTCAGCTGCTAGAAAGTGCTTTCATTGTTTAGCTGTTTTCCTTTTCTCTTTTTGTGTTGTTGCTTATGATGCTATAGTACCTCAAATCGTTTGTGGGCTGAGGATAGTACTGAAAAAGAAAAGGACAGTGTACCTACGGCAGTGACCATTCCTGTTGCTCCAACTGTTGTAAATGCTGCAGCTTCTACCACAACCTTGACTACAACTACTGCTGGCACTGTTTCCTCCACATCAGAGGTCAGGGAAAGACGCAGGTGTGTAAAGGTCCTAATGGTTCTACTGATACATCTTGCCCAGTGATGAAAGTTGCTGTTTTTGGTGGTGATGTTTTCTGAAGTTGACCATTTCTCGATTAGACTAATAAATGAAGTAATGTCAGTTTGTACTAGCAATTATTAGCATTTAAGCTTAGTAACCCACCTCTGACAGAATTAATGTTTTTATAGGCAGTGAACCAGTCAGTTGTCTTCTTACTCTGCCATCTTAGGATTTTTGGTGGTAGTTTTAATTCAGAAGTTTTTTTGCAATAAAAACCTAAACACAAACAAATACACCCACCAAAAACTAGATATAACATATCAAAGACCGGTTTATCATTCTTCTTATTGTTCCCACCCACACACACACATTATTAAGAAAATTGATGGATGTGAAACTTTTTATTGTTGTTTTGGAGAATTTCATTTTAAAATTATCTTCATGAGGAAAGGTTTCTGTGCATATGTGTAAGCCAATTTTTTTAAAGCAATTTTATTGAGATATATTCATATACCAGCCTATCTATCCACAATGCACAATTAATGGCTTTTAGTATAATCACAATGTTGTGAATTCATTACCACAAAAAATTTCAGAACAATTTCACTACTCCAAAAAGAAAAAACTCCACACCCTTTAGCAGTCATCTCTCAATCCCTCTATCCTTCCACAGCTGTGAAGCCAATTTTAAGTATGCTGAATACATTCATTTAGTTTTAGTTCTGGTATGTAGTTCATTAATTGAATTTTAAGTCTATGAATTTATTTTGTTAAATGCATTAAAGAGCATACCTCACTTTTTCGTGCCGCTGCCTATGATATGGAATCTTAGATATGGAAAGAAACTTACCCAAATCTCTTTTGTGATATATTTGCTTTAACAGATAAGGAAACTGAAACCCAGAGATGTTAAGTAATTTCTCCACTTTTGTATAATTAGGGTGAGAACTGAAGCTAAACTCAAGATTGGAGAGGAATCACTCTAGTGTTCTTTCTGCTATATCACACATAGTCCTTAGCTTTGTTTTTTCCTCTGAAAAAGAAGAAAATCTTAGAAAACTAAATGTAAACTTTATTTTTCTATTTCATTCTTGCAAAATTAAATTAGCTACATAACAGATATTTTACTTACTGAAATATTTACTACCCAGATTAATTTTGTTTTATATCTGGCATATATTTTTTGTTTATAGACAGGGTCTATTTAGCCTAGCAAAGTATTTTGCCTATAGTAGGAGCAGCCTTACAGTAAATATTTGTGGTGAATGTATGAAAAGTGACAAATTACTATTATAAAGGCTAAATCTTCTATGCTGATTTTATTGAGTCTTACAAAAGCACAATTTAAATATTTTCTTTCCTATTACTGCATCTTTAATTTCTGTCAAAATATTTACGTTTCATTTCTATTTTTATGGTCAAATTCAGTGATACATCTATAATACCACTGCAAGTGATGAGCACTTTGTGATTGGAATAAGAGTGTCATATATTTTAACTATTCTTCCTTTATTTTTCTATAAATTTAAGCCAGTTTTAGGGTTTGTGGTGCTTTCAGTAAGAACATAGTCTACAGAAATCAGTGTATGTTAAAAAATTTGTCATTCTCTTCTAATGAAAATAAGTTTGAGGGCTTTGTTTTTGTTGCCGGGGTAGAAGGGGTGAAGGGAAGGGAAGATTAGGAGTTCATGGTTATTTACTTTTTGCCTGACCTTAATCTTAAGGTCAGAATTCTCTCTGGGTCACAATTACGTCTTCTGTAAATTAAGGTGTTTGAGTTACATACCTTTTAATATCTAGAATCCTTTCTATATCAATCATTTCCTGCTTTTTAAAAAATTTCCAGTGACAATTAAAGCCTATTGTATTTCTCCCCAGAATCGTCAATTTGTTTCAGAACAAACCATGATTCTTAACCTCAGTTTTCTTTATTTTTCTATTCTTTTGGAGAGAGCTGAGTTTCCATTTCTTTGAATTGATAAGGGAAGACATTAAAGATTGAGAATTAAGCTTGGAGATACTGCTAGTACAGAGCAAATACCAATAACATAAAAAACAAAATGTGTCTGTTGACATTTTGCTCCGTCTATGTTACAGAGATTTTGTTTGTCTTAGTTTGTTTCAACAATGTGTGCAATAATATTGTTTATGTTTTGTTCTACGTAAAATAATTGTTTGCAATTTTGAATGCATTGTTGTCCTCTTCTGTTCATTAATTTAATTAAATTTCATTAGTGGTTTTTCATAATGTATGGTTGCAAATTTGCTAAAAAATGTATATATGATGATTTAAGAATATATTTTGACTGAAAAAAAAAAAGTCAGTGCATTTATACTATTATATACCCTCGCATATGTGCTTTTGGGCATTATGGAAAGTTACCATGTACACTATTAAATTTCACAGTGTTCTTGAATTTTTTTGCATTTATTGAGCAGGGTTGGATCAGGATTTCCTGTTTTTATTGGTTAAGCAGGAGATTAATTTTTGGCTGGTAGTAGGGAGGAGAAGCTGGCTTTAAATAGGTAGAACATGATAGCAAATTCTTTTACTGTTTAAGTACTCCTAATTATTCATACTCTTTTCATACAGCAAAACAATACATAACTAATAATTTTATATTTGTAGAGTGAATTCCCATGGAACTGTTGTTTTAGTATAACCACTCTCTTCTACCAATTTCACTTGGCTCAGCCAGCTTCCATTTGCCCCCTAATCTTCCCCTGGAAGGAAAAAAGCTGAGTGAGAAACAAGTGTTGGTATTCAGTTTCTTAAAGATGTAATTTGACTGAATAATCAAAATATAATTATAGAATAATTATAGAAACTATAGAATAATTGCATTATTGAAAAACATCCTTAATTAAAAGGTATTTTGCATTGCTTAGAAAATTGTAAATCATTGAAGACTAGTAACAAGTTAAATTATATAATCTGTATAGTTATAAAGTGATCCAATATGACAAAATGATATAGTAACAATTAAGGCAGCAATGAGGATTTGCTGGTATATTCTACTGTCTTTTTTATGATCACTTCTTTGGAGTTAAAAACCTAAAATATATAAATTACTTTTCTTCTCTACATCCTATTCTTAGATATCTTCTATAGATAGGTACCAATGGAGAGGATAAAGGAACTAAATATCAGATGAAGACAAATATAGAAAATATATTACAAAGAGATAAATTAGAGTTTTAACATTAATCTGGGGCAAATGTTGTATGGAAAATTAAAATGAACAGATTTTACAAGTCTTTCAACTAGTAATTTTTATCTCCCTAACCTGCGTATGTTAAATCAGGTACAATAAATAGTTTTATTAACTTTCATGACAATTTGAAACTGTTGAAAAGGAATCCAAGCTCTTTAAGAGAGTGTGATGGTTGATTAGTGCTATCTGCCATGAGAGGGAAGAGAAAGGGCAATACAAGTTTTGCATGGTTCTCCCTGTTCTTAACTAAATGTGAAAACTTTGTCTATATAGAGTAAGAATCAGAATTCAATAGTATGTGATTATATGTACTTTCAGAGTAGCTTATAAAATGCTGAAATGATTCATGCAGCCATCTGGACTTCCATAAACTATTTTTTAGTAGAATTTTATTGAAGTATATCCTTCATACATGAACATACATAAGCAATAAGTGTACAGTTGTGAACTTACAAAACCAACATGCATATCATCATACAAAGCTCCCATACATCACCCCACCATCAGCATCTTGCATTGTTGTGAAATATTTGTTACAAACTATGAAATGGCATCGTCAAAAGGTACTGCTAACTATAGCCCATATCTTATATTTGATTTTTTTTTCCCCCCAACCAACCTGGTTATTATACATTTGTTATAGTTCATGAAAGAACGTTCTTGTATTTGTCCGTAAACCACAGTTCATCTTTCACCACTGGATTCCCTCTGTTATACAGTCCCATGTTTTATACAGTCCATTCAAATTGTATACTCAGTGGTCTCATTTTCCTCACAGAGTTGTGCTGTCATCACCTCAGTCAATTTTAGAACATTTTCATCATTCCAAACAGAACAATCCCATACCCTCTTATACCCCCTATAGTTGTCTCTTAGAATTGATATATCTTCTTTACCATTGCTGCAAAAATATTACAATATTACTGTTAACTGTCATCCATAAGTTACATTAGTTGTAATTTTCTCATATATCACCATATTTTTAATATTTTGTAAAAGAACATCCTTAAATTTATACTACTAACCACAATCTTCATCCACTACCACAAATACTGTATTATATATAACCTAGATTATTCTCTAGCTTCCTTTCAATTGACATTTAGGTCCACAGACTATTCCTTTCAGTGACAATCTCATTTATCAATCAGTAGTATTAGTTATACTCTCTGTAATATGTTGCCATCAACTCTATTCATTCCCACACTTTGACAATAAGCCTTATAAAAAATTCTACATACATTGAGCATCAGCTCCCATTCTCAACCCACCTTCTATTTCCTAGTAACCTAAACCCCAGAGTTTACTTCCATGCATTTACTCATTATATTTAGTTCATATTAGTGAGACCATACAATATTTGTCCTTTCTTGTCTGGCTTATTTCACTCAACATAATATACTCAAGATTGATCCCTGTTGTCATATGCATCCCAATTTCAATTCTTCTTAGAGCTGAATAGTATTCCATTATATGTATATAACACATTTTGTTTAGCCACTCATCAGTTGACAGACACTTGGGCTGGTTCCGTATATTAGCAATTGTGAATAGTGCCACCAAGAACATCAGTGTGCAAATGTCAGTTCACATTCTTGCTTTCAGTTCTTCTGAATATATTCCTAGTAACAGGATTGCTGGATCATACAGCAGTTCTATATTCAGCTTCTTGAGGTACTGCCAAACTGTCTTCCACAGAGGCTGCAATATTCTACATTCCCACCAACAGTGAAGGAGTGTTCCTATTTCTCCACATCCTCTCTAGCACTTGTAGTTTTTGCTTTTCCAATAATGGCCATTCTGTAAGGTGTGAAATGATATCTCATTGTAGGGGTTTTTTGTTTGTTTGTTTTTTGGGGAGGTACCGGGGATTGAACCCAGGACCTTGTACATGGGAAGCAGGTGCTGAACCATTCAGCTACATCCACTCCCTAATGAGAGTTGGTTTTTAGTTCATTTGTTTTTTGTTTTTAGGAGGTACCAGGGATTGAACCCAGGACCTCATACATGGGAAGCAGGTACTCAACCAATTGAGCTACATCCACTCTCCTCATTGTAGTTTTGATCTGCATTTCCCTAATAGTTAGTGATGTTGAACATTTTTTCATGTGCTTTCTGGTCATTTGTATTTTCTCTTGGGAAAACTGTCTATTCAAGTCTTTTGTTTTTTTTTAAGCACTTTTATTGAGATATATTCACATACCATACAATCTACCCAAAGTGTATAATCAATGGCTTTTAGTATAAACACAATGTTGTGCATTCATCACCACAAAAAAATATAAGAACATTTCATCACTCCAAAAAGAAAAACTCCACACCCCTTAGCAGTTACCTCTCAATCCCTCTATCTTTCCGCAGCCCTACATAACCACTAATCTAATTTCATGGAATCATATAATATGTAGTACTTTGTGTCCAGTTTCTTTCACTTAGCATAATGTTTTTTCTCTGTGTGTCTGATAGTAACATACGTTTATTTAGTTTTAAAGAAAAACAGTCTTATATATGCAATATTACCCATACTCATATTTCACATGAGGTTTTACTATGCTATACAGTCCCATGTTACATTATTTAGCTTTTCTTTTAGTAATATACATGACCTTAGACTTTCCCTTTCAACCACTGTCATGTCTATTTAATAGTACTGCTAGTTACATGGGAACGGATGTGGCTCAAATAGTTGGGCATCCGTCTCCCATATGGAGGGACCCGAGTTCAATCCCCAGGACCTCCTGGTAAACAAAACAAAACAAAAACAAACAAACAAAAGTACTGCTGGTTACAAACATTGTGCTTTCACCTTTTCTATTCATTTCCAAAGATTAACACATATCCTTTTTACCAATTCTGTACAAATTAACCTGCAGCTTTCTATTCTCTAACCTCATTCTATTTTCTGGTGACCCATATTCAAGTTATTAACTCCATGAGATTACACAATATATTTATAGTAGCACAATCATACCGTATTTGTCCTTTTGTGTCTGGTTTGATTCACTCAACATAATGTCCTCCAGGTTCATCCATGTTGTCATATGCATCCCGATTTCATTTCATCTTAGAGCTGAATAGTATTCCATTGTATGTACATAACACATTTTGTTTAGCCATTCAACAGTTGATGGACACTTGGGCTGGTTCCATATGTTAGCAATTGTGAATAATACCTCTAAGAACATCGGTCTGCAAATATCAGTTCCCATCCTTCTTTCATTTCTTCTGAATATATTCCTAGTAACAAGATTGCTGGATCATACAGATGTTCTATATTTAGCTTCTTGAGGCAATGCCACCAACAGTGAAGGAGTGTTCCTATTTCTCCACAGATTGCTCATCAGTAATGTATAGAAACAGTTCAGATTTTCGTGCATTAATCTTGTAGCCTGCCACTTTGCTGAACTCATCTAGTAGCTTTGTTGTGGATTTGGAGGGATTTTCTAGATATAGGACTATATCATCAGCTAATAGCTACAGTTTTACTTCTACCATTCCTATTTAGGTGCCTTTTATTTCTTTATCTTGCTTAATTGCTCTAGCTAGAACTTCTAGCACAATATTGAGTAACAGTGCTTTGAGTGTTTATCTTTGTCTTGTTCCCAATCTCAGCAAGAAAGCTTTCAGTCTTTCACCACTGAGTATAATTTTAGCTGTGGATTTTTCATATATGCACTTTACCGTGTTGAGAAAGCATCCTTCTAGTGCTCTGTTTTGGAATGTTTTATCAAGAAAGGATGTGGGAGTGGGTGTGGCTCAAGCGATTGAGCCATCTGCTTTTCCCACATGAGAGGTCCTGGGTTCAGGTCCCGGTGCCTCCTTAAAAACGAAAGAACAAACAAAACAACAAACTCAGGGGAGCTTATGTGGCTTAGTGGTTGAGCACTGGCTTCCCACATATGAAGTCCTGGATTCAATTCCTGGCATGTACCTTAAAAAAAAAAAAGGTTGTATTTGGTCAGATGCCTTTTTGCATCAATCAAGTGATCTTGTGATTTTTTTCTTCTTCAGTTTATTAATGTGGTTTATTACACTAATTGATTTTCTTTTGTTGAACCACTCTTGCATACCTGTGATAAAGCCAGCTTGATTGTGGTGTAATTCCTTTAATGTGCTTTAGGATTCAGTTAACAAGTATTCAAGTTTTTTTTTCGGTTGTTTGTTTGTTTTTTTAGGAGGTACTGGGGATTGTACCCAAGACCTCATACATGAAAAGCAGTCTCTCAACCACTGAGCTACATCTACTCCCCAACTTGCAAGTATTTTTTTGAGGATTTTTGCATCTATAGTCATTAGAGAAATTAGTGTGTAATTTTCTTTTTGCACAGTACCTTTGTTTTGGTATTAGGGTGATGTTAGCTTCATAGAATGAATTTGGTAGAGTTCTTTCCTGTTCAATTGTTTGGAAGAGCTTGAACAAGATTGGTATTAGACCATCTTAGAATAATTGGTAGAATTCACCTGTGAAACCATCTGGTCCTGGGCTTTTCATCTTTGGGAGGTTTTTGATGACTGCTTCAATCTCTTTACTCGTGATCGGTGTGTTGAGGTCTTCTATTTCTTCTAGGGTCAGTGTAGATTGTTCATGTGTTTTTAGGAATTTGTCCATTTTGTCTACATTGTCTAGTTTTTTGGTGTACAGTTTTTCATAGTATACCTCTTATGATCATTCTTATTTCTGCGGGGACAGTAATAATGTCCCCCCTTTCGTTTCTGATTTTATTTATTTGCATCTTCTTTTTTCCTTTGTCGGTCTACTAAGGGTTTGTAGATTTTGTTGATCTTCTCAAGAGCCAACTTTTGATTTTGTTGTTTCTGTTCTTTTTTTGTCCTCTGACCTTTATTGTTTCTTTCCTTCAGCTTGTTTTGGGATTAGTTTGCTGTACTTTTTCTAGTTCCTCCAGGTGTGCAGTTGGGTCTTCAATTTTAGCACTTCCTTATTTTTTAATGTAAGCATTGAGGGCTATAAATTTCCCTCTCAGCACTGCCTTTGGGCAGCTGTGTCCCATGGATTTTAATATGTTACGTACTTATTTTCATTTGTCTTCAGATATTTACAGATTTCTCTTGCAATTTTCTTCTTTGACCCACTGATTATTTAAGAGTATGTTGTTTAATCTCCATATATTTGTGAATTTTCCCTATCTCTTTCTGTTATTGATTTCCAGCTTATGATCAGAGTAAGTGTTTTATGTAATTTCAGTCTTTTTACAATGACTAAGTCATGTCTTGTGACCCAACATATGGTCTGTCATGGAGAAGGATCTGTGATCACTTTAAAAGAATGTATCCTGCTGCTTGAGGGTATAATGTTCTATAAATGTCTGTTAGGTCTAGTTGATTTTTCAAGCTGTTTCCTTATTTATCCTGTGTCTGGATGTTCTCTCCAATGCTGAGAGTGGTGTATTATAATCAGCTATTTTTGTAGAGACATCTAATTCTCCCTTCAGTTTTGCCAGTTAGGTGCTTAACTATTTAGTATAGTTATTTCTTCTTGATAAATTGCCTCTTCTATTAATGTATAATGACCTTCTTCATCTCTTATAACGGTTTGCATTTAAAATCTATTTTCTCTGATATTAGTATTGCTACACCAGATCTTTTTTTAATTTTGATTTCTGTGAAATATCTTTTTCCAACCTTTCACTTTCAACCTAATTGTGTCCTTATGTCTGAGGTGAGTGTCTTGTAGACATCATATAGATGGCTTATATTTTTTTATCCATTCTGTCAGTCTAGTGTTTTGATTGGAGAATTCAATCCTTTAACATTCAGTGTTATTACTGTAAAGGCATTACTTTGTCCATTTTATCCTTTGGCTTTCTGTTGTCATATCCTACTATTGTCTGTCTTTTTACCCTTTAAGTTACCCTTCCTAATAATCATTTCTACACTGTTCTCCAAGTCTCTGACCTTTTTTTTTTTTTTTTTCTTTTTTTTTTTCCCTTTGAGGCTGGAGCACTCTCTTTAGTATCTCTTATAGATCTGGTCTTTTGTTAACTTACTCTCTCAATTTTTATCTGTGAAGACTTTAAACTCACCATCATTTTTGAAGGACAGTTTTGCCAGATACAGAATTCTTGGTTGGCAGTTTTTCTCTTTCAGTACCTTAAATATGTCATACCACTTTCTTCTTGTCTCCGTGCTTTCTAATGCAAGATGAGCACCTAATCTTATTGAGGTTCCCTTGTATGTGATGCATTGCTTTTCTCATGCTGCTTTTAGAATCTTCTCTTTATCTCCATTATCTGTCACTCTGAATAGTAGGCGTTTTGGAGTAGGTCTTTTCGGATTTATTCTGTTTCGGGTGTGTTGTCTTTCTTGGATATTGATATTTATGTCTTTCATAAGGGTTGAGAAGTTTTCAGTCATTGTTTCCTTAAATATTCTTTCTACCCCTTTTCCCTTCTTTTCTACTTCTGGGACTCCAATAATGTATATGTTTCTGCATTTCACATTGTCATTCAATTCTCTGAGACCCTGTTCCATTTTTCCCATTCTTTACTCTTCTATTCTCCTGTCTTTTCATGTTCAGATGTTCTGTCTTTGATTTCACTAATTCCATCATCCATCAATTCAAATCTGCTGCTATATGATTTTAATGTATTTTAAATCTCATCCATTGTGTCATTCATTCCCATACTCTGTTTCTTTTCTTTTAGGCTTTCAAATTGTTCTTTATGGTCACCCATTGTCTTCTTAATATCCTTTATCTCTTTAGTCATATTTTCTTTCAACTTCTTGAATTGATTTAGTAGATTTGTATGATTATCATTGATTAGTTGTCTTAAATCCTGTGTCTCGTCAGGATTTTTTAGTTTGTCCTTTGGCTGGACCATCTCTTCCTGTTTCTTAGTATGGCTTGTAATTTTTTGCTGATGTCTAGATATCTAAATATGTTGGTTAATTTACTCTGATAGTTAATTTCTCTCTCTTGCCAAGTGGTTTTGTTTCACTGTTCTTTGATTTTTGGTTCAACTCATTCTAAGTTTTATAATTGCCCAGCTTACATTATCAAAAGAGGGCCAGAGACTCACTAATGGGGTGCAGATCCACTCACAGGAGTTTGGGACAAGAGACACCTAAAAGCGTTTTTTTTTTTTTTTTTACCCCTTGCATTTTCCCAGCCAGCCAGCAGATGACATTCATCAGCAAATCTTTCCCCAGAGATGACTGTTTCAACCTCAACTTTCCCGTGATTCTGGTCTGGCCAGAGCTGAGATTCAAAGTGGGCTTTGCTGGCAAAATTCAATGAAGAGAAACTACTCTCCACCCCTCGCCACACCCTCCCTCTTCACAGGGAGGAAGATGTCTGTTCCCCTCTCAATTGGCTGCAGTGAGCCACGGGTTTTATCCAGGCCATTTGCTTGGAGTGTGGTGGATGGTTGCTCTTAATGGCTGTGGGAGTTAGTAAGTCACAGTTTTTGTTCAGCTTCTTCATCTTTCTGTCCCTCACCCTCCTGAGGGGTACACAATACTCTCCTGGTCTGCAGAGCCCCAAAGCAGGTCGGTGAGACAGCTTTTTGTCCTTCCTCCATTGTTTTTATGAGAGAGTTGAGCCCTGCCTACCTGTTCTGGCACCATCTTCCCACCCCCACCACCAACAGCAATCTGTTTTATGATCCATAAACTTTTTTGTTTTACCAGATATATAGCTAGAACATTTAGGTTTCAGCTACTTGAGTTTTTTCTTCATCTGATGGAAAACCAAAAAGCAGTAAATTACGTAGGGCCAGTTGGTGTACAAATAAGAGTTAAATGGATGGAAGAAAAAAAATAGGCACTGAAACAAATTTTTCAAATTGATGTTGTTCCATGGAGTTTTTCCATATTATTTGAATAGGTTTACCCCGAAAAAACAAAACGTTCCTTAATTAAATCAATTGGAGAATGCTAGGTTAAACACACATGAACAGGTGTCTTCCTTCAGTACTTATTAGAACCTTTAATATGTTAATTTATTTTCTAGAGAAGGTTCTAATATGTAGCATTTCCCAAATTTATTTAACCAACTTCTACAATAATTAAGCACCTCTTACCCTATCTCAGAATTAGTATTTCTTGAAGTTTAATAGCAAGATTATTGGTTATTCTCTTTTAAATTATTTGTCTCAGAAAAATCACTCCCGCTGTAAAAATAAGACAATACAATAGGATTGTATCTAAATAAAATCCTTAAAACCCAATATAGTTGATATAAACAGAATGAAAGTTATAAAACAGTGGAAGAAGAGAGAAATATCAAGCTTAGTGCATCATGAGCATTATGGTAGGGAGGGCAGGTCCTACCATTTTTACTCATCTCTTTGGATCTGTACATTGGTATGAATGAAATCATATGTAGCAGATTTTTTTTTTTTTTTTTTTTTTTTTTTTTGAGGTACTGGGGCCTGAACCCAGGACCTTGTATGTGGGAAGCCAGCGCCAACCACTGAGCCAAATCAGCTTCCCTGAGTTGTTGTTTTTTCATTTGTTTGCTTGTTGTTTGTTTTTATTTTTGTTTTTTTACAGGAAGTACCAGGAACCAAACCCTATACCTCCCATGTGGGAGGTGGGTGCTCAAACACTTGAGTCACATCTGCTCCCTGTAGCAGAATTTTAACTGAGGGATAATCAAACTAAGTAAAGGCTGATAACCAAAAGGTTTAATTAAGTGAATTTTTCCCCTACTCTCCACTTTTAGGAAGGCAAGTTAAAGTGACAAAACAGCTATGAACTTAATTATTTTAAAAATAAATATTTTAGGTTATGAACCTAGATCATGACTAGTATTTTAGTAGAAACCAAATTTGGATAAGGTAGAGTTCTTTAATGAAATGTTTCAATAGAAGGAGTGTGCCTTATTGATGTGATAAATATAATGCTACTATAAGAGCAAAAAAATATAGTCTTTCAGGATATTCTAGAAGCAGAGAAATGAAAATATGGTAGAGAATATATGAAGATAAAAAGAGAAAAAAAAGATAATGCCACAAGTTACCCAACCAGCTAGAAGACACAGGTGATATTTTCTCAAACCAGATCTTAAAAACAACTTAAGTTAAAATATCTTAGTGATAGAATTTTCATCTTTCTGCAAGTTTGCTAGATGTGTCACTTAAGTAAAATCACCCTCTTGAGAATTTCTTAATTTACCTTACTAGTAGTCTCTAATAGTAGTAGAAGCAACAAGGAAAACCAGTCCTCTGAACCTAATTTTGCCCAACAAGTAAGAGTTAATTGATGAAATTGAGGCAACTAGAATCTTGGGTGGAAAATTACCTGGTCATCTTAGAGGTGATTATGTAATGATATCCATGCTAGCAATAATGAGTCATGAATTCTAATTTTAGAGGGACTCATTTCTAAAAATTCGGAAGTATGTAAGAGGAAAAATAGAGTTCCTATGTACCTATAAGGAATAGGGGCTCTCTAAACAGAATTCTGTACTCCGAGTTTTCAAGAGTTTAATAGGACACATACCAAAAAAAAAAAAAAAAAAAAAAAAAAAATAGAAGGTTAGGTATAAAATCCAGGATAAGTTCAGAATTTTGTTATGAATATGTAAATAGTGTCAGGGAGACTGGTTAGCACAATGATTTACAAATTGAGAATATTAAAGATAACAAGCCTTTAAAAAAAAAAAAGCTTGTGAATAAAGAAAAACTCACTAGACCATTGCTTGTGGTTTGGGGAGAGGGGCAGGTAGTATAAACTTAGTAAGCTCTTAACAGACAGCATAGAAAACAGAGATAGTCAACTTCTTTAAGTGTTCTGAGCTTGATGGCCATATAATTAGATCAAGTGATAATGAATGAATTTGCCAGGCAGTATTGGTTATTGGAAGAAAGTCTTCCTGTTGTGTACAGGATTCTGTTTTATCTTATATTAGCGTCTTTAACCCTTTTATCAATTATTTAACTCTTGACCTAGATTGCATGCTAAATTGTGCACATCCTGTGATAGCTTAGATTTATAAAATGAAATTTAGTAAAGATAAATTCCAAGTCCTGTTCTTTATATCAGAAAGTACATTACTCAAAAGTAAGATGCTGGTTTAAAAGTTGTCCATATATAAAGTCACTTTAATTTTTAGAGAACTCAAAGTATAAAGGAAAGTGATACCTGCCCAAAACATTAAAAACACAATGACAAGAATATAGGAAGTACTGCTTAGTCATTCATCACCCCATAGTCTGAGTGTTACATTCAGTCCTAACCATTGTACATTCTGGAGATTAACTAGATAACTTCACATATCATCAATGATGGTGTTGCAGGGAATCAAAAAAGGAACTGAAAGAAATGATTGAAGACTCTAGGATTGTTTATCCTAGAGAATAAAAAATTTAGAAAGGAATTTGATACCTGTCTTCAAATAAGTGAAAATACTATTAGGTAGAGAGGAATTTAAAGCCCTTTTTCAGTAAGGCTTAAAAAATAAATAAATATAGGCATATTAAAGGGATATGTGTGATTTTAACTCTGCTTACTTAAAAAATGGCATTGAATGAGTTGCTTCAAAGCAAAGATTAGATATCCATTTTTAATGGGTTTTTTTGGGTGGGGCACTTCCTCAGTTAAAAATATATATATTTTTTCACTCTGGTTAATTGTGACTAATAAATGAAATGCTTCTATATCTTTTAATAGTGCTAACATTTTTAACCCTCAGTTCTCTAAGTCCATTTTTTTTTTAAAGTGTACCTTCTTCTTAAAATTACATTGCATGATTTTAAAAAAATGTTAGGAAGAACTAGAAAAATCTGATATGTCAACATTGATGAGTTGTAATCTAAAAAGAAATTACCAGATGGTATTGTTGAATTTCAGGGTGATTCCTTAAAACTTATTAAAAATGCTAAACTTGTATGTTTCATTCAGGTACATTCACATTATTGTTTTTCCAACTAATAATTTTTATTCATCACTGTAGATCATACCTCACTCCTGTTAGGGATGAAGAGTCTGAATCCCAAAGAAAAGCAAGATCTAGACAAGCAAGACAATCTAGAAGATCTACACAGGTATATTTAATTTATAATATATATAAAGCTTCAAGGTAAACTTCTGGTTTCTTTTTCACTTTTCTGAGATAATATTGATGTCAGTATATAGTGTGAGTAAATCTTAAAAGGTAAAGATTGCTTTAATGATCCTCCGATAACCTTTTGTATATACAACCTTTTGGCTGTACTTTCACTGTTAAATTTGATCTAATTAACCATATGCCTTTGTCTTTTTGAGTATTTATTGATATCCCTATTCTTTTTTTTTTTTTTTTAATTAATTTTATTTACAAACACTCCATATCCACCAAATATATACCCCCCTATTCTTTTTTTTTTTTTTTAAAGATTTTATTTATTTATTCATTTATCCCCCCCTTGCTGCCCGCGCTCGCCGGGTCAGCCAACCACGCCGTGCGGGCGGGCCCGCCTTCACCAGGAGGCCCCGGGAACCGAACCCGGGGCCTCCCATATGGTAAACGGGAGCCCTACTGATTGAGCCACAGCCGCTTCCCCCCCCTATTCTTAATATAGTGTCTGGCACAGAGTATTTGATAAGTGTAATGAATTAATCATATATGATGTTTGTATCAGTCAGAGTTCTCCAGAGAAACAGATATCTGTATATAATATATATGTCTTATGCATGCATAATACTAAGAGATTTAGTTTCAAGAATCAGCTCTTGTGATTGTTGGTGTGACAAGTCCATAATCCATAGGAAAGGCCAGCAGGCTGGAAACTCAGACAAGAATTGATGTTACAGTCTTGAGGCAGAATTTCTCTTCTGGAAACCTCAGTTTTTCACTCTTAAGGCCTTCAACTGATTAGATGATCCCCACCCCTACCCCTCCTTCACCGCCCCTCCCAACACACATTATCGAGGGTAATCTTATAAAGTCAACTGACTGTAGATAATAATTACATCTACAAAATACCTTCACAGCAACACCTAGACTAGTGTTGACCAAACAACTAGACACCATAGCCTAGCCAACTTGGCACATAAAATTAACCATCACAGATGTTTAATTATTATTAGACTCTTATGGATATTTGGAGGTGGGAGTAGGATGGGGAGGGGAAGTAGGCCCCATCATATTAGGTATATAAAACAGCTAATGTACAAGTATGAGAAAAATGTCAGGCAGGCTATTTATTATTACCTTACCTCCTCCTTGCCATTCTAATTATGTCTCTGATATACCCCTTTGTGTCTTTCTCTTCTCCAGTTAAACTTTCCACAGTCTAGTTTTACCTTTTCTATCCTTAACCATTATTTAGCTTTCAAGCTGAAGTATTTGCTAACATAATTCTTCTTTGTACCTTTTACTTCTTCAAATCTTCAAGGCCTAACCTTCAAATATTACTTCTTTATTGAAATTTTCTCTGTTAAAACTTAACAATTATGTGTGTGTCCATATGTACATATAAAAAACATAAATACATATAATGTAATATATAATAGTATCAGTATATTAGCTCTGCTTCTATCTCTGAACCTCTTAAGAACATTATATATTCATATGGTTTTTCATTCTGTCATTTTTGCTATATTGTTAATTTTTTTAATGCAGAGACAATTTCTTACACATATTTATCTTTCCCATGACCTATCATTGTGCTTGGTTATTGTGATTTTTCATCAAATAAATGACTTGCTGGGTAGAAAAGCTGTTTGTCAGTTTGCAAAAGAATTCTAAACATCATGCTATTTGACTTTTAATACATTTATATTTAATACATCTACTTCTAAAATATTCCTTTGGAATGAGCTTAATGCATCTCATAATTGAATGTATGTTTTTTGGGTACAGGGAGTGACATTGACCGATCTTCAGGAAGCTGAGAAAACGATAGGAAGAAGTCGATCTACCCGAACTAGAGAACAAGAAAATGAAGAAAAAGAAAAAGAGGAAAAAGAAAAACAGGATAAAGAGAAGCAAGAAGAAAAGAAGGAATCAGAAACATCTAGAGAAGATGAATATAAACAAAAATACTCCAGAACATATGATGAGGTAATAGTATATACCAACACACCATCTGCAAAATACTTGAAAGGATTTTAACTGGAAATCTGAATTACCATGGCATGATTAGAGTAGTAAATACTTTTCCTTTGAAATAAATGTAAGTGTTCTCTATTTTTCACTGTGTGTACTATTTCAAATGGGTTTTAATTTTGATGTTTCATAGACTTATCAGCGTTACAGACCAGGATCAACTTCAAGTTCAAACACTCCATCCTCTTCTCTTTCTACAAGTTCACTCTATGCTTCAAGTCAACTAAACAGGCCAAATAGTCTTGTAGGTATAACTTCCGCTTACTCCAGAGGTTTAACGAAAGAAAATGAAAGAGGTAAGAAAACCAAATTTTGAAAACAGTTTTTGTTTCCTTCAAATAATCCTTTGAATTGGCTTTTCCTAATAGGTGAGCAGAAAAGGAATAACATCCTAAACTGTTGATGGTTGAGAATGAGAAAAGTAGAAAACAAAAATAAAAAATGATATGGTCTAGGCTTGACCTATCTTTATAACCTAAGATTTCACAAAATATTCATGTCCACATACAAAGAAAAATCAATAAAAAAAAAAAAAAAATCAATATAGCAGACTTGGTGGATGATTGTTTCTGGAATAGTGTATTAGTTTAGTACTTTTCAAGTGCTTTAGTCTATTTCTTGCCTGCTGTGTAGATCTTAAATTTTTGTGTGTGAAATTGTTTTAAATTAAAATCATGTAACACATGTAATGTACTTGCTAAAACAAAATTGTTTTTATACTTTTTGAGAAATAGATTTCTTTTGCAACTGTGTATTGACATATTGATGCTCACTATTAACATTTCCTATTAGTTTATATGAACTTCCTATTTAAATTCTAATTAATTCCTACTTTAAATCAGTAATGGGTACTTAATAAAATTATTCCTAAGTAGAGGCATTTTTTATTTTAAAGGCTAAATCCCATAGTATTAGTCATGTTATTATCAGTAATTATTTAGGATAAACATCAGAAATTTTTTCCTAATTACTAATTGGCTGTCTTTTGTTGAGTGTTCATTGAGATGTTTTAGTTCTTTAAACCACTCTGTGTGAGGCCTGCATACTGTTTATAAAAATTTTAAGCAAACATTTAAAATTAGTGATATTCACATAAAAGTTCAGATTTCCAGCTTCTCTTGAAAAGTTTGAAGATTTGGCAACAGTGGTTATGAATTCTCACATGTTAACAATTGGTTGGAGCCAAGTAGGAGGAAATTATGCCCCCATGGAATAACAGTTTCCTAGCTCATATTACCCATTTATATTACCTGCATGACCACTAGAGGCATATGAATTTGAGATCTCTGCTGTACACTGATTCCTAAAAAAAATTTTAAAGCCCTCTTAATACTATAATTTTGGTTTTATTTTGCGTGACTCTTTGCTAATGACACATAGCTTTTTAAAAATAATTTTTAACATTATTTTTGTTCCACATACATATCCTTTTTTTAGCATATACAAAGGCCCTTTTATTCTTTTAGGTAAGTCTGAAGATATTTTACACAGGAAGGAAACAGAAATTTTAAGACTAACATATTTTATATTGATTTGTGTTTAATAAAAGATATTTTTTCCAAAAGAAAAGGAATTGGTCTTAGATACTATCTAATAGAAGTGTAATGATTACTGGCAGTGGTAGAAGCATAAACTAATAATTTTGCGTGGTGCCTCCTAGCTGTTCCATCATTAAAAACTGTTTTCTTTTTTTCTTGAAGTATAAACTTTGGGTATTGTAGCTATTTCCCTGTTGGACTTTAATAAGCTGGAGCCCCATCCTCCTCCTAGGATTTAGTTATTTTCTATTCAACAATTATTATTATGTCTTTAGAGCAAAACTTCTGTGTTAGGCAGTGACACATTTACCTTGCAAAATACTATCAAGAAACAATTCATGGGGAGTGGGTATAGCTCATTGGTTGAGTGCCTGCTTTGCATGTATGAGGTCCTGGGTTCAATCCCCGGTACCTCCTGAAAAAAAAGGAAGCAATGCAATGTAGTGGTTCACTGTAATCTTTAACAGAGGGAGAAAAAAGAGAAGAAGAAAAAGAAGGAGAAGATAAATCACAACCTAAATCAATCAGAGAACGACGGCGACCAAGAGAGAAAAGAAGATCTACCGGAGTTTCGTTTTGGACACAAGATGTGAGAACCTATTAAAATATCATTACTTTGATAGTAAATGCTTCCAAAAGTACATACTAATAACTTCTTATATGCTTCAGATTCTTTAAATCATCACTATGTTTTCTAGATCAAGCTGTTTAATCAAAAGAGTGTCTTAATTATAATAATAGTTAACTATGTAGATTTTTATTACCCCTTAAAATCAGGAGTTCTGTCCCAATTTTGAAATAAAAACAATAACAGCTCCAGCTTAGAATACATGTATTGCCTATTTTATAATGACTAAACTGTCCCTTTATGTTTGAGATTCTTGATACAAAGGTCCTTTCTCTGATCCCATTTTCACAAATGTCATTATAAAATCTTCATAACAGAATGATTTGCCTTTCAAGGTATGCTGGATAGAAGCAGTGCTTTACTTACCAAATTATAATAATTAATCCTATAAAATTTAATTTTAATCCCCAGTTATGGGCCCGCATTGCTGTTCATATGCAAGAATATGAATTTCTTTCACATTCATACTGTTAGTGTGAAACTTACAGTTTCAAGACAACAGTTAACCACAGAAAGGCAAACAGGTTTTTCAGCCTCTTGATTTTTTTCTCCATTCAATTTTTTTTTTAATATAAAAGAGTTTAAACGTAAACAAAAGTAACAGAATAGTAAAAAGGCCTCCCCAATTATCTGTCATCTCAGGTCATTCCCGCCCCCTTCTCCAACTCCTGCATTATTTTGAAGAATATCCTAGACAGATCATTTCATCTGTAAATATTTCAATATATATTTCTAAAAGATAAAAGCTCCCTTTTAAAAATTATTAAAATTATATTTTTAAAAATATATACAAATAATCAGTACATTTACACAATTCTTTATCAAAATACCATTATCACATTTATTGTTAGGTAGCTTAACAATAAATCCTTAATATCTGCTATCCAGTCAGAGTTTTAATTTCCAGTTGGCTCATATATGCCATAAATGGTTTTGTTGTTGTTTTATAGTTTACTGTTTTGATTAGGGTACAAAAAAGATTGTGCATTATGATTGCTTGTTCCTTTTAAAGTCTCTTTTAATCAGAAAATTCCCCTTCCATCTCATTTTATTTTTCCTTGCAATTATTTTAAGAAATTGAGTCATTTTATCTCTTAAGTATGGTTTAACACATTCTGAGTTTTTTATATTTCCTATAAATTGGTAGTTGGATCTAGAAAATTGATGAAATTCTGGTTCAGTATTTTTTTTTTTTACAAAGTACTGTGTTTTTCCGTCAGAATGTCCATAATGTCTAGGTGATTTTAATTGATTGCCCAGGAGCATTTTTACAATAAAGTAAAACCTCCACAGTCTTGGCACCCTAACATAGTAACTCTATTACTTAAAATTATCTTTTAATAACTGTGTGTTAGGAATTTCATAGGCAAAGCTCTATTATTTAGTATTTATGATTTTCCCCAAATTTATTCAGACCAATTCTCCCTTCAAAACTCCACTTTCTAGAGTCATGCACTTACCAGCGTTATAAGCCTCCTTCCTGAGATCCATATTGTCAATTCCCATCTTCTTAATTTGAGCAGCTGGTATTGGATTGAATTCAAATCAGCCATCAAGATATGTCTCCTTTCCCCTTCGTAGCCACAAATTTGAACCTATGACAAACAACGTACAGAAAGAGCCAAGGACTCTGTCAAAAGACAGTGTGTGATTAGGCTGCTCTTTTCTCTACTATATTATTGGGTTCCCTTTTTTTATTTGCTGCTTTTTGAGAACTCAGAGCCTCCCCACTTTTTAATTTCCAGTCCTATGTTCTCCCTCAAAATTCCAATGGATAATGACAATCAGTTCAGGACACAGAACTAATATTAATATTACTATCATCATCGTTATTTATGTCTCCATCCATTTAGTAACTTCACATATCATCATATTTGCTAGGTACCAGAATGGTAGCTTGTGCAAATATTCTCTTTAGTCCTCAGAATAATTCTGTAAAGTTATTATCCCTACTTTATGGAAGAGAAAATTTTGGCTCAAAACATTTAAAATAATTTTCCCACAGTCACACAGCTAAAAATAGCTGTACTATAGGTTTATCTAGTTTAAAGCCTGTGGTATTCTTATAGGGATCCTGAGCCAGGAATGTTTGAATAAAAATTTCTTTTTTCTCTTCCTTTAACCCTTTAAAGCTTGTTGGGATTTTCAAGACCTTGTAGTAAAATATTCCCATAATCTGGAATTCTAGGCTTTTAGTCTGCTGGGGCTTTATTTTCTATTTGATGTACTCTAAACACCCAGAAAGTTTTAAGATGGATGAGCACACCCAAACATAGTAAGACTGTTATAGTAATCTTACCAAGCTTATAGGTACCAGCTTTTCTTACTCTTAAAACAGTGAAATTTCTGTTCTTTTTGCTTCCTCATTATAGTTGAGCAGCTAAATAGTATTTATATTGACTATAAAGGTTTGATGAAGTATCACTGCTGTTTATAATATAAAGTAGAATATATTCTCTCTTTCTCATGCCAAGCCTCCAGCTTCCTCATTTCCAATATGAATGTGTTTCCTCAACCAGGCTGTTCTTCACCTATATGTTAATCTACTTAGATTGTGCCATGCTGACAAAATAGACTTCCACTAAATAGGATAGAAAAACTCCCACTTAAAAATTAATTTTTCCTTTGATCCATTTCATGGTAGGTTTTTCTCAAGAGTCATTTTAAGTTAGAAAAGCCCTAAAGTTCTTAAGTATGAACTGTTTGAAATTTACCTTTACTTTTCTAAAATATATTGACTATTTTAGAGTGATGAAAATGAACAAGAACAACAATCAGATACAGAGGAGGGATCCAATAAGAAAGAGACTCAGGTAAATAACATAACTTTTTGTATTTAGAAGTATTCATATTTTTCTAGGGTTACTTTTTAATTCTATTCAATTATGTTTATTCATTCAAAACAGTTACTGAATACTATACCTAAGTGCTGAATATATAATAATATCAGTGGTTACCTAGGGATTAGAGGTAGAAGGACTGGAAAGGGCATGAAGAATATTTTAGAGATTGTGCTGGTGGTTTTATGGATATATACAACTGTCAAAACTTATCAAATTATATATTTTAAATGGAAGTAGTTTATAGTATGTAAATGAATCCTGAGAGTTGAAAAGAAAAAATGAATGAATGAATGAATGAATGATTACTCTTAACCAAAGGAAAATATCTAGAGTATATCCAGAAGCAATGGCTACCTTTCCAGGCTCAGATTTTAGTTCTGTAAATGGCAAAGCTATGTGCTGCAGCAGATGGTAGGTCTCTTTAACTATCTTTAATCTTGTTTAGAACTTTAGAGTCTCCAAAGGGCTTTTACATTCATAATCACAACTGATCTTCCCAACAATCTTCTGAAAAAGGCATTTTTTTCCCTTAATACTGATGAAGGAACTAAGAGTTCCTCAAACTAATGCAAGTTTGGATGAGTTATGGTTGCATAAATAGTAAATAGTGAGAGTTTCTTTCCCCTAGCCTTATTTTACCTCTATTCCCTTTGGCAGAAAACTAAAATCCTTTAAAGAGCTACCCTCCACATAGGCAAAGAGCTGTACAACATGAATTAGTTCTAATTTGACATATAAATGCAGCACTAATCTAGCCTGGATTAAAATTCTGATCATGTTAAGGTTATTTTCTTCATTTTGACTCTGGATTCCTTAAATAGAGCTGTTACAGTTCCTTTTAATCAACAAGGATCTAGGGGGTCGGATGTGGCTCAACTGGTTGGGCGTCTGTCTCCCATATGGAGGGACCCGGGTTCGATCCCCGGGACCTCCCGGTAAAAAAAAAAAAAAAAAAGAACATGAACAAGGATCTACAATGACATGAAGAAGTGACCAGAGGTTAATTACCTGTGCTACGTAACTGTAGGTGGTACTTTTAGGGCCGAGTATGCCTATCTTGACCCAAAAGGCACTTTTATTTTATCATTAGGTAGACAGACA
The DNA here is from genome assembly GCA_026826555.1 of Tolypeutes matacus. Lineage (NCBI taxonomy): Eukaryota > Metazoa > Chordata > Mammalia > Cingulata > Chlamyphoridae > Tolypeutes > Tolypeutes matacus. Next base: position 12,127,292 of record JAKSZT010036119.1, on the reverse strand, counting down.
GATGAGAAATGAATTATTTCCAAGGGTAAATTATTTGCAAGGCTAAAGATTTGCCACTTTTAAATCCTTTGCCTATCTATTGCCAGCATGCCCCCAATTCACTTATGTCCCGTCTTTATTATATTCTGCAAACATGTTCATCTTCCTTTCTAAGAGGTACCTTATGAATTTTGACCTTTCAAGGAAAAACAATGGATGAGTAAACAAGAGGGAGGAGAGTTAGCAAACTATCCCGAGGTAATACTTCTCACTGCTTTGTCACATAGACCCCACCTCCCACCAGACTAGGGTAAGAGGGAAAATATTTTCTGGCTTCCAAAGTTGTAATTTCAAATTAGTTGTTCTTTGAAGCATATTGATAAATGTTGTATTTACATTTTACTGTTAAAATTATACATGAAATACATTAAGGTTAAACAGAACATTGTTTCTATGGAGAAAAGCTTTTTAGTTCCAAACAATTTAAATAGTTGTTTATCATTTTAAATAGAGGATTGTTTAGAGCTTGCTTTGTGCTAGCATTCTTTGAGGTAGAAGTAACAGAAAACCCAACTCAAACTGGATTAAACAATGAAGAGAATTTGATAGACTCCCGTTATATTACTCAACCCTCTATATCATCTTCATCCTCAAGCAGTTTGCTTCATGGGGATGGCTTATATTACTTGGCTTAGGCCAGTTAGGGCTCATCTCTGGGATTATGCTGCCATTTTGTTACCAATGTGAGCTATGTACCATCCTACCTAAATCCTAAGTGACTGCCACACAGTGAGGAAAAGGAAAAAGGGACATTAAGAAACTAACCATAGTATCCTGCAAAAGACTAGAGGAGTTCTTCTGCCCACTAAGTGTGCTCTTCTCTTTTGAAAACTGGTAGCATCAGTCCTTTGTGAAAAGGTAGGAGCAGGAAAATTTTTCTGCGTTGTTACTGAAGTAGTGTTTTTACCATTACCTCAAAAATGTGTTTTATAACAAAATTTCTGTACAGTTTGGAGAAACCAAGTTAATCACATTGAGAAATGGCTTTCTGGTATGTACTTTTGCACTTAAAGGAGAAGTAAATTGTAAGATGCCAAAAATTCATATGAATTCTGAATTGCATGTGAAGCTCAAACTATATCTGCCTTAAAAATATAAATTAAAAGAAAATTAAGATAAAGTTTTATCACAGATAATTTGAATTACTTTATCATAATATCATTGTTCATTATTTCCAAAAATGGGACTTCTGTTACTTTGGTTATTTGGTTATTATGACAGAACTCTTTGTTAATATACAAAGAACATTAGTAATAAATCAAGAATTTAAACCAAGTATGACACAAACGTTGAAAACTATAAAAACAAGATTAGAAGATTTGATTATATAAAAATGTAAAGCTGGCTTATGGCAAAAGACGCTCTTATTAAAAAGTTGAGACACAATTTTGCTCAGTTTAAATAATCTTAGCTCTTTTTTCTAACATTTAAAAGGTTGCTATCTGTACTATATAAAAGTCTCAGTAAATAAATAAATGAGGTCAGAATACATGAAATTTAAAAATTTTACAAAAGATGACATGCAAGTGGTCACCAAGCTTGAAAATGTATTTAATCTCATTAATAAAACCAAAGACATGACAATTTATACAAAAGTGAAATTGGCAAACGTTAATAATGTCCAGTTTTGACATGATTAGTATTGAAATAGGCATTCTCCTGTAAGGTTTTGGGAACATACTAAGTTCAACCTTTTAGAGATAGTTTAGCAGTATGTATCCGAAGCCTTAAGAAAATGTTCATGCCTCCTAGGCTAGCAATTCAACTTGTAGATATGTATTCCTAAGGAAATAATTAAAGTATGCAAAGATAAATCTATAAGGTGTTCATAGCAGCTTTGTTCATGACACAAAAAAATTGCAAATACCCTAAATGTCTTTTGGTTAGGATTAGAGTAAATAAAATGTATATGCATAACTATATATTTTATGTGTTTACATAGATGTTATATGAACAAAAAAATTAGCAGTGGTTGTGGAAGGGGTGGAGGAATGGGGAATTATAGAGAAACTTTTTATACCATAGTACTTTTATACAAGATTATATTACTTAAAATCAGAAAAATTAAAAGAATATTTTACTTTGGGAAAGAATTTTAAAATGCAGGGAGCAAGGGCAAAATTGGATTTGCAAAAGAAATGTAAACAAACTTTACTAAAATATTTTTAGTTCCAAATAGACTTTAAACAGTAATGTTACAGTATATTCAAATTTAAATATAATGGGAAAATACAAATATCTAAATTCAGGAATTCAACAAACCACTGCTGAATAGTTACCTTACAGAAAATTATAAATTTGTTGAGTATTTTGAGAAGAATAGAAAGGTCATCACCAAAAGAACTTATTTTGACCCCCAATAAGGCTGTTTTATCCTGTTAATCATTTTACCATTTGGATAAGAAGAGTTACTGGAACTTCAACATAGCATACTACCAGTTTGAGAAAAGTTAAGCTTAAAATAATCATAATTTCCTATTCCCTAATTTCTAAACCTTAAAAGGAATATATAGCTGAATTTCCAGAAAATAAATTTTTACCAAAATATGCATGCACTATTATGCATAAAATATCTTAAGTATTCATTTGTTTGCCTCTTGTTTTATTGCCTCAAAAACAAAAAAAAAAAAGTGAAAAATAAATGTCACATAGTAAACTTGGCATTTCTTCATGTAAAATATGTTTTTCTAATGTTAAGTGGGTATAATAAATAATGGATATTTTTCTTAGTCTCATTTTTTTCTTTTAATGAAAAAGTAATGTATGAAAAATTGTTAGGAAATCATACAGATGTCCATAAATTGCCTAAGTGTATGGTATTATATATGTAAAAATATACGGTGGCTTTGTGTTTTAGAACCTTGTTTTAGAACAACTATATTAAAGTTAAAAGCATATATAGTGAATAGATAAGTTTGTTGAATAGTGTGAAATCAGTATTGAAATATTAAATTTACTTGATCACTTATAAAGTTAACAGTTAAAAGCATAAAAATTTGGTGTGTTTATGTTTTTCTTTCTTTCATTCTAGACGGATTCCATTTCAAGGTATGTTTTATTTCTCTCTTTTTTTTAACTGACCTTTACCTCATTTTTATCCTGGCTAAAAATATGTTGCTATATGTTTATGAATTTTGTGAGTTGATATAATTGGGTAATAAAAATCTATAGAGGGGAGAGGATATAGCTCAAGTGGTTGAGTGCCTCCTTCCCATGTACAAAGTCCTGGGTTCAATCCCTAGTACCTCCTAATCAAAAAATTATAGATATTTAGATGATGTAATCATTGTTACTAGCTTTCATAGTTAAGGGCTTTACTTCTATTACAGTAGTCACCAAGACAGACACTATTTTACTAAATCTTTACAATAGTGGTGACTTTTCTTAGGTTTTTCTAAGTTTCCTAAATGATTTCAACAGTGACTATCTCTTTGGTAACATTAGGAACTGATGAAACCCACTCTTGGCCAGAAATTTATTTGTCTAGGTATTCAGAATAGTCTCTCTTAACCCTGCTGTAGATAAAAGGAAATTAAACAAGGCACCCAAAAAAAGTCTCATATAGCTCAATATTTTTCATATCTTCAGAAAACCTCCAGTATAAAGTTTAAAGTGCACCATTATATTTATGTACTAACAAAAAAGGAAAATGCCACCAATTAAACTGTAACGCCATCATTTCTAAGGCATGTCCTGATTTCAGAGATGTTAAAATGTGGGAGGAAAATGTACAGTTTTAAATTGTTCAAATATATTTTATTTCTAGATTATCATGATGTGAAACCAATTTTGACTTTTAGATATAGTAATTTTAAATTCCTTACTCAAATAATATAAATTTAGCAGTATTAAAAAATAACTTCCGAGTATAAAGTTTGCTAGCATGTTCAAAGAACTTTAAAAAATACAATCATAGATAGGTTAAAAAAAAAAAAAAAAAACCTCATTTTATCTGTCACCAAAAAATGGATTAGATGACAGATAAGATAGATTTATACATACTATTTTAGAATTTCAAGTTAATATGCACTAAGATACATGTTAATGTAAGTTGTGAAAGTCTATAATAAAGATTTTGATTTAAACTCATCTTTTGAAGATATGAAACCAGTTCCACAGCTAGTGATCGGTATGATTCCTTGCTGGGTCGTTCTGGATCATACAGTTACTTAGAAGAAAGAAAACCTTACAGTAGCAGGCTAGAAAAGGAGGATTCAACTGACTTTAAAAAGGTACTTGGGTTATTTAGTTACATCTAATTAAAAATAAGTTCTCTTTTGTGTCTAGATATTTATGTCTGGTTATTATTCCTAGAATCTCATAATGAAATCAGTATTTGAAATAATGTTCTTCAAGTTTCAGTTTTTGGCAAGTAATGGTAAGTAAAAATAAATAGCTATTTATTGTTTGTTTTTTAAAGGGAAAAAGAAAGTATCCAGGACTTTCTTATTTCATATTATAAGTGTCATAGGCCAAAATGTGATTGAACTGGAAAGAGGCAATGAGTAGGTTTGTGTGTGTGTGCACTCGTGTACACTGACTCTTCTTTGCTTACCTGTTTGTTAATAGGAAGCAGGAAAACAGACAACATGATTTTCTTAAGAGAGTATAGTTTTTCCTAGGCAACTGAAAACCTTGTGGTGGCTCAAGTGCTGTTAAGGATTAAGAATGGAAGTAATTAAGGAATAAACACCAGAAACTCAAAAATCTAATATTCTGACTATTGTGATTCTTCATATTATAGGCTTGGAATAAATCTGATGAAGTTTGGTAGAAAAAGAGAAGGCTCGTGGTATTTGTACATGTCCCCAGGTATCTGGCAGTTATTTGGATTACCTGCTTTCTTACAAGCCAAGTACCTAGTCAGCAAGAGAAGGAAGGGGGATGGTTTACATTAGGAATAGGATTCAGTCACTCATTCAGTAAAGAACTGAACACTGAACTGTACTAAGTAGTGTAACACTCTACTTAGTGGGCAGGTAGGGGAAGATACGCTTGATCTCATGGGCATTTTCCATCTAGTAGGAGAGACAGACATTATCATACAATCATACTAATAAAAGATTGAGACAATTATCCCTAAGTAAAAAATATTATAAAAATATAAGAAAGGAAAGTGATGGGACCTGGAGATAGATGTCCTAAGAAAGTGAGGCTTGAGCCAAGAACAGAAGGATGATTAATAGTTAACTGGCAAAAATGCAAAAGTGTTTCAGGTGGAGTGAACTACAAGCACATAGACCTGATTGGAGAAGGGTACATGATGTGTTGGAGGAATTAAAAATTCAAAAAGGCTAGTAGAGGGAAGCGGCTGTGGCTCAATCAGTGGGGCTCCCGTTTATCATATGGGGGGCCCCGGGTTCCGTTCCCGGGGTCTCCTGGTGAGGGCAGGCCCGCCCGCACGGCGTGGTTGGCTGGCCCAGCGAGCACAAGCAGCAAGGGGGGGATAAATGAATAAATAAATAAAATCTTTAAAAAAAAAATGGCTAGTAGAGCAGAGGGAATGGTGGTGTGAGGTTGCAGCCAGATGTGTGGGCCCGAACCAGACCATGCAGGGCCTTACAGTTGATTTTCAGGATATCTTTATGCTACGAACAATGGAAAGCCATTGAAGGGTTTTTAATTTGTGAGGGAGTGGTGGAGTGGTTGGCATGTGAAAATTAAGAAACTTTAATTTTGAAAATTTAACTCTTCTATGTATAGAACACATTAGAGAGAGGTGAGAGAAAACACTTTGGTTATTAGAGTAGTCTATCTAAAAGATCTAGCCACAGTTATGGCGGTAGTAACGGAGATGGGGGTGGGGGGTGTGGATAAAGTAGTAGATTTAATTATCAAATTAAAAAAAAAAAAAGAAGAAGGTCTTGGGTTTGATCCTGGTATTGAAATATTTTAAGAAATAGTTTGCTTTCCTTTTAACTTTACTATGAGCAATACAAGTATAATGATAAATGCAACTGCTAGTCCATCTCAGTGTTGGAGATACAAGAGGGAGTGCTGGGCAGAAGAGCTCACAAACCCCATATATAGATCACAGTGGCTCCTCAGCTCCAGCAGGTATGTTGTCCCTCTTTATCAGATAGTCTGACTCTTATGGGTTTTTTGTTTTGTTTTGTTTTTAAAAGAACCTGCAAAGTAGGGTTTTTCTGTAATATCTTAATTTTTAAATGCTGGAACTAATTTTTAAGTTTACGTGGAACAAACACACCTGCATGATAACCTCTGCCTTACAATCACAAAGCCTTAAAATACGTTTTTAATGTATCCTTTAATAGCTTATGTTATATTAGTCTTTCTATCTTAATATCAAAGTAATCTATGGTAAATCTTCTTAAAATATTAGGAGAGTAGACAAAGTAATTTGTTCTATCTTATTTTTTATAGCTTTATGAACAAATTCTAGCTGAAAATGAAAAGCTGAAGGCACAGCTACATGATACTAATATGGAACTTACAGATCTTAAATTGCAATTGGAAAAGGCTACCCAGGTTTGTATCTTTTTCTTTTTGTTAAATTCTGCAGATAATAATTGTCATTCTATCTTTAAAAAAAAAAAATTGCATTGAAATTTTCTCTAATAGCTTATTTTTTAATAAGATAATGCAGTTTACTGATGACTTCACTGACTTTCTGAAACAAATTTAGGCATACTAAAGTATAGCCATGTAGTGAAAAGTCAGGGTATTTTTTTAAGCCTTTAAACACCTATGTTTTAGTTCATGAAGGATTTAAATGCTTACTTTCACCATACCAAATGTAGCAAGGCATTAGCAGCATCTATACAGAATTTTTTTAGCCAATAATTTATTTATAATAATGTTTATTTATTGTGAATATTTCCTGTTTGATCATGTAAAACTTATTTGTTATAGCAGTGCTGAAGGAAAATCATTTTAATCGTAACTCCTTAGCTAACCTTCTTTCCCGTACCTGTGTAACAGCCTAAAGGAGACAGTTTTAGACAATAAAATTTGGATAGTCTAGAATGTGTAGAACAATTGTTTCTCAAGTTCTTTTTCTGTGGAGTACTGGGAAGTAGTAACAGGCACATCTCATTCCCCCATCCTCACCCCATAAAGAGCTTTATGATCAAAGAAATGGGAAAAGCTACATATTCTATATCTTGGGGATTTTACAGGGTGTATTTATATGTTAAAGGCTTTGAGGGGTCCTATAGTTTTTAAGAAAACTAACATTTAATTTTAACATGTGACTTTCTAGTATAAAAACATTTCTGCAGCATAAATTTTGTGATCTAGCTTGAAAACATGGATCTAAAATGGCATTTCCAGTTCTGTGATTGGAACTCTGTACCCTTCTTTTGGCTGTTCTTTAACATCTCATCTTGTACATAATTTTCTAAATTAATTGTGTATGTGGCACTTGTATTTGCTACCAGGACCCTTTTCTTTTTGTTAAACCCTATTATGTTACATATGAAACACTGTAATGTATGCAAATGGAGGCTGTGCTAAAATTTTGGAGCAGGAATGTCTTGTCATCATCCCTTAGGCTGCATCAGTGGTTTAGTAAGCCGGCAGATATAACGTAACTAGTCCTCTGAACATAACTTCAGCTCTAAAGATTTTCTAAATAAAGATATGCAGTGCTCCCTTCTGCCATTTTATCATGACTCAACTAATCTGTATCTCCCCTACTTTACTGCCTTTTCTGTGTGTCTCTGCTTTTTCTGCCTACCCTGTTGTGTTTTAACTCTTATATGTCTCTCATTCAAACACATCAAGAGAGGGGAAACTGATAGAAATAGCTAGTTACTGTCCTCTATGGAGCAATCCTGTTAGTGCTCACAGTTCACTGGACAACCTATAGAAGGCTGCCTTTGTGTAATGTACAAATTTCTGTTCCTGTAGACTGTGGCCAGAGAAACAAGTCACTGGATTAAAAAGTAAGCTTCTGCCTTGGCAGGAACTCTGGATATCAAGCCCAATATACTCAGTTATTAGTGAGAACGGTAATTCAGAGTATAAGATACTGAGTAAATTCTTGAAGTAAATATCTAAGTTGAAAAAACTATGTAAATGCTATTTTAAAATTTTAGGAATATACAGAAATTTTAAAATGAACGTTAATTTCTTTGTGAACTTTATAGCATTTATTCTGGGTATTTTCAGTCTACTATGAATCCTTCTGCCTGATTTTTTTAAACACTGTTTCCATAACTCACTATGAATGTGCATAGCAGTTGGCAGTTCGGATAGTTGCATGGAAGTTTTCCAGTGAGGGACTATTATAACAAAAATTAATCTTGGGGTTTCAGACTATCTGATAGTATTTAATCAAAGGACCCTGGGATCCTGAATTCTACCTTAGCCCAGCCACCCCCCCCCTTCTTACTGTACAGTCTCAAACAGAGGGAAATAGGCCAATTCGCCATAAATCAATTTTCTGAATAATTACTTTGCCAAATGACAAATTCTCACCAGATTTACTAATTGTGATTTTAGCAGCTTTAATTGGAATGTTCTTCAAAAATATTAACTAAATTGACGTTGATTTTCTGCCAAAGAAATTAGCAAATGAGCCCTAAAAATGCTAAAACATTCACATATGGAACACATATATCCCTGTATAAATGCTAATTTTCCATATTAAAAAAAAATTTTTTTTTTTTGAGGTACCAGGGGCTGGGGATTGAACCTGGGACCTGTATGTGAGAAGCCAGCACTAAACCACTGAGCCACATCAGCTTCTCTGAGTTGGTTCTATCATTTGTTTTGCTTGTTTTTTGTTTTTGCTTCTTTAGGAGGCACTGGGAACCGAACCCAGGACCTCCAATGTGGGTGGTGGGTTGGCGATCAACTGCTTGAGCCACATTCGCTCCCTAAAAATTTTTTAATTCAAATGTGATTGAATTAATGGCAATTTTTCAGCTATTTCTGACTGCTTACAGGTGCTTTTGAATGTCAGTTTTAATTTTTTCAGTCTTTTAAGCCTTTTTATCATTCATTTGCAGATTTTTCAAATATCATATCAGTTTTGTTTCTTATTTCTAATAAAGTACATATTCAATACAGCAAAAAGAAATCAAAAGTAGTTGAAACATCCATCATATTTGAAATTCTGAATTTGATTTCTAACAAGAATTGGGCTCTTTTATTTTCCCAGAAAGACTAAACACAAAAGCATAAAACCCTTTAAAATAGAGAAGTAAAGATACCTGGCTATGATTAGTTTGTTAATTTTATATACTCTAACCATAAAAAAAGAATTTGTATGCTATTAAAGTTAAGTTGGTATCAAACCACACAAGATTGTTACAGATTTAGAATGTTAAACTTAAGCCCCATGGAAACCACAAAGAAAGTATCAGAAAATATGCAAGCTCATAGAGACAGTAGAGTATAGGTTACCAGGGGTGGGGGGTGGGGGGGCGTGAGTTAATATATAATAGATATAGGGTTTCTGTTTGGGGTGAGGGGAAAGTTCTGATAATAGATGGTCGTAAGGGTACTGCAACATTGGGAATGTGATTATCCCACTGAATGGTATGTGTGGGAGTGGTTGAGATGGAAAAGTTTGTTATAGATTTGTTCCCAAATTTTTAAAAAAATAGGAGAGAGAGAAAGACAATGACAATTAAATGCAATGCATGTTCCTGGATGGAGGAGAAAACGCTCAAAAGGACATTATTGGGACATGTGAAAAAATTAGAATATAGACTACATGTTTTATATCAGTGTTAAATTTCTTGAACTTGATAACTGAACTTAAGGCTTTACATAAGTATATATTCTTGTTTTTAGGAAATACAAGTTTGAAATTATTTCAAAATAAAATATTTTTTTTAAAAATTGTGAAAGAAGGATAAAAAATTGGTTAAAAGTCCTAAATATTCTAAAATATAAATGCTGATAGGGTAATTTTTTTTTTTTTTTTAAGTATATTTTCTGGTTAGTAGCTATAAAGGAGCACTTCTGTTAAAATTATCAAAAAGCATTTTTGGTAACTTGGTAAAATTGGTTTTTCAGCAAAATTGCTATCTGGGGAATGAGCCGTTTGATTAATTCAGGAAATTGACCAGGAATTCCAAGGGAGATATATGTTCAAAAGTCAATATAAATAAGAACTAAGATACCACTTGTTTTTAACTGGGCCAGTGCTCAATATTCAGGTGCAGAACTCTGGAATAGAATGTAACAAATGGCTTAAAACCAAAGGAGACTTTCCATTTCCATAGAGCCAAACCCAAATCTCAGGATTTTATCATCTTAAAGTCGGTCACATAGTGCAGGAAGCAGAAAAAATGATAGACCGGAGCTCACCAGGGGAGAAAATCTATATAGTTAGGTCTTCTTAAAAGTGGAAAACATGAGCCTTCTTACCAATTCGAGAGCATGAATGATTAGAATAGAGAACTTTAGGGAGTGTAAGTAAAACTTTAGATAGTTGTGTGAGAGGGCAAAAAGACCTGTTTGGTAGTCTGGTTGCATGGATGCAAAGTGATTCATACTGGTAATAAACACGTTTCAATCAAGGTCTGGAATCTGACCATTCAGATTATCCACTCCCCCAGGTAGTACAGGAAAGGAGGAGAGAGCTTAAGTATCTGAAGGAAAACTAGGATGTTTTTGGTTTTGTTTCACACTGTTCACTCATTTTCATACCCATCTAGATAAACTATATAAAGAGCTGAGGAAAAGTGATTAATAGAACATAAGATGAAAAATGATGAGTCCATTCTATTTCTAAACATTCTTTTTACTCTTTCATTATTTCGGTACAAATCCTGTGCTCCGTTTCCTTTACTCATACTTGTGTGTTAATTACTCTATCCAAACAGTGTTATTTCTTTTAAACTCATTAGAGGGAAGTTAATATGTTTTTCTCCGCATTATCTTTATTGCACTTATATCCCTTTTATAATTTCTTATTATGTTGCAGAGGCAGGAAAGATTTGCTGATAGATCACTATTGGAGATGGAAAAAAGGGTAAGTGGCCATTTTATTCAATAAGTAATCATTTCCCCCTTTATTGTTTTGTGAAAGCCATGGTAGGTTTTCTTGGTTTTTGTTGTTGTTGTCATTGTTATGTTTTGTTTCGTTTTCATGGATCGTGATTTTAATTAGGTTAGGAAATGTCTTTTATAGCTTACCTTCTTTATAAAGTTCTACGGGTTCTTGCTAAGTATGAAATTACCTTGAAATAAAACTTCATTTACCATGTTATTCTTTTATTAAATAATCTTGAAATGTATATATTGTGATAGTGAATCTGATATTTTATAAATGTCATTTTTATCTTTCTTTAATTTTTATGGTTATATACCATAAAACATTTATTGTGTGTGTGTATTTACATATCTAGTTTAATTCTTTGCAAAATTAAAACATTTCAGTTCTTGAAATAAAATTTTTAAATATTCTGGGGACAACCAGTCATTTTTCATATACTTTTTCAAAATTACTTTTAAATTAACAATTTAATAATTCTTTATATTTAGTTTTAAGATTAAATAGTTTTACTTAAGTAGGAAAATTTAAACCAAAAAAATGGTTATAAAAATTGCTTTACGATTTCATGTCTTTCTGAAAATTTTTTATGTTATATCTGGCTGTGGTATATTCACTTGCATTTCTGTTTATTATTATTACTCAGGGGTCAGCAGTGCTCGTAGGAATAACTTTACAAGTCTAGTTGGAGCAAACATGCACAAATGATCCAAAAGGAAAAGTGCACACACACACACAAATGTCTGTAGTGCAAGTGAACATTGACTAGACTTTCAGGGTTTCAGACAGAGAAGAAATTACACCCTGAATAACCTTGATTTGTAGGTTGAAGAAATAAGCAATCAGGATAAGTTAATACAAATCACTTTTTTTCCCCATTCCATTTTTTAAATAACCAATTTGTCTTTTTTACCAAAAAAAAAGTTACTTTTAAAAATGGAATATAAAAATAAACAAGTGGCCTGTGTTAAAGTCTACATCATCTACTTTGTAGTAGCTACCAGCTTTATTATGATTTCAGCAAATTTTAAAAATTAAGGGAGTGGGTGTGGCTCAAGTGTTGAATGCCTTCTTCCCATATGGGAGGTCCCAGGTTCGGTTCCCAGTGCCTGCTAAAAACAAAAAAACAAACAAGCAGACAAACGAAAAACCCAACTTAGTGGAGCCGATGTATCTCTGGTTGACCACTGGCTTCCTACATATGAGGTCTGGCCCCAGTACCTCAAAAAAAAAAAAAAAAAAAAAATTAGTGTTCTGGGCAATAAAAAATTTAGTAGTATAACTATTGATGGCTAAAATGTAGAATCACTTATTACTTTATTAAATTTAATGTTTATTGTTACATCCTATCACAATATAACTGTTGTTGAATTTTATTTTATTGATAAGAAGAAGTAGTAAAATCAGTTCTCTATTAACCATACTAATAGTTGAGATGGATAAAAGAATATACTTAATGGTCATTCATTTTGAAGAATAATTTTTCTTGTGAAAGTAATGCATGTTTATTATAAAAATTTTAGCAAAATAAGAAATTAAAGTCATCTATATAATCATGTAGAGGTAACTAATATTTTGGTATCTGTTCTTCATCTTTTTTCTAGACTTATACATAGATATGTTCATATTCTGACATTCTCATCCAACCTTTTCCTTTTTCTGCCTGTCAAATGTAGATATATTACAAAGTAGCTAATCTACCCAATATACTAGATTTGATGGTAATAGTATTAATAATTACTGCTAACATTTATTCAGCACTCTTTATATACTAAGCAGGCACTAGGCTAAGCACTTTACATGTATTTTCTTTTAACTATATTTTTAAATGTTAGTAATAAATTTTTTTGTCCAACATAAGAAATTTTCTGTATTTTTACAGTTATCAAATAGAATTTTATTGAGCTAATAGGACCAAGCATTTTGGTGTAATGTTCTTGTCCTGCCTACCACTAAGTTAAAATCTTGAAGACTATGTTTATAAAGGGAAATTTGGGCTGGCTAAAAAAAGGGTATGTGTACAATTATAAGAGGGAGAATTTGGACCAAAATTGAGACTGACAAAATTACCTGTTAGTTGGGGAAAATATTCTATTTCTGATACCTCATAGTTATGAGGATCAAATTTGATATTATAAGTGCTAGTGTTTTGAAAAGTGCAGTGATTTATATGAATTTGTCATAGCTGTATTAGCTAGGAGAAATATTTTAAAATTAACATTTTTGTGTATGTAATGTTTAAGCATGCCAGTATTAGAATAACATGGTACCTATGAAATTGAATATGATTCTATTTTTAAATACCACATACCCTAAAAACATTAACATTTACAGTAAATGAACCATTTTATGAAATATCAACATTAGTTATTAATCTGGGAAAGAAATGTTTTAGAAATAGTTTCTATATGATGAAACTAAATTTAAATGGTTTGTATCTGAAAGGTGACCGGCAAGAGTCAATATCTTCTGGGCGGTATGACCTAACCAAAGTTTTACAACACTTAAATTACTGCTGCTTGCTTTTTGCATAACACCCTAGAATGCTTATTATTTAAGGGGGAACAAAAGAGTACACTGCAATAATGTGTTGTATGTTGCCTTTGCCTGTCACTCTTTGAAAAGAGATAGTTTAAAATAATTGCTGCAGTTGCTTCTCCATTAGATTCACTGCATTAATGCTGCACCCAGTGTCAACCAAAGCTATAAAGTTTATTGCATAAATAATGAAGAAGATAAGCATCTCTTAGATCCTTTTGAGATTTTTAAAGTACACATTTTAGGCATGTTTGCTTCTCTGCTTTTCTGCTTTTCTCACTGTAGTATAATTGCATTTTTGTGTGTTGTATTTTTCTTTTCTTTCAACCCTAAGTCTGAGTATTGACTTACTCTATACCTAGGTTTTACAAGAAGTAAAATAACAGTTTGACATGTTATAGAGCATCTTACCAGAAAGTCATATCTTTAAAGAAAGAGCTTGTGAAAAATAAAAACACAGATCTTCATATTTATTTCTCTCACATTTTGGGAAGCTCTTTACACATCACTGGCATCACATCTTTTTTCTACACTGCTCCTGATTTTACCTTTGATTCTAAAGTATCACTACTTCACAATGTAGAAGAATATTTTAACAATGTAACAATTATATAATTAATATTGGTACCTTATTGATTTAGGAACGAAGAGCTCTAGAAAGAAGAATATCTGAAATGGAAGAAGAGCTCAAAGTAAGTAAACCATACTATTTTATGGGAAAGATGCTGTTTATGAACTTAAATTTTATAATAATATTGTAGATACTATATTTACATTGCCTATTCTCAAAATAAATATTGGTTTGGGGTGAACTGTGAGCTAGGAAAGGATATGAAACTGAAATTTTTTATAATCAATTTGTAAAGCACCTTTGAAGTTCAGGTATAGAAGAAATTACACAATAAAGATGATTTAAGAGTTGGGATTTTTTTTTTAATTAGAGAAGTTGTGTGCTTACAAAACCATCATGCATAATATGCAGAATTCCCATACATCACCCCTCCACCAACATCTTACGTTGTTGTGGAACATTTGTTACAGATTATGAAAGAATATGGTCAGACTTACTACTAAAATATTACCATAGTGTACACTTGGTATATTTTAAGTATTCTCTCAAGAACTATAACAAATGTGCAATACTAATACATAGTGTTAAAATACAGGGTATATGGAAAAGATTTGGGATTTTTGTCTCATTTCGGTTACCAATCATTCTCCTTTTAGCATTCATTTGATGTTGGTCTGTTTTTAAAGTATTTAGACACTACTAAATATATTTCCCATGTTGTCTTTTTTAAAAGTGGCAAACTAATAGACCTTGACTAAGGTAGAATTGCTAAGCTGAGTAATATTTTTTTAAAATTATTCTTCATTCTTTCCATTTCTCTATTTTCCAGTTTTTTTGGAGAGTATATAGGGTTGGGTTAGGGCAGGAGTTCTTAACCTGGGGTCCATGAGCTTCAATTAAAATTCAAAAAAATATTATTCTTGTTGGGACGTGTAGTTGCAGGGGTGATATATTTATTAAATAATACACAGTATAGTGTGGACTTAGTAAGGGGTCTGTGGTTTTCACCTGACTGGCAAAGAGGTCCCTGGAACAAAAAAAGGTGAAGAACCTCTGGGTTAGGGGATCAATATAGATAAATGTTCTCCTTTGAAAATAAAGTACATCAGAATATCAGACAGAGCTATATTTTATTGACCTCTGCATTACTTGTGGGAATATTTTTATGAATATTGAAAGCAACAATATTTGCAGAAAAAAAATGCTTAGTTAAATGATTACCTCTTGTCATATTGCCTTGCATAAAATGTCTTTATTACTTTATGAATTATTGAACTAATACTTAGGAAATTGTGCCCATATATTTAGAATTTCATGATTTAAATGTTTTATTATTGAATTGTTTATTTTATTATTAGACCATTATTGAATGGTTTTTAAGTTTGGGGACACTGCCCCATGGGATCTAAGCCCCTCTAAATTGGAAGCAGACTGGGCAACATCATCCCCAAATCCTCAAGATTGAGGAATGAACAAATACAAGGAGGAATGCAGCTAATGGCCCACAGTAGACTTATTATTATTCTAGTAATGGAAGAACTTGTAACACTGATATAAAGACAGTGGTCACCAGAGGTTCTGAGGGCTGGGAGAGGAAAGAAGAGGTATAATATGGGGCATTTTGGGGACGTTGAAATTGTTCTGCATGATATTGCAATGACAGATAACAGACCATAATATAAACTATAGAGCATGGTTAGTAGCAATGCTTGGATATTTGTTCATCAATTGTAACAAATGTACCACACTAATGAAAGATATTATTAATAAAGGAAAATGTGGGGGAGGGGGAGGGGATGGGGTATATGGTAATCCCCTGTATTTTTGATGTAACTTTTATGTAATCTAAAACTTCTTTAAAAATAAAGGAAAAAACAAAACAAACCAGAATATTGGAGATAAATCTTTTGGATTTTAGTTGCTTATGTATTGTTTTGTTTGAAATGGAATTTTAGGAATACCCTTACCTTTCTAAATCTCTTTGAATATTCATTTTAAGCTCTTAATTTTTTAATTCCTTTATTCATTGCCTGTGAGTCTTTATATTCTTATGGTACTGTTTTCCATTTTCTTATTTTTCTTCCTGTTTCTTTATGTACTGATTCCTGCAGAACCTGCTCCAAATAAAGCAAATTGAAACTCTGAGAGAGTTAAATGAGTGACTCCTGACTGAGAATAGGGCCTTCACAAGAGTGGTAGCCAAGCACTCAGAGTTCTGTAGGCAACTGCAGTGTGTGAACCTGTAGTTTATAGTTCCATCTTTTCTTTTGGTAGAGCCAGGCACATGTTTTTGTGTTAGTAAGCGTGTCTTGAGCCCACTTTAACAAATTAATGACATTGTGTCTGGAGCTTTGCATATGACTTTAATTATTCATGGCTTCTCAAAATGTTAGAAAGTGTCACTAATTGTATATTGTATCTGAATCTGATAAACTACAGTAAAGTTAGGGAATGATCGAGGAGTTAAAGAAAAGATTTGTCCACACTATTGCAGAGTTCGTGTAAAAGTTTGGCTCTAAATATTTTAGGGCTTAAAAATATGGCTATTATTTAAAGTCCTTTACTAGAAAGAAAATAGAACAGATACAATATAATATATTTTTACATAAAATTAAAATATTTTGATGATGAAATTAAGCATACATTATCTCTTTTTCCAAAAAATGTAATTTTCAGACAGATTCATCTTAGTTTAGTATTCATTTAGTTTTATATTACAGAGGTATCTTAATATAAAGTATCTTAATGAGAACTTCAGATAAGGATTTTGCTTAAAGTAGTTTTCCAAGTAAAAGTTTTACTTTATCTAATTAGATAATCTAGTACATTTTGAAAGCTGAGGAAAGAGGAATACGTATTTTAAAAAGTATAGATTCTTAAGTGGAAGAGTATATCATCTATAAGAAAACAAGTGAGAACTGTATTTACATTTCTCTAAAATTAAGCCAGTTCTAGTATACCTAAATCAGACGAACATTTTTTATGTCTAAAATATAAGTTCTATTACCTAGCAAACCAGGCAAAGCACATGTAATTTTAATCATTCTTAGTAGAAAGTCCAGTTAACTTATAACATTGCTACCCCCTCTTCCAATGTGCTGTAAAAACAAGAGAATATTGAGTTGTTTTGGTTTGAGGGTGTGAGGGTATGTTTTTCTATTTGCTTCAAATACTAATTATTTTCCCTATGCTTGGATGTTTTCATAAATTCAGTAGTAGATTTACTACTCTAACTTATAAATTATTTTATACTATAATAGTAATAATTGCTTTGTTTTCATTTAATGAGCACCTATCTTAAATCAGACATTGTCCTGGGAACTTAAACTTTTGTAGGATAAGTGAATTCTTGAACTAATTTTAATAATTTAGAACAGGTCTAACTCCCTCCAAACTTTTCTGAATAGGCTTGTTTTCTTGTGACACAATAGTAAATACTGTGATTTTAGATCTGATGTATATAAAGCAAAAGGCTTTGGTTTAGGTGCTGACAAGAATCCCCTTAAAAGAGTCTATGCTAACAAAAGCAGGCCTCATTTTCTTGGCTATTCTGATATGCTATGATTTTAAGTCATAATATCAAGTGAATTAGTAAATTTTAGTTGGTACTTTGAGAGAATAAATCTTTCATTCAGTCACTTATTAAACTAATTACTTCACAATATCAAGGTTTTTTGTTCTACTTCCTGATATATGTTTTCCCACTAGAAATATATATAACTGACAAAGCTTGTTCATGTGCTTTGTGGTGAAAATATAACATTAATATGCATAACGTTTTACCTTTTTATTGAAATAAATTCTTCTGTTTTCCCATCATAGATGTTGCCAGATCTAAAAGCAGACAATCAGAGGCTAAAGGATGAAAATGGGGCCTTGATCAGAGTTATAAGCAAACTTTCCAAATAAATTTTTTTTAAAAGCAGCAAGTAATGGAATTGCACATACTCATAACCCAGTGGACCATAATTGGCAGTCGCTGGAAGCCTGGGAAGAATCCTTGGAGACTGTCATTTTTGGATATCCTGCCAAATGCCCTCTTATCTAGGGTTTGTTTTGTTTATTTTATTTTATTTTATTTTTTATTAAGACCATTGTTTCATGTTAATACAGCTGCTGAGATTTTTTTTTAATGACTGAGAAAACTTGTTTACAGCTCCAGCATATAAGGAAAGTGTTCAAGGCCAGATATGCCTCAGATATTTGACCAGTAAGCCTTAGTTGTACATAAATACTTTTATGTCAACAAAAACTTTCAGCGCTCACAGAAGACAGTTATTCAACGTTTTTTGATGTGCCACAGTTTCCAGTTTTTTGGTATCTAATTTTTTTTTGCTTTACATCTAAGTTTGGGTTTGTATTTTTTCCTTCTAACTCTTCATGTGGCAGACTCTTCTATGTCTTCACAGCTTTTTCATTTACAGAAAAGAACACTTGCTCTTCTGAGATAACTGTCTTGTATTAGGCTAGTGCTGTGTTGTCTACCACCTAGAACTGAATTGCTTGGTGGAACATTTGCTGTCACTGTTGGTGCAATATGCATTTATTTCTTATATGAATGCTTTAAAGTCAATTGAGATTAGATTCTTTTAAGTCCTATTTTCTGCCTTCATTGGTCACTTTGTTTTTGTTTTTTTTATTATTGTAGAATAAGATATTAGATTCTATAATCTCCACATTCATTTTAGCAGGTACTGAGTGATGCTGTATATATAAATAAGTGTATTGTTTTGATTTTTAGATCACCACATGGCATGCTTGACTATTTTCTTATTTCAAATGTCTTTAATACAGAGTAGGCTACTCCATAATAGTGTTAAAAACAAAATTTGCTAACCAGGTGATATAAAGACTTTTAAAAGTTACACATTATATGGAGCCCTATATTTACAAAAGGTTTCTACTGTAAAGTGCTTTTACTTTTTAGTTTTCATTTGATAAATTCAACCATAATTAAAGTTTCATAGAATAATTGTTTCACATTTCACATACCTATATTTATCTGAGTGCTGTCTAAAACTGTTGTGCTAGCCAACATAATGCTATGAAATCATTTGCAGACTTAACCCATGAGTTATTGTTAAATGCACTGTTATTGCCATGTGAAGAGGCATCGACTTTGATACCACCATCATGTTCAGACCATTTTATACATTTCAGTGGCCTTTTTGAAAAACAAAACCAAGTACATAATGAAGATGGCTTTTATTTCGACAAATAGCTTTTATATTTCCATTAAACCATGCAAAAAATATTACATCTTTCTGGCACATAACTGTCTCTTTAAAAACCACTGAAGAGTTCCACCATTTAAATAAATTGTACATTGTAAAGCTTATAGTAGCGAATTGTATTATTGATTGTATTGTATACTCTATTAAATGTGAATTTGTACCCCTTCATTTTAAAAGGTCATTGTGTTCTACTGCCTACTTTAGATTACTTTGGGGTTGGGTAAGGGTGTTTTGGTAAGCAGGATTTTAAGTCCTCTTTCTCTTGATTGGTTTTATGAAGATATAAGGTTGTGCTCTTACTACCAAGCTCAGGATTCTTGATTTTAAAGGTACAAGGATAGTTGTGGGGATTTTATTTTTGGTTATATTTGAACTGTATGAATGGTGGGTCTGAATATAGAGAATTTCCGTGGTCTTGTATTGAGGTAAAATATACAGATAAGTTGATCGGTTTGAGTGACTGCAACATGTTTTGGTTGCACAACAGTTAGGCATGCTAAGGATTATATTTGTGAAATTTGGATGCCTGTGAAGAATGATTAAATACATGTTTCTAATATTTTAGTGTTTTGTATTTAGGTTATTTATTCTTTATATCTAAAACTGAACAGCTACTGTGCTATATTGATTTTATTGGTAGTATTGAGCAGACCTTGTTTCTGCATGAAACTATAGTTGCAAAACCCACTATTTTGGAAATAAAAATGTATTTTGACATATACAAATAAAATGAATAAAACTATTTTAAATGTGTGAACTTTACTGAAGACATTTAGATTTTGTTCTGAGATTGATATTTAAAGTCAGCATGGGTATTTTTTCACAAATTCCTTTATTTGGATACCAATTTGAATAACTTTCAAAATTGTAATATTGTGATAATTTGCACAACATTGTTCATGCACATCTGTAAATGCAATCTTAATTGCCATATTTATGCAGTCTGTGTACCAAATTGGACAAATGTTTATATACTTTACGTAAAGCTGTCTATATGAATCTGAGAACTAGTTTTTTATAAGTGGGTAAAAAATAATGATAATCAAAAAAAAAAAAAAAAAACAAATCTTTAAGATAATTGCTCTGTAGCACAAGATTTCATTTTTAATGAAGCCTGTGTTTTTTAACTTAGGGGCAAGAGACAGGCTTGGGGATACATGTAAAGATAATATTCTATTGCAATGTAAAATTCATTCTCTAACCTAGATTTGTTTAAGTTTCAACCACCAGTCTATTCAACAATCTACTAACAGATCTGTAATTAGATAAGAGAAGCCTGGAATCTTGAAACTTTGATAGGGGACTTATAGTAAGCCTTTGTTTGACTAAATTAATACTACAAGGATTGAATTCTGTCTTTTCTTCCTACTTCCAGTATTTCCCCTGTGCATTCTTTCCAAATGATAGCTATAACTATTTGCCCTCCATAAAAAATAGTTTGACATGTAAATACTTCAAAGCCTAATGAAAAGTGGCTATAGAACTATCCAGGAGACTATTCATGTAAAAAGCAGTGTAGGTATTCACTAAATCATTATAGACTTTTTTTATTCTTTTGCTTAAAGGTTTATTTTCACTTAGTCTTTTTGGGCTTGCCTTCTTAAGGTAGTTATGACGCCCAATGCCAATATTCGCTGAGTCTTTTGTTACAAGAAATATCCAGAGGGTCAAATTCTTAACTCCAAACCAAAGCCATATATTTCCCATAGGATATAATAGCTTTGTGGATGAGCCTTCACTTAGTTGTTATAAGGAGCATACAGCGCAAACTCCATTAATGATCATTAACTATTCATTAGACCTGTATTGCTAATGAAAACCTTTAGTTACAGAGATGAACGCTGGCTGATAGAAAATCTGTTTTGTGTGTTCCCTGTTTTACACTATATGTGTGTGATCTCTGTGTGCCTGCATGTTCAACAGAAGTCATGTGCATATAAAAACTTTCCAAAAGTACTAGATCAGTAGAGTGAAGTATTAGTTACTTATTTCCCTATTATATGTCTCTCCATAACTAAATCCATTTGTTGATTTTTGTTTTGGAAAAGTTCCCTGGGGTTAAATACAATGTAATAACAGAGGTAAGTGACATAGAGAGGATCATATCACAGTTTCATTTAAAATAAAATTTAAGAGCCAGAAGTGTACTTTATTTCAAAAATAAAATAAAATAAATCATGAATACTGTCATTTTACTGTTACTTTTAAGATTTATTACAATTTTTCTAAAGTCTTTTGAAAATAAGATCTTTGGAGCCAGACTATACCAACACGCCCTTGCTTAAATACCAGTAAACATCTAGGTCACAAAAATTAACTAGATTTGCATTTAAAAGAAAGCTGAAGAAAACAAAAAAAGATTTTTAAAAATTAACAAGATTAGTATATTCTATCCTAAGTAATATATATATATAGTGTTCTCTCTCTCTTCCTCTCTATTTATATGTATACATAAATATATATGTATGTGTGGCATATACTTGTTGCTTGTAGATCTGGGAGAGTAGTGGTAATGGAAGAGAGAAAAGAGATTTATCTTCTGTCACCTTCCTCACCCTCAATTTTTCTTACAAGTCTGTTGTGATACAAATCTGTTTCAATAGGCTATATCATTTGTTCCATACAACAGACTGGGTAAATAGAGTCTGACTCCATTTTACATTTGAGAAAACTGTGATGCCAAGCCTGGTACAAAGCAGAACTCAGTGGTTGATCAACAGCTCCCCACATATGAGGTCCTGGGTTCAACAAACTTAGTGGTGGTTGCCATTATTTTTCCCAAATCCAGGTTTTTGGGGTTTTTTCCTACTATACCACTTCGGTTTTTTTGTTTTTGTTTTGACATGGAATTGCATAAATTATATATGAGCCTATTGTATGTGTTTAGGCTTAAAATACTTAGTTACCATTGAGGGTGACATTTCTTGATTTTTTTTTCCCTCCGTATTTTCTCTAACTCCAGATCATCAACCTCACACCTGCTAAATTTTCTCTTCTTTAGGGATTTTTTATTTACTAAACACCACTTTGCCCTAAATTGGAATTTCTTTTATATTGATAAATGTTTGGATGCTCAAGCAGCTAGTTGATTGCCCTGGTGCAAATTCTGATTAGTCCATCATAAGTTTGTAAAAGATGTTCATATACTTATGTGAAGAAGAATCTCCTGCATTCTGCAAAAATAGATTTTAAGTTGATGATCAGAGCTTAAACCAATTAATTCTCAAGAAATTTTGAATTCCCTGTTTGGATAGACAACATTAACAGTGCTTTGATTTTATAGAACATAAAAGTTGTATTTATTTATAGATCTGACTCCTCTTCCCCAAAAATACTCAAGACTTAAAATAAGTACTCTATAATAAGACAGTATCACGACATTAGCATGACTCCCTTACTTGTTGCTGCAGAATTCTTAACTTGTGACCAGAGCATTGTGAGCACATATTTCTGACTTACACTTAGCTTTAATTATTAAATGTGTGATATAATATGCTGTCATTAGTGCACCATTTTATGTGAATGAATGTGTGTTGGCTTGAAGTTTGCTACTACCGTCAACAATGACAAGAAAATCAGATATAAGTACAGGACAAGAGAAGCTAGTTTAAGTTCTGCACAAAAATGAAATAACTTGGCATTACTAGTTAGTGCATTAGTGTTCTCTGGTATTTTACAGTTTTGTATATATCTGAATGTACTTTTATTACAAATTTTAAAAGTTTCACCCTCAATTTCTTCAGGTAAAGATATGTTTAAAGTGCCTTGAGGGGAGCAGATGTGGCTCAAGTGGCTGAGCACCCACCTCCCATATGGAAGGTCCCAGGTTTGGTTCCTGGTGCCTCCTGAAAAAAACAAACAACCAGCAAAACAAATGAAAACAACTCAGGGAAGCCGACGTGGCTCAGTGGTTGAGCGCCAGCTTCCAACATATGACATCCTGGGTTTAATCCCCAGCCCCTGGTACATCAAAATAAAATATTTAAAAATAATAATAATAAAGTGCTTTGAATAAAGTTTTTTGGGCTTAGTGATAGATTCTCAACAAATATAATTATTTTATTGTTACTTTTAAGAAATGACTGCATTAATAATTTCATGACTTTTATAAAAGGTACTAATTTACTTTGGAATATAACTTATTTTTCCTAATAAGAGATCTTTTGATAAATAGTTATAATGGGTATTTTCAGAGAACCATATGGTATTAAAAAGTCTCATAGATTGTTTCTTCTTAGAATATATTAAAGCAAAATTATGGAATAATTTGCCCAGTTAACTACTCAGTTAACCATAAACACCTAATTTTTTTTTTTTTTACTCTGGGTACAGTAAGGGAGAAAGGTATAAGAGGTGAATTTTGGAGGACTTCCTTCAACCATGCCACCCCATCTGTCCTGAAGGATTCCAGGGACACTGATCTGCTACTCATGTGAGTTTTATCCATTTACAAACCCCAGTTTCCATAGAAGGAGAGAGGGAAAAGGTACAAGAACATTTTTTTGTCAGGAGTTACGTACAAAACATATTTGCCATAGAAGAGGCACATAATAAGTATGGGCTAGTAAATGTTTTAATTAATACTTACTGTTAATAATACTTACTGTAATTGCCATTTGTTTTAACTAAAATTTATCGTTGGCATGTCAGGATTATCACTAATTCTGGATGCTTTTGAACTTTACATAATGCTTCTCGTGAAATATCCTGAAGTCATCTGGGCCAATTACCAGCCTCTGGTCAGACTAACCTTGTTATGTAATGGTTTTCTGCATAAAACTTATATAATCTGTGATCTACTCTTTTGTCTAAAACTTAGATTACTGACCAGATCATTCTTACTACAACTACAGTATCTAGTCCTTGCCTTACTGAGAGTGGTAGTAGGAAAACTAGAGGAGACAGAAGCTCATTTTTAATCAGTATTTTCTGTGTACCAGACTATACATATACCTTGTTTTTCTGATTAAATTAAAAAAAAAAAATTTCTTATATTTTACTTTACTATGAGCTTCTTGAAAGGATAGTCATATTCATCTTTGTTCCCAGCATTTAGTACAGTGCATGCACAAAGGAAGTGTTTACTGACTATTTTGAAGAGGAAAGAGTAAATCTGAATAATTAAATTGTGATATATAAGTTTTGTGGAAGAAAAAAATCTTGGCTAGTATCTAGATTTTTAAGAAAATCTTTTTTTTTTTTTTTTTTTTTTTTTAATTAAACATAAACATACTGTTTCCTGAAGACTTCATCTTAGTTCATCAAGTTCTTGGCATTTACTACTTGCCAGGCACTGTTGTAAATGGTTTGGTTACATCCAGGGGAAAACAGGCAAAAATAAAATCCCTGCCTTGGGGAGATTACAGTCAAGTAGCAGAGTTTATTACACATTATTTTACAAGGTAATGATTACAATTGAAATAAAAAAGAATTAGAGGTTTCAAGAGTAAGGGGAGAGCAAGTCAGAAAAGGCCTCACTAAAAAGGTAACATTTGAACAAAAATTGGAAGGAGGGGAGGGAAAAACTTCAGATATCTGGGACAAGAGCATCTTCAGGCAGAGGGAATAACAAGAGCAAAGACCCTGAAGTGTGAATGTTTAAGGGATATTTGAGAAACCAGTAAGACCAATGTGGTTATAGCCAAGTGAAGAAGTGGTGTAGAGTAGCAAGAGAGGTCAGAAAGGTAGAGTAGGGACTCTAATTTCAACATTTATTGATCAAATTTGTGTGCTACCCCCTGAGTTATAGACTTGCCCCTTAAGGAACCTTACAGGCTTGTTATACCCTTTTCTCAAGAAGAATTTGTAGTTCTTTATAAGAGACACAAATACTATATAACAAAAAAATTTTTAATTTTATAAAGGAGATAAGAATTGGATTATAAGTTGAGTATTGGGGAGAATATTTATAATAGAAAACCTAGACTATCTCTTAAGGGGAAACTTGTTCAGTTAAATGGAAAAACCTTCATTAATGAAAAGGAAAGCACATGAATTCATTGAACAAAATTAACTTTTTAGGTCTGTTCTCAGAAAATTTTTTCTCCTTGGTCTGTACATCTAATATACATTGACCTCATTGGTCTCTGCATTTTTTGTAACTTTTCTATTCAGATGGTCATTTCTTATTTCTGCCCTCAAAGCAAAAGCTAGTATTTTAAGGTGCATCTTTAGAAATGTTATGATATAATTCCATGAGGGGTCAGAATACTGTATGAAACACGCCATGCTTTCAGTTGTGATCCCTGAAAGGCTACATTCTAGAAGGAAAGGGTAAAATTGAAATAAATAAGCCACCACAGGCTGAAATTCATTCTATCCTGCCGGAAGTTAAAAGTGCAGCCTTTTTGGAAGATACCTTTATCTGGAGTCTCAAACAATTTTTAAAAACACAATGTCCAGAATTCAATCAAAATTACAAGGCAGAAAAGGAGAATTAGCAAATGACTAAAAACAGAAAAACCAGATAAAAGAAATAGACCCATAGGAAATTCAGATTTTTATATTATCTGTTATTCACAAGTCCAGTCAGGAAAGCAGAATCAATATGAGTATTGTGGAATAATGAATTTATTGAAGCAATAAGACTTCACAGAATTGGGAATGAAAGTGGAGAACTAAGGATATGAAAGGGGAAGTTGAGGAATCAGAAAAGTCACAAACCAGCTCTTCTGAAGCATTAGTATTTTTGGCCAGATTGGAGTGGGTCAGGGAAGGCAGGCTCATCCACCTGCCAAAGCAAGCCTTAAAAGGAGAGTTGGAGGAAAATTCTTCCTGGAAAGTATTGTCTCCTCATCTGGTGGTGAGCTTAGGATCATTGTGGGTCTCCAGGTTCTACAACCAGAAAGAAAAGCTGGATATAGAGAAGGGGAGAACAAGGACAAGTTGGAATCCACCTTTGCATTTGTATCTTATCACCTCTAACCACAAAGATGATCAGAGTGTAATAGCTACTACATCACTTCTACCCCCCCAAATCTATACAGGAAAGATGATTTTTTTTTTTTTGAAGTGTAGGTGCAGTTTAGCCAGCTTGATAACAGCATACACATGTTTTGTGGAAAACAGACTTTAAAATAGCTATATCATCACAGAAAACTAAAGGCCTGCATAATTTCTGTAGTGAATCCCTATCAAAAATTGAAAATATAAAACAATATAAGTTCTCAAAAAACAAAGGAGAAAGGAAAATTTCCCAATTCATTTTATAAGTCCAGCATAACCCTAATACCAAAACCTAGTGGAAACGTTATAAGAAAATTCAAATCAATATCCCTTATGCAAAAATCTTTAACTATATTAGCAAATGAAGTTGAGCAATATACAAAAAGGATACATCATCATAACCAAATGTGGTTTATATCAGAATTCATTTTTGAAAAACCAATATAATTCATATTTGAATCAAAGAGGAAAATGATCATTTCATTAGATGCAGAAAAAGCATTTAACAAAATAAAACATGCATTCGTAATTAAAAACTCTCATCAAACTAGGAATAGAAAGAAACATCTTCAATCTGATGAAGGGCATCTATTAAAAGCCCTAACATAATGGTGAAATATTAAATGATTTCCTTCTAACATCAGGAAAAAGTAGTAGATGTATTCCCCACCCCCCTTACTCCTTACATTTAACATTTTACTGGAGGTTAGAGCTAGTGCTTTAAAGCAAAACAAAAGAACATACATATTGGAAAGGAAGAAGTACATCTGTGTTTGTGGATGACATATTGCTTATATACAAAATTCTAATGAATCTACAAAACCACTGCTAGAACTAAGATATTAGCAAGGTCTCAGGATACAAGGTCAATTTTTTATTTTTTTATTTTTTTTTTTTAAAGATTTTATTTATTTATTCATTTATCCCCCCCTTGCTGCTTGTGCTCGCTGGGTCAGCTAACCACGCCGTGCGGGCGGGCTTGCCTTCACCAGGAGGCCCCGGGAACCGAACCCGGGGCCTCCCATATGGTAAACGGGAGCCCTACTGATTGAGCCACAGCCGCTTCCCTAGGTCAAATTTTTAAAAAGCCTATTGTATTTTTCTATACACTAGCAAAAAGAAAAAAAAAAGGGAAAGGGAGGTGATTTAGATTTTTTTTATTTATTTATTTTATCCATTTTAACCAACACCCCCTTCCCCATTTACTGTTTTTGTGTCCATTCACTGAGCAATTCTGTGTCTGTTTCCTGCCATCTCTTCTCATCCTCCAGTCTTCACCAGGATTCGATCCTGCAGACTTCCGATGCAGGAGACAGTTATTCTGCCTCCTGCGCCACCACAGCTCCTAGGGGAGGTGATTTAGGAACAACATTATTGCTCAGAGGTTAAGATTTTGAATCTTGGGATATAAAACTTACATGAGTAAGCCAAGTGCCAAAAATAACCAAGACAATTTTGAAGACTAAGGTAAAGTTTTACCTTATGAACTATCAATGCGTTATAAAATCCACAGTATATAAAACAGTGTTGGATTTGTTCAAGAATAGAAAAATAAGTGGAACAGAACACAGAGCCCCAAAATAGACCTAAACTCAAATGTGGGAACTTTATAAGTGAAGCATGTAATTTTGTAAATTATTAGGTAAACAATGATTGGAAGAGCTGGATATCTAATTTTTTTTTTTTTTTTTAATAATAATAATATTGGATCCCTTCCTCACTCTACACACAGCAATTAATTCCATGGGCCTAAATGTGAAAAGTAAAACCTTAAAATTTGTAATAAAATATTGGAGGCTATCTTTTTT
Source organism: Tolypeutes matacus (assembly GCA_026826555.1). NCBI lineage: Eukaryota > Metazoa > Chordata > Mammalia > Cingulata > Chlamyphoridae > Tolypeutes > Tolypeutes matacus. Next base: position 12,099,185 of record JAKSZT010036119.1, on the reverse strand, counting down.
TAATCTAAATTTTAAACAAAACAAAACCACACAAAAGAAAAACATTCATGTATTTTTATTATATTCAAATTTAAAACTTTTATGTATGTTAAAAGACATAGACAAAGTGAAACAATAAATCTCATAATTGAGTCCAGCTCCAGGCCAAAACCCTATGTGTGATCCGTCAAGCCCAACCATAGACAATTAAAAGCTTTTCCTGGCAGGCCCCAAGGGGGGAAGCTGCCCTCTCCACATCAGACGTGTGCACAGCCAGTGTATTAGAGCTTTCTGGACAGAGTTGCAGTCAAGAACTCAGGCCATACCAGGCCAGCCATGCTCGTATATATAGCTAGACTTCTAGCCCACATTCCTCCATTCAGAGGCCTTCTTGAATACCTCAGCTGAGACACTTCCTGGCACTTCTGCTGATACCTCCTTATCAGGGACCTCTACTGAGGTACTTTTCACCACTGTGACTCAGTACTTTTTCACTCCTAGCTACTGCTCACTCCTTCCTCCCAGCCTTCCAGATCCATAAAAGTACAAGAGCCTTTATTCAGTGTACCTTGCAGGGAGATGATTCCCCCATCTGTGCTAAATATCATATCACTCATGGTATCGTTCCTTGGGGAAATATTTAATACTGGGGAGCTAAACCTTTCTCTTTTGTTTCTGACCTGCACTGTCATTGTAAGTGAATAATAACTTGATTGTTACCTCAGCACCTGGTAGTTCAATAGTAATGGGGGAAGATATTTGCAAGATGTATAACTGATTAGTTCCAAACTATGAATTATGAATGTGTTGAAAGATAAGAACCAAAGAAGAAACCTGGATGCCAAAAAAAACCCAAAAAAAATCAAATGTTTATATGACTCCTTTAAACCTCATTATTAATGAAATGCAAATTAAAACAATGAGATATCATTTCACAACTATCAGATTGACACATGGAAAAATTAACTGGAGTGTCAGTCATGATGTGAAACAACTGGAACTTTACTGTTTATTGATGTGCATAAAAACTGATTGAAATCCTTTGGATATGAATGCCAATATTCTGGTAAAGTTAAAAAAAAAAAAAAGTCAGCTCTATAACCCACAGCTTAGCAATCCTTCCTCTGGGTATGTTACCTAAAGCAGTGCTTTTCAACCTCTTTAACATCATGGAATACCTAGAAAATGATATAGTGCCATGCACAGGGCACAGTCAGGTAAATGGATGAGTCTGCTCATGGCTAGAGATGGCTAAGCATAAGGTGCCATCTCTCCTAGAACCTACCCACATGTAACCCATTTAAGATAGACCAAACTTATGTAGAGAAACACAGTTGAAATCCACTACAGCATCATTTGTAGTAACAAGAAGTAAAAAAAAAAAAAAAAAAAATGCATCATCATTAAAATGGATAAATTATTATATATCCTATAGTAGTAAAAATGAAGTAGGACTACATGTCAACATAAAGTGAAAAAAGAAAACAGTGAAAAAAAAGTTACAGAAACAATATGCAACATTAGAGTATTGCAAACATACTAGTAAAAACATAAAAATGCAGAATAAACACCAAATTCAGGATGATGATTATTACTGAGGAGTAAAGAAGAGATATACAGAAGACTTTGATTATATTCATTTCTTGAGGTGAGTGGTAAGTGCTCAGGTTTTATATTACTATCTGTACTCTTGTATGCCTGAAGTATTTCATAATAAATTGATGTTCCAGTTCCACAAGTGATTTTCAAACTTATTTTTAGCTGCAGAGCCCTTCCTTCAAAAGGAAACTTGTGCAGAATCCTAATAAATAGAATAAATAAAATTATACCAGAGGGGACTTCCAGGAAAGATGGCAGAGTAGGGAGCTCCAGGACTCAGTCCTTCACCAAAACAACTATTAAATAGGGAGGAACTGTCTGAAACAAAAAACATACAGCATCCAGGGAATAGCGGGAGTATGAAGTTGATAAATTATGGTAAAGAAGTATAAATTGCCCTTCCCACACAGTGGCTCCCAGTGCCCATTCCCACTCTTGCCTCAGGTCATTGCAGCGTCCAGTCCCTAACCAGCTGCCACTGACAAAAAGGGTTGTAAAAATCTTCTTCCCCAGGAACAGGGGTTTGCATAACCAATAATTGATCATAGCTTTGGATTAGTGAATTTGGATCACTGGGTCCTGGCTCTGAGGGCAGCCATTGTTTCAATTCTCCCTGGACTTGGGCAGAGGGACCGAAGAATTAAAGATACAGGGCTGTGGGAGGAAGTTAGCTGAAGGACTGCATTTTCTGAGCAGACCAGGAAAGCTCAGCTTTGGGAAGCCTTCAGGGAAGTTTTTGGCACCCTTCCTGACCCCCTCCACAAGACACTTTGGAGCTGTTTGTGCTGCTTTTATGGGTCCCTGGCCCTGTTTTGGCTGGGAAAGATCGTTTTGGGAAAGTCCTCCCCAGGGTGACCCTCTTCCCATAATTTGCCCTCCAGGCAAAAGCAGCATAAGACAACAAAAATCAGTATAAAAAACTATATAGAGGCAGATAGTCTGGGACAAAGGCCTGCCAGCTTCAGATACATGGGAGAGGGAGGCTTGTTCCCTGGGAAACAGGAGATATCAAACTCCTATAAACAGGGGAACACCTAAACAACTAACAAGCAAAAGGCCAGGACAAGACAGAGGCCAGTAAAATAGGGATGTACAGTACACAACAAAAGAATACAAGAGAAAGAAACGGGGAAGCGGCTGTGGCTCAATCAGTAGGGCTCCCGTTTACCATATGGGAGGCCCCGGGTTCGGTTCCCGGGGCCTCCTGGTGAAGGCAAGCCCGCCCGCACGGCGTGGTTAGCTGACCCAGCGAGCACAAGCAGCAAGGGGGGGATAAATGAATAAATAAATAAAATCTTTAAAAAAAAAAAAAAAAAGAAAGAAAAAGAAACAGGAAATGATGGTACATCCAGTGGGAGAGGAAAAAAAATGCAGAAAACACCCAAAGAAGATGAGAATGTAGACATATCAAAGCCTTTTTAAAATTGATCCTAAAAATGTTTAAAGAAATAAAGTACAGAGAAAGAACTACAGGATATCAGAAAAACAATGAATGAACAATGTGAGACTCTAAAGAGAAATTTTTTAAAGGAAACAAGCAGAACTATTACAGTTGAAGACCACAATAACTGGAATGGAAAATACCCAGGAGGGTTTCAAGAGCAGAATAGAACTGGCAAAGAAGGAATCTATAAACTTAAAGACAAAACACATGAAATTTCTCAGGCTAAGGAGCAGAAAGAAAAATGTTAAAAGTGAAAATATCATAAGACAACCATGGGACACCATCAAGCACACCACTAACATGTTATGGGAGTCCCAGAAGAAGAGAGAAAGGGGCAGAAGGAATAGTCAAATAAATAATGTCAAGGAACTTCCCAAACTTATCAAAAGATGTGAATATGCACATCTTAGAAGGTCAGAGAACAACAAACAGGAAGAAAAATACACCTCATCATATACTGATTACACTATCAAAAGACTCCAGTTGTATTGCTAGTTGGTGCTTGGTAGTAATCCCTCGGTGCCAGAGAGGCTCATCCCCAGGAGTCATGTCCCACACTGGGGGAAGGTAATGCATTTAAAGGCTGAGTTTGGCTTAGAGAGAGGCCACATTTGAGCAACGTGGAGGCTCTCAGGAGGTAACTCTTAGGCACCCTACAACACTAGGCTAAGTTGCAATTTCAAGAGCAAAGGCTCATAAGCACAGTTGTCAATATCAAGGGCCCATCAATGGACCATCTTTCTTCACTAATCATTGCCCCTGTACTTGGACTATTGTTGCTGTTCCATTAATGAATGTGGCAGAGCTCCCCAGGATGGAAATTCAATACTCTTTCAGTTATTGTGTGAATTTCTACCCACTGTGACAATGCCCCATAAACATTTGAACACATTTATATACCTTATATGTATGCCCAGGTGAACTTTCTCCCATGTATCCCCCATCACTGACTTCCCATACCAATGAACCTCCCCTGCCACAGTTGTAACCTTTCTATAGTCCAAAACTTCTTCAAAATTGAAGCCAAGAATATTGCCAAATACAGTTAATAGGAAAATGAAATAATGATAGTTTTAAACATAAGAAATAAATTAGAAAAACTAAATTAAAATTTTTAAATTGGGATATTAAAAAAATAATGAAAAAATCTTTTAAACATTTTTTTGACATTTTGCCTTTCATCACTGTAATATCTGTTGTCCTGTATGTGCAGTGACATTTTCTTCCATTTCTTCCCCAGAGTCTTTTTTTGTTGTTGTCTTTGAAGAAGTTTTAGGTCATAGTAAAGTCACATACAGAATATAGGGGACTCCCATATACCCAGCATCCTCCCCCTTTTACCCCTTCCCATATTAATAACCTTTTTATGTGTGGATGGTACATTTGTTACAACCAATGTACAAAAATTGAAACATAGCTAATAACCATGGTCAATGGTTTGCATTATGGTTTACATTTTAGACCATACACTTTTATAAATTTTTGCTGAAGTTTAACATGGCCTGTATCCAACATTGCAAGATCATGCAGAACACTTCCATTGCCTCCTAAATACCCCCTTTTCCATCTATTCTATTCCTCCCTCCCCCTCCCCTCAGGGCCCATGGCGACCACCGGGCTTCACTCCTTGAAGGACAAGATTCATAGTTACTTGAAACAACACTGAGGGCTTGACACATTGATCTGTCCTCCCCTATTAGAAACTGCCCATGCTCTCAAGAGATACCCACCCCTCTGTTTGAGAACATATCGGGCCTCCCCAGGATGGGAATCCAACTCCTTCCTGCTCATTGTGTGGATCTCCACCCACTGATAGAACACACTATGACAAAATGATCACTTGCACATTTTCTAGAAGACTGCCCCAGGTGCACCCTGTGCCCAATGGCCCCCCCCCCGCCCCATCCAACACCCTAAACCAGTAACCGTTCCTTGTCATATTGCCAAAAGAGCTTTCCCAACATTGTAGTTTCAGCCACATACCCATCAATCCCCAGTGTTCAAAGGGGAAAAAGGTAAAGACAAGTGAGTTTATATGGCTAAGAGACTTCACAGTGAGTCAGGAGGCCATCCTTGAGGTAAAGCTTATGCATATCTCGGCAGGATTACATAGACTACCAAAATAGATACTACCCCCAAATAGTGGGGCTTCTGAGGGCTCCGGAGACACCCAGGTCCTATGGTCATGGCAGATAGTTCCGGAGTTTGGTGCCTTGCCAGTAGGCCCTACTTTGGAGTTTGTGCTCATGAGTGTGACAGAGTTGGACTCAGTTGTGACTTCTCTACACATGCCTCTTCTGTCCCTTCTATTTGAACCTATAGTTGGTGCTGGAGTTGGTAGGTGTACACCCAAGAGACTTGAATCTTTGGGCTGTCCATGTGCCAGCTGGGCCCTGAGCCTCAGCGGAGTTGCAACACCTACTCTCCAATTCATTGGACTCACCCAGGACAGCTAACAAGGAACTGAGAGAATCTACAACTGCAACAAGAGAGTCCCATCCATCAGCTGTATGGGATCGAAGCCCCCTCTCAATTAGAGGTGGAGTGGGCATCACCATCCCAGAATCCTCAGGATTGGGGAGTAAAATATGGACTAGTGTGTGTACTTACTGGTATTCTACTATAGACTTACTGTGTGAATCTAGCAATGGAAGAAATTATATCAGTGTGGAGACAGTGGCCACTGGAAGTGCTGAAGGCAGGGAAAGGGAAAAAGAGGTGTAATATGGAGCCACTTTTGGGACTTGGAATTGTCCTGAATGACATTGCAATGACAGATACAGGCCATTATATATCCTGCCATAACCTACAGAATTGACTGGGAGAGAATGTAAACTACAGTGTAAACTATAATCCACCCTTAGTGGCAAGGTCCAAAATGTGTTCATCAATTGCAATGAAAGTTGTTAATGTGGGGAAAAGTGGGAGGTGTGGGGAATGGGGCATATGGGAATCCCTTTTATTTTTTTTATGTAACATTTTATGTAATCTAAGTATCTTTTAGAAAAAATTAAAAATATATTCTTAAAAATTTGATATGAGCCTCTAGCCAGGTGGTGGCAGTTTGATATTATTTATGAATTGCAAAAAGAGATATTGATTGTGTTTGTAAAGTGGTCTGTTCCTCTGAGCGTGATACCCTTTGATTGTATTAAATTCAGATGTTTCACTTTTACTTTATTAAATCAAGATTAGGGCTTTGATTCAACCACATCATTAGGGCATGCAGGGTTGAGTCCCTGCGCCCTTGGTGGGCTATATAAAGGGTTGCTCAATCAAGAACATGGAAGTAGGGAAGCGGCTGTGGCTCAATCAGTAGGGCTCCCGTTTACCATGTGGGAGGCCCCGGGTTCGGTTCCCGGGGCCTCCTGGTGAGGGCAGGCCCGCCCGCACGGTGTGGTTGGCTGGCCCAGCGAGCACAAGCAGCAAGGGGGGGATAAATGAACAAATAAATAAAATCTTTAAAAAAAAAAAAAAAAAAGAACATGGAAGTAGATAAACAGAAAAGATACACAGAGGATCCTGCAGCCTTGGGAAGAGGGATGAGCCTGATAGTTTACAGCTGACCTTGTGAAGAGAGCAGATCAGCTGAGCCCAGAAAGGAGCCCGGGGAGAGCAATGAGCCCTATGCCAACCTACAGCTAAGGTTGGAAGAAGTTGGAACCCACAGAGCCTTGTGAGGAAGCAACTCTTGTGGTACCTTGATTTTGGACTTTTTAGGGCCTTGTAACTGTAAGGTTTTACCCTAACTAAATACCCTTTATTTAAAAATAAAAAAATAAAAAAAAAAAGACTAGGAGAGGGGAGCAGATGTAGCTCAAGTAGTTGAGTACCTTCTTCCCACATGGGAGGTCCCAAGTTCACTTCCTGGTGCCTCCTGTAAAAACAAACTACAAGCCCAACTCAGGGGAGCCGATGTGGCTCAGTGGTGGCGTGCCGGCCTCCAACATACAAGGTCCTGGGTTCAATCTGAAGCACCCGGTGCCTCAAAGAAAAAAAAGACAAGGAGAAGGAACTTTCTGGGAAGATGACAGACTAGAAAGACCTGGGACTCTTCTCCCAGAAAATTAGCTAGAGGACAGAGAGAAATGGCCTGGAAAAAAATCTTCTAGGGTTTAGGACACCAGGGGAAGGCTGGACACCACCCAGAGGAGAGAAGGGCAAAGGAAAAGAACTGTGATGTCAAAACTGAGTTAAAAACCCCAGCTATAAATGCCAGTAACTACACACACACACTATCAACACTTTTGAATGCTCAGGCCTCAAGGCTGATGACTACAGACAAAGGGGACTCCAGAGATCCACCTCTCCAGGAAAGGGGAGAGAGAGGGACACAGCCTAAGGCTGACTCAGCTTTTGATCCACAGATTTGGTAAGCTATGTCCCATGAACCTTTCCAGGCCAGATGGGGCCACACAATTGTTTGCCTTGGGATTCAGCAAGGGACTAAAGAAATATCTGACCCTCTCAATCTCCCTCTTTACTGACTGGGATTGGTTGTTGAGGACACAGAGAGGAGTGGAATTACTTCCTACCTGGGAAAAGGGAGGGGGCTGCCAGCAAAGGTTGGAGAACTGCTTCTGAGAAAGTTTGAATTATGAGACTCTTAGCTTCCAGGCAGGAACCTCTGTCAAATTGATCCAGTCCGTGTTGCAACAAATACACTCTGACCAGGCATTGAACTGAGAGGGCTGCCAAAGAGCGCCATCTTCTTGCATACAAAGGAAGTGCATGTGAGGAAATTTAAAGTAAGAGAGGCTTTTTTTTGGCCTTTACAGCCTCCCTCCCCAAGGCCCAAGGAAGCGGATCTGCAACCCATTATTGGGTCCATAGCCCAGATTTCAGCAAATAACAGAGACAGTCCTAAAGACCCAGAACACGTTGAACCAAGAATCAAAGAACAGCAGTAACACACAGTGTTCTGCCACTAAACCCCTACAAAGAGAGAGAAATAGACTGAGTAAACTCACCACCCTAATCAGATGCCTAGACATTACAAGCCATACTAAGAAAATGGAAGACATGGTCCAAGAAAAGGAATATATCAAAGACCCAGAAGAGATGCAGGATTTAAGACAACTAATTAATGTGATGCACACAAATTTTCAAAATCAAATTAATGAGTTGATGGGAAGCGGCTGTGGCTCAATCAGTAGGGCTCCCGTTTACCATATGGGAGATCCCAGGTTCGGTTCCCGGGGCCTCCTGGTGAAGGCAAGCCCACCCGCACGGCGTGGTTAGCTGACCCAGCGAGCACAAGCAGCAAGGGGGGGCGGGGATAAATGAATAAATAAATAAAATCTTAAAAAAAAAAAAATGAGTTGAAAGACTACGGCTAAAGAGATAAAGTGCTGCAAGAAGACACAAGCACCTCTTAAATATATATATATATATATAAATAAATTTTTGCAAGCAAATGCACATATATGCATATATATTTATATATCATTTTACAAATATTGGTATGTATTGTGAAAATTTTGATTTTTACCCACAATAATAAATTAATTAATAAAAAAAGAAGAAGAGAAGACACTGAACAAGCACAAAGAATTTGAAAACCTGAATAAAAGGAACATGGGATGAAAGACATGATAGGTGAGATCAAACACCTTAGAGACATACAACCATACTCAGAATGATAGAAGAAAGAATAAGTGATCAGAAGTCAGAAAACCTGAAATTGAAGAGAGAAAAGAATGGAAAAAATAGAGCAGGGGCTCAGGGAGTTGAATGATAAGACAAAACACAACGACATACATGTCATGGGAGTTCCAGAAAGTGGCAGAGTATTTGAGGAAATAATAGTGGAAAATTTCCCAACTCTCACAAAAGAAATGAACTTACATGTCCAAGAAGTGCAGGTACAGCAATCATAATAAATGTGAACAGACCTACTCCAAGACACAATACTCAATGTCAAATGTCAAAGATAAAGAGAAAATTCTGAGAGCAACAAGGGAGAAGCAAACTATCACATGAAAGGGGATACCCAGTAAAACTTAGTAGGGATATCTCATCAGAAACCATGGAGGCAAGAAAATAGTGGTATGATACAATTCAGATGCTAAAAGAAAAACCAGCTGAGAATTCTTTATCCAGAAAATTAGTCCTTAAAATATAAAGTTGAGCTTAAAATATTCACAAAGAAACAGAAACTAAGAGAGTTCATAAAAAGAATCCACATTTGCAGGAAATATTAAAGGAAGCCCTACAGCCTAAAAGAAAAAGGCAGGAGAGGCTTGGAGGAGAGTAGAGAAGAAAGAATAGCAGAAAGGGTAAGCAGAAGAGTAAAAAAACAGATGAAAATACATAAGACATGTGAAAACCAAAGAATAAGAGACTCACCTTAGACGCAGGGATACTTACCAGCTGAAAGTGAAAGGTTGGAAAAAGATAATCCATGCAAACATTAACCAAAAAACAGCAAGGGTAGCTATACTAATATCAGACAAAACAGACTTTAAATGCAAAAAAAATTATAAGAGATACAGAAGGCCATTATATATTAATAAAAGGGATGAATAGGAATAAATAATTGCCATATATATCTTAACCCATATATACACTTAACCCGGGTGTACCAAACACATGAGGTAAACTCTGGAAAAACTGAAAGGAGAAAAAGACACATTTAAAATAATAGTTGGAGACTTCAACGCACCACTCACATCATTACACAGAACAACTAGACAGAAGATCAACAAGGAAACAGAGAACTTGAACAATATAATAAGCTAGACCTAACAGATATATATAGACCGTTACATCCAAATTCAGTGGATTATACATTCTTCTCATGTGCCCATGGATCATTCTACAGGAGAGACAACATGTTATGTCACAATGCAGCACTCAGTAAATAGAAAAAGATTGAAATTGTACAGAGCAACTTCACAGATCATAATGGAATGAAACTGGAAATCAATAATAGACAGGAAAGGTAAAGATGCAAATGTGTGAGGCTAAACAACACACTCCCAAATAATCAGTGGATCAAAGAAGAATTTTCAAGTGAAATCAGTAAATATATTGAGATGAATGAAAATGAGAACACGGCTTATCAAAACTGATGGGATACAGCTAAGGCAGTCTTGAGGGGGAAATTTTTAGCCCTAACTCCTGTATTAAAAAAGAAGAAAGAGAAAAAAAATAAGAAGAAGAAAAAAAAAGAAAGAGCTAAAATCAAAGATCTAACTGAAAACCTGGAGAAGTTAGGAAAAGAACACCAAACGATTCCCCAAACAAGCAGAAGGAAAGAAATAATTAAGATTAGAGCAACAACAACAACAAAAAGTCTAGGACCAGATGGCTTCACAGGTGAATTGTACCAAGCATTTCGAGAACAAGTAACACCAATCCTGTTTAAACTCTTCCAAAAAATTGAAGAAAAGGGAAATTTACCCAACACATTTTATGAAACCAACATCACCCTGCTACCAAAGCCAGATGAAGACACTACAAGAAAAGAAAATTACAGAGCAACCTCTCTAATGCAAAAATTCTCAACAAAATGTTTGCAGATAGAATCCAACAGCCTATCAAAAGAGTTATACAGCAACAACCAAGTGGGGTTTATTACTGGTATGCAAGGGTGGTTCAGCATAATAAAATCAATCAATGTAATACACGTTAACAGAATGAAAAAATAAAATCACATGATCATGTCTATTGATGCAGAAGAAACTTTTGACAAAATACTGCATCCTTTTTAATAAAAAACACTTCAAAAGATAGGAATAGAAGGAAACGTTCTCAACATGCTAAAAGGCATATATGAAAAACCAACAGCCAACATCAAACACAATGGGGAAAAGTTGAAAGCTTTCCCTCTAAGATCAGAAACAAGACAAGGATGTCCACGGTCACCATTGTTATTCAATCTTGTACTAGAAGTTAGCTAGAGCAATTAGACAAGAAAAAAAAATTTTTTTTAAGGCATCCAAATAGGAAAAAAGGAAGTAAAACTCTATTTGCAGATGACATGATCCCATATTTAGAAAATTCTGAAATGTCTACAACAAAGCTACTTGAGCAAAGTGGCAGAATATAAGATCAACATGCAAAAATCAGTAATGTTTCTGTACATTGTATTGAATATCAACAATTGCATATATATAAGGTCATTTTTCTTTGAAGCTGAACAAATGTATGTTAATACTACAAAATGTTAATATCAGACCAAAAAAAATTAAACATTTTTCTAAGTGAAAGAAACCAGACACAAAGTACTACATATTTTGTGATTCCATTTATGTAAAATGTAAATGTAAATCAATTTATAAAGATGAAATTAGATTAGTGGTTATGTAGGACTGGGGTGAGGAGTTTTTCTTTTTGGAATGATGAAATTGTTCTAAAATTTTTGTGTGTGATGAATGCACAACATTGTGATCATAATAAAAGCCATGGATCATACAGTTTGGATGGATCGCATGGTATGTGCATGTATCTCAATAAATAAATAATTGTGCAAGAATAGCCAGAAGTAGCAGCTGTGTACAGCAGGGGAAACAGAAAGATTGAAATGGAAGGATTTTCCTGTTTTTTATTATTATTATTATTATTATTATTATTGAAATAATGAAAATGCTCTAATAATGATTGAAATGATGAATACACAGCTAAATGATTATACCAAATACCATTGATTGTACACTTTGGATGAATTGTATGCTTTATTAATATGTATCAATAAATTTGATTAAAAAAAAAAAAGGCAAGGAGAGAGTTCTGAAAGCTGCAAGAGAAAAGCAACATGTTACATACAAGGAAATTCCAATTAGCATGAATGCTGATTTCTCATCAGAAACCATGGAGGCAATCAGGCAGTAGATTGAAATATTTAAAGTGCTGAAGGAAAACATCTGCCAGCCAAGAATTTTATATTCAGAGAGATGTGCTTTCAAAAATGAGGAAGAAATTAAGACATTCTCAGATAAACAAATGCTGAGGGAGTACATCACCAACAGACTGGCCCTGCAAGCAATGTTAAAGGGAGTTCTTCAGACTGAAACAAAAGGACAGTAGACAATGGTTCAAAGTAGCATAAAGATATAAAGACCTTCAGTAAAGGTAACCATTTGGATCATTATAAATGCCAATATTATTGTATTGTTTGGTATATAACTCAACGTCTTCCTACAGGTGCCAAAATGCAAATGCATGAAATACAATGATAAATCTAGATTTTTGGACATACAATGTACAAAGATATAAGTGATAAGTACAAAAAATGGTGGGGGGAGAGAGAGGTATAGGAAAATTACATGTGCATGCTATTAAACTTAAGTTGATATCAAAGCAAATATAATTGTTATATATTTAGGATGTTAGATTTTAACCCTTTGATAACCACAGGGAAAACAGAAAAACAAGTGCATATAGAAGTGAGAAGGCACTCAATATGGCACAACACAAAAAAGCAAATAAATATAAAAGTAGGGTTTATTGGAAGTGAAGGACAAAAAAGGTGTAAGACTGACAAAGACTAAATAGCAAAATGGCAGAAGACCTGTATTATCAGTAGTGACTTTAAATGTAAATGGATTAAACTCTCTCACCAGTCAAAAGGCAGAATGGTTAAAAAAGCATGACCTAACTCTATGCTGAACTCACCTTAAAATTCAAAGATACAGGTAGGTTATGGATGAAAGTATGGGGAAAAATATTCCAAGCAAGTAGTAATCAAAAGAAAGCTGGGGTGGCTATACTAATATTGGATAAAATAGACTTTAAGTCAAAAACAGTTACAAGGGACAAAGATGGTCATTACATACTGATAAAGTGGACCATTCGACAGGAAGATGTAACAATTATAAATAAATATGCACATAACAGCAGAGTCCCAAAATATATGAAGCAAATGCTGATAGATTTGAAGGGAGAAATGGGTGGTTCCAAATTAATAGTTGGAGACTTTAACACACCACTCTCAATAATGGATAGAACATCTTGTCGGAAGATCAATAAGGAAGTACAGAGCTTGAATGAGACATTAACCAACTAAACCTTACAGACATATATAGAACACTGCACCCAACAAAAACAGAATATACATTGTTTTTGGGTGCACATTGAGCATTTGCCAGGATAGACCATATGTTGGTTCACAAAACAAGTCTCAATAAATACAAAATTATTGAAATCATGCAATGTATATTCTCCAACCACAATGGAATGAAACTAGAAATCAATAACAGGGAGAAAGGGAAAATCCACAAATATGTGGAAATTAAACACCATACTCTTAAACAACCAATGGGGTTAAGAGAAAATCAGAAGCAAAATTAGAAAGTGTCTTAAGGTGAATGAAAATGAGGGAGCAGATGTGGCTTAAGCAGTTAAGCGCCTGCTTCCCACATGGGAGGCCCCAGGTTTGGTTCCCGGTGCCTCCTGAAAAAAAAACAAAAAGCAAAACATGAAAAGACCAACTCAGGGAAGCTGATGTGGCTCAGTGGTTGAGCATCAGCTTCCCACATAAAAGGTCCTGGTTTCAATCCCTGGCTTCTGGTACCTCAAAAAAAAAAAAAAAATAGAAAAAGAAAAGAAAATACTACATACCAAAACTTAGGGGATGCCTCAAAGGCAGTGCTGAAAGGAAAGTGTATAGCTCTAAATGCTTACGTTAAAAGGAAGAAAGACTTCAAATCAGAGACCTAACCTCAAAACTGGAACTAGAAAAAGAAGAGCAAACTAAACAAAGATTAGAGAGGAGATAAATGATAAATACTTAGAAGGGGGGAGCGGATGTGGCTCAAGCAGCTAAGCACCTGCCTCCCACATGGGAGGTCCCAGGTTCAGTTCCTGGTGCCTCCTGAAAAAAAAAAAGCAAAACAAATGAAAAAAAAAAAAAACTTAGGGAAGCTGATGTGGCTCAGTGTTTGTATACTGGCTTCCCGCATATGAGGTCCTGGGTTCAATCCCTGGTCCCCAGTACCTCAAAAAAAAAAAAAAAAAAAAAACACTTGGAGTGAGTGTAGCTCAGTGGTTGAGCACCTGCTTCCCATGTATGATGCCCCAGTTTCAATCCCTAGTACCTCCTTTAAACACACACACATTTAGAACACAAGGAATAGAAGGAAACTACCTCAACATGATTAAGGGCATATATGAAAAGCCCACAGCTAACATCTTACTTAATGGTGAAACATTGAAAGCTTTCTCTCGAAGATCAGGAACAAGACAAATATCCCCACTGTGAACACTTATTCAACATTGTACTGGAAGTTCTTGCCAGAGAAATTAGGCAAGAAAAAGAAAAGGAATCCACAATGGAAATAAAGAACTTTTCTTATTTGCAGATGATATCCTATTTTCAGAAAATCCTGAAAAATCTAGAACAAACTTTCTAGGGCTAATGAACTGGGTACAAGTGAACACCCAAAAGTCTGTTTCTATACAAAAGCAATGAACAATAGGTACAGGAAACATGGGGGGAAATTGCATTCACAATAGCAACTAAAAGAATCAAATATCTAGGAATAAATCTGACCAAGGATGTAAGACCTGTACACAGAAAACTACAAAATATTGCTAAAAGAAATTAAAGAAAACATAAATGGAAGGATATTCCTTGTTCATGGACTGGAGGACTAAATATAATTAAGATGTCAGTCCTATCCAGACCAATTTATAGATTCAATGCAATCCCAAAGTTCCAACAAACTTCTTTGCAGAAATGGAAAAGTCACCAAATTTATGTGGAATGGTAAGGGGCCCAAAATAGGTAAATCCATCTTGAAAATGAAGAATGAAGTAAGAGGACACATACTTCCTGATCTTAAAATGTATTACAAAGCCACAGTAATCAAAACAGCATGGTACTGGGTAGCAGATGTAGCTCAAGCGATTGAGCTACCACCTACCACATGGGAGGTCCCGGGTTTGGTTCCCAGTGCCTCCTCAAGAAGACAAGCAAGACAGTGAGCTGACATGTCAGGCTGGCACAGCAGGCTGATGCAACAAGATGACACAACAAGAAATACAAGGAGGAAAACAGAATGAGAGACAACAAAACAGGGACGAGAGGTGGCTCAAGTGATTAGGCACCTCCCTCCTACATGGGAGATCCTGAGTTCAGTTCCTGGTGCCTCCTAAAAGGAAGATAAGCCCACAACAACAAACAGACACAGCGAGCACAAACAACAAGGGGGTGGGACAGCGGGAGAAATCTTTTTTTTAAAAAAGCATTATTATAAAAAACAAACAAAAAAACCCAGCATGGTCCTGGCACAAGGACAGATATACAATGGAAATTAATTTCTCAATTCAGAAATCAACCTTCACATTTTTGGCCAAATGCTCTTTGACAAGGGGGCATAGACCACTCAATTGGGAAAGAATAGCCTCTTCAAAAACTGGTGCTGAGTAAACTGGATCTCCACATGGAAAAAAATATATATGACAATAAGCACAAAAGATGGAAGGGAGAAATTGAGAGCATATTATAAGATACTTAGAGTATACATTAAACAGTATAATATTTTTATTATAAACTGTGGTTAATGTATATTGTAAATCCTAGAGAGATTTTCTAAAAAATGATAAAAAATAAAGTTGGAGGTAAATGGAATCATGCAAAATACTCAATTCAAATGCACATGAAAAAGGAGAGAATAAACAGAGATGGAACAAATAGAAAACAACTATGAAAATAGTAGATTTTAATCCAATAATATTATTATTCTAAGCATTCCAAATTAAAGAGATTGTCAGATTGGATAAAAAAGCAAGACCCAAATATATGCTCTTAATAAGAAACACACTTTAAATATAATGACTTAGGGGAACGGATGTGGCTCAAATGGTTGGGCGTCTGTCTCCCATATGGAGGGACCCGGGTTCGATACCCAGGACCTCCTGGTAAAAATAAATAAATAAATAAAAATAAAGTCTATAAAAAAAAATAATAATAATAAATAAATAAATAAATAAATATAATGACTTAGGTTAATGTTAAAAATAAAAAGGTAGAAAAAGTACAATGTGGAAACAGTAATCAAGTGAAAGCTAGAGTAGCTATAGTAAAATCAGACAAAGTAGACTTTAGAACAATGAACCTATCTCTGTCTCAACTCATTTTATGAGGCCAGCATTACCCTGATATCAAAATCAAAGATATTGTAGTGGAAAAAAAAACTATAGGCCAATACTCCTTATTAACATAAACCATAAATCCTCAAGAAAATATTATCCAATCAATTCCTGAAATATGTCAAAAGGACTAAGTGAGTTTTTTTTCAGGAATGCAAGGCTGGTTCATCATCCTAAACCAATCATTGTAACTCACTATATCAATAGACTGTATGATTATATCAATAGATGCAAAAAAAGCCTTTAGAAAATTTTGATATAATTTTATGATAAACAGTCTCAGCAAATTAGGAATAGAATAATTTCACTCTGATAAATGTCATCTATTTTTTAAAAAAAACTACAGCTAGCATACTAAATGGTAAAAAATTGAATGCTTTCCCACAAAGATCAGGAATAAGGAAAAGGTGTCTCTCTTGCCACTCCTATCCAGCAGTACACTAGTCCTTCTAGTAAGTGCAATGAAGCAAGTGAAAGAAATGTAAAATAGCTATATTAGAAAGGAGGGGGAAAAATCTGTATTCATAGACAACTTGATTGTCAACTCAAAAATATATTACGACTAGCTGTAAGTGTTCTTCCCAGCACATTAAGTCACAGGAAAGTATTCCCATGTCATTCACCTTTATCCAATCTTATAGTCTTCCCTTCTCCACATTCAATACCCACAAATCCACTTCAAAACATTTCCCCCTGGTTCCTGTTGGTACATACTTGGTATGTCTTGCAATTCTTTGAGTGTATGTATTATTTCCTCCCAAAGTAAGGAATGTATGTCCCTGGTGGGGCTAGTTTATGTCCTGACCCTATGTATTGTAAATACAATGAGGGAACATGGGGTTGGATCTTGAGGAGGATAAGTTCATCTTTATTTATTTATTTATTTTTAACATTTGCAAAATGATATAGATAAGTTCATCTTTAGAAGCATGAGCTTCCAGTGAAGTTTAGCCAGGATCCCCAGTTAAATGGAGGTTGCCATCTTCTAGCAAAAAAGGCAGGAGCTACTTTTGTCAACCTGGAATGCTCAGAGGTATCTGGCGATTCAAGATTCTAGGGCCTATATATAAATGTTCTTATTCCATGTCCCAAAGTTCCATTATTTTTTTTTTTTATCAGGGCCCTTGCTTTGGCTGTATCTGTTAGGGCTTATAAAGGTTGTAAATTCAATCTCCTTTTTAGCTTTGCTGGCCATACAGTTAAATCCTGGGCCTGATTTTCAGCCCAAACTGCCCAATGGTCATAGATGATAAATCTTTAGAAGTTTTCTAACCAATCACAGAGTCATGAATTGATACTGGCTAAACTTAGCCTGTCATTTTCTTTTTTTCCAAGGTTTCTAAAGCCATTAACAAAAGCTATTCAACTCTACTGTTATTATAATTAACATTGCCTGAAGTGATACCAGGGAATAGGAGTGAGGGACGGGAAAATGAAATAAGGAAAAAGGGAAAATCAGTATAAGAATATGTCCTTGGGAGGCGGCTGTGGCTCAATCAGTGGGGCTCCCGTTTACCATAGGGGAGGCCCTGGGTTCGGTTCCCGGGGCCTCCTGGTGAGGGCAGGCCCGCCCGCACGGCGTGGTTGGCTGGCCCAGCGAGCGCAAGCAGCAGGGGGGGGATAAATGAATAAATAAATAAAATCTTAAAAAAAAAAAAAAAAAAAAGAATATGTCCTTGAGTTTGTCACCTCTCTGGGCAACCGGAGCCTTCTGAAGAGTCGTGTAGAATGTGGCTTAGAATAGTCTACTCAGGAGACTAAAGAGGGGAGCATATATCCAGTCTCATCATTTTTCAAATGTTTACCCATAGGTAATTCCCTTCCACTTCTAGGCTGCACATGCATGACTGCCGGGCATGTTTCTGCAAGCAGTTCGTGCAGAGGCATCAGAAAAAACATGAGCAGAGAACCACAGCTACACAAAGCAGTTGAAAGTTGGTTAGATCAAACTTGTGCAAAGCTTGCCACAGCAATGGCTTAAGCAAAAGGTGAGCAAAAGTTTAGCATACATTAAAAGTTTCTTGAAAATATCCAGTTTTAGCCAAAGTGTAAGGAAATAGACATTCATAAACTCCCAGTGGGAGGATTGATCAATGCAATCTCTTCAGAAGGTAATTTGATTATTATCTACCAAAATTTAAAATTTCATATAACTTTTGAACCAGCAGTTCCACTTCTAGGAATTAAAGTATCAACACAGGGAAGCGGCTGTGGCTCAATCAGTGGGGCTCCCGTTTACCATATGGGAGGCCCCGGGTTTGGTTCCCGGGGCCTCCTGGTGGGGGCAGGCCCGCCCGCGTGGCGTGGTTGGCTGGCCCAGCGAGCACGGGCGGCAGGGGGGGGGATAAATGAATAAATAAATAAAATCTTTAAAAAAATAAATAAATAAATAAAATAAATAAAATAAAGTATCAACACAAATCTCTCAAGATCTATTTTATAAGAAAAATAGTACAATTGTTTGTGAGAGAAAAATGTTTATAGTCATTCACTCATCACATCACCAATCATAGAAACATAATGCAACCATTAAAGTGCTGCAAGAAAAGAAATTTCAAGATATATTAAATTTAAAAATAAGTTGCATAGTATTATGTATAGAATCATCCCATTGTGTATAAAATATGTATTATGCTAATAAAAATTATATGCTTATGCTTAAAAATGCATTAAAATTTCTGAAAAGACACATAAGAAACTGCTAACAGTGCTTGGTTCTAGAGAATAAGAGGTTTGTTATTTCTCTTCTCTCCTTTTAGGATTCCAACTGTATGCGTGACTAGGCTCTTGATATTGTCCCACAGCTCTGTTCATTTTTCTTCATGCTTTATCTCTCTGTTCTTCAGGTTGGATATTTTCTATTGATCTGTCTTCAATTCACTGACCCTTTTGCTTTCTCCAATTTTGTGTTAGACCCATCCAAAGTATTTTTCATTTAGTATATCATACTTTTCAGTTCTAGAATTTCATTTTAGTTATTTTTTATAGCTTTAATTTTTCTGATAAGATTCCAAAATATAATTGTTTGTATTAGGGAGTAAATTTATAGGTGATACTTTTCCTTTATTTTCCAAATTTTCT
Organism: Tolypeutes matacus; assembly: GCA_026826555.1. Lineage (NCBI taxonomy): Eukaryota > Metazoa > Chordata > Mammalia > Cingulata > Chlamyphoridae > Tolypeutes > Tolypeutes matacus. The sequence continues at coordinate 12,079,987 of JAKSZT010036119.1, read as the reverse complement.
GTAATATGACATTTTTATAACTTAAAAAATATTTTTAATGGATAGGATTTACATGGAGTAAAAGGCATTCCACTTTATAAGTAGTGTGTAAGTTTGTGTGTTTGTGTTAAGAACATGAGTCATCTTTGGGCCAGCCATTGCGTGGAGTGAAAATGGTTTTGCAGGGATGGGGAGGTGCTGGAGAAGTGTAAAAAAAACAAGAAAACTCGGGAAGCGGCTGTGGCTCAATCAGTAGGGCTCCCGTTTACCATATGGGAGGCCCCGGGTTCGGTTCCCGGGGCCTCCTGGTGAAGGCAAGCCCGCCTGCGCGGCGTGGTTAGCTGACCCAGCGAGCACAAGCAGCAAGGGGGGGATAAATGAATAAATAAATAAAATCTTAAAAAAAAATAAAAAAAAAAAAACAAGAAAACTCTACCATATACAAAGCAATTAGCCTCAACTCAGTGAAAAATGCTGGGTTATAAATCTGCTGGACCATTTTATATAGTGGAAGAATAACTGAATCTGCCATAGATGACCTTGAATCCAGATTTTATATTACATAAAATAATATGATACACATATACAGCTAATAGGTATGCATTTAGATGCAAATTAGAAAGAAATGAATAAAGTAAAAGAACTAGTTTGTAGAATAGTAAGATTTGGGGATGATTTTTTAAGGAGGTAGATCTCAATTTTCCCCCATGGGACATATATAATGAGTGACTTTCACATTCCTATGCAATTCCTAGATAGATAAGAAAAATTGTTAAGTTATGAGAAATTCCCTGTCTATATACAGTAACACCCTCACCACCATGGTTTTTTTTTTTTCTCTCCTACTCATGAAAGTGTATTAGAATTCAAGTATGTCATAGGAATATTATTATCAGAAAAACCCTGATTCTGCTCCAGTATATTAAAGTAAATAATTTTAAAACTTCATTCATTCATTTAACTAATTTTACTGAATGTCTACTATGTACAACGTGCTGGTTCTATTTCAACTATTATGCAAATATTATTATACAGTTCATGGCTGGTTTAGATAAGTCACCCATGAGAGAGAATTCCTATTTTAAATAATTTACACTGTTATAAAATTACTTGTAAAATAAATTAAGATTTTTTTATAACCTAAAAAAATCAGACTTCAGTCAATACTCAATTTCTTAAAAGTCCTAACTTCAGCTAACTTCTCAATAGTGAAGATAAGCAAACTGGAAGCTAGGAAAATAAAGGTCCTTGCCTTTGTTCACCATACTCAACCACTACCAAGTCCTTTTTTTCATACTTTGTGTATACCTTTCTCTTGACACTGAGTGCTAACCTTTCTACCTGGTTTATTCAGCATACTTTTGTTACCCAATATTTTCATCCTATAATGTAACTTCCATAAGGGCAGGGTCTTTGTTCTATTCCTTGATATACCAGCATGCAGTAGAGCCTGGCACATGGTAGATGCTCAATAAATATTTGTTATTCCCCCTCTTAATCAGAAACAGAGTGGGCATCATCATTCTAAAATCCTCAGTATTGATGAATGAACAAACATAAGGGAGGAATGCAACTGAAGCAGGCTAGATAGGGAATCAATAGACAAATCTGGAACCTGGCAAAAAAAAAAAAAAAAAAACCCACATGAACATCAATACCCCCAAGATGGCTGCTGGAAGACCCTCATGAGAACTCCCATTCAGAACGAGATTTCCTCCAGAAGCCAGGAGAAACCCCGGATATTCTCCAGGGACCTTAGCATTGGGCCCTCCCAGGGCATTGATGGGTGGGGTAATCAATCAAAACAGCAAACAGCTGGAGCTCCTTCCATGCCATTAGCAAAGGGATGGGATAATTAATGGTTTAAAAAGCAAGCGGGAAAGCCAATCGGCCATGTCCCTGTACCTGTTCCTGCCCTGTTCCTACTTCTGCACCCTTCTCTCACCATTTTTCTCCTGCCATCATGGCCATGCAAGTAAAATCTGAGCATTTATAATCTATAATAGGGAATTGTAGTCTGTAAATCAGCCCACTTTATCATCTTCCTTTCTACCTGGCACCCATAATCTGTTATTTTCTCCCATTACTCTTCCCACCCTACCTTAATAAATTACTGGCCATTGTACATTTTGTCAAAACCTATAAAAATGTACAGTTGAAAGTGTAAACTATGATGTAAACTATTGACAATGGTTAGTAGCAATGCTTCAATATGTGTTCATCAATTATAACAAATGTACCACACTAATGAAAGATGTTAATGGGGAATAGTGGGGGAGGGGGAAGGGGTGGGGTATATGGGAATCCCCCTATATTTTCGATGTATCATTTATGACTTAGGGGTTCTTAACAAGGGTTCCATGAGCTAGAATTGAAATTCAAAAAAAAAGTTATTCTTGTGGGGATGTGTTGGTGCAGGTGTGATGTATTTAGTAAATAATTCACAGTATAGTGTAGACTTAGTAAGGGGTCTCTGGTTTTCACCTGACTGTCAAAGGGGTCCGTAAAACAAAAAAGGTTAAGAACCCCTGGCTTTTTTAAAAATAAAATATTTGTTATTAATCAATTATTCCCTGACGAATATTCAACTTTTACTATCTCTAATCATCCTCAAGATAAAGTACAAATTCTTCAGGCTTGTTTTCAAGGACCTCCTTTTATAACCTGGCTACCAAATCTTATCATTCCCTCCTCTCCCGCTTTCATACTCTGAGCAATGCTATCCCAATCTATTATCCAAAACACTGTCCTGATTAAAAGGCTCATTCCTTCTCTACCTAACCAAATGCCCAACACCTTTCCAGGTCCTTCTTGCATCTCATCTCCTTGAGGACTTGCAGGTAACTTAGCCTACCCTCTCCACTCTTTTCTTTCATTATCTATAGGACTTAGAAATTTTTTCATTCAGTACTACAGCCACTTTTTTTTTTTTTTTTTTTTTTTTTGAGTTATGTAGCCCTTTATAAGCAACTAAAATAGAAGGCATCTGTTATACAACAGGGGTTGTAATTGTCTATAACTGGAGATTTATTAGAAGCCAATACAGATCATTTATAAATGCAATTTCTTTATTAAAAACCCTCCACTCTTGGAAGACACTGGGGAGTGAGAGGGGGAAGGTGCCACAGTACAGAATGGACACCTGATAATGCAGTGATAAAAGGAAAAATATTTTTAAAAATCTTTTTTAATTTTTCTGTTTTTTTCCCATTTTTTAAATATCCCAATCCTTTACTTTATTTTTTTTAGTTTTTTTTTTGTTTTTTTTTTAAGTTTCCACATATTTTATCTCTTACATTTAAACTTATCATTATCATATCATTTTCCTATTAATTGTATTTGGCCATTATATGGGCTTCATCTTTAAGGAAGGTTTGGATCACAGAAGAGTTACAACAGGGGTGGGAATCAAAATCCCAACAGCTTACTTTACAGAATTAGAGAAGGCAATTACCAAATTCATCTGGAAGGGTAAGTGCACCCGAATAGCCAAAAGTATTCTAAAAAAGAAGAGCAATGTGGGAAGAATTTCACTGCCTGACCTTGCAACATATTACAAAGCCACAGTGGTCAAAACAGCGTGGTACGGGAAGTAGCTGTGGCTCAATCAGTAGGGCTCCCGTTTACCATATGGGAGGCCCCGGGTTCGGTTCCCGGGACCTCCTGGTGAAGGCAAGCCCGCCCGCACGGTGTGGTTGGCTGACCCAGCGAGCGCAAGCAGCAAGGGGAGGGGGAAATGAATAAATAAATAAAATCTTTAAAAAAAAAAAAAAAGACAGCATGGTACTGGCATAAAGATAGACATATCGATCAGTGGAATAGAATTGAGAATCCAGAAATAAACCCTCACCTATACAGTCAACTGGTTTTTGACAAACCTACCAAGCCCACGCTGATGGGAAAAAACAGTCTCTTCAACAAATGGTGTTGGGAGAACTGGATATCTATAACCAAAAGAATGAAAGAGGACCCCTATCTCACCCCTTATACAAGAATCAACTCAAAATGGATCACAGATCTAAATATAAAAGCCAGGACCATAAAACTACTGGAAGAAAATGTAGGGAAACATCTTCAAGACCTTGTAGTAGGTGGTGGTTTCTTGGACTTCACACCCAAAGCACGTGCAACAAAAGAAAAAGTAGATAAATGGGACCTCCTCAAATTTAAACACTTTTGCACCTCACAGGAATTTGTCAGAAGGGTGAAAAGGCAGCTGACTCAATGGGAAAAAATATTTGGAAATCACATATCTGATAAGGGTTTGATATCCAGGATATATAAAGAGATGTTACAGCTCAACAATAAAAAGACAAATGACCTAATTAAAAAATGGGCCAAAGACTTGAATAGACATTTCTCCGAAGAAGACATACAAATGGCAAAAAAACACATGAAGAAATGCTCAACATCACTCATCATTAGGGAAATACAAATCAAAACTACAATGAGATATCATTTCACACCTATCAGAATGGCCACTATGAAAAAGACAGAGAACTACAAGTGTTGGAGAGGATGTGGAGAGATAGGAACACTTCTTCACTGTTGGTGGGAATGCAGGATGGTACAACCACTATGGAGGACTGTTTGGCAGTTCCTAAAGAAGTTGAATATAGACTTGCCACGTGACCCTGCAATACCACTACTGGGTATATACCCAGAAGAACTGAGAGCAGTGACACGAACAGACATCTGCACACCGATGTTCATAGCCACATTATTCACCATTGCCAAAAGTTGGAAACAACCCAGGTGTCCATCAACAGATGAATGGATAAACAAACTGTGGTCTATTCACACGATGGAATATTATGCAGCAGTAAGAAGAAATGAAGTCATAAAGCATATGGCAACATGGATGAATCTGGAGGACATTATGTTTAGTGAAGCAAGCCAGACACAAAAGGACAAATACTGTATGAAGGCATTACTATGAACCAAATATATTGTTTTATATATTGTTTGACTCACACACACAAAAAAAACAAAACAACAAAAAAATTTACATGTATCCATTACATTTAATTCAGAAATGTATATATTTATTCATCTGTATTTACTTTTTAGTTTTTTATTGCTTATGTTTTCAATTATTAAATGTACAAAATAAAGTTAAAAAAAAAAGTAATGAAAAATATTTTTAAAAATTAAAAAAGGGAAGCGGCTGTGGCTCAATCGGTGGGACTCTCGTTTGCCATATGGGAGGCCCCGGGTTCAGTTCCCGGGGCCTCCTGGTGGGGGCGGGCCCGCCCGCATGGCATGGTTGGCTGACCTGGCGAGCACAAGCAGCAAGGGGGGGATAAATGAATAAATAAATAAAATCTTTAAAAAAAAAAACAAAAAAAAAAAAACGGTGGGAGAGGATCATTGGTGGCGGGTGTCAGGGATGGGGGTTTCATGGGAGGAAGTTCACCTGAATATACATAAAAGATATATAAAATTCTTCAAATGATCAAGGAGTGGGGCATTGTGAGTGGGTGGAGAATCACTCAATAAATGAGAGAATACTGAATTCCCAGCCTGGAGAGCTCTACCACATTCTCCAAGGGAGCAGCAACAGTCCCCCAAGTGCAAGGGCAGTGCCTGGCTAAGAAGGATGGTCCACTGATGGGTTCTTGTTATTGATGACTAGCCTTACGAGTCTTTGCTCTTGTAATTGAAACTTAGCCTATTGTTATGGGGTGCCTAAGGGTTGCTGCCTGAGAGCTTCCTTGTTGCTCAAATGTGGCCTCTAAGCCAAACAGCATATGAATGCATTACCTTTTCCCCAGCGTGGGACATGACTCCCAGGGATGAGCCTCCCTGGCAGCGAGGAATTACTACCAAGTGCCAACTGGCAATATGACTGGAAAAAGACCTTGAATAAAAGGGGGAAAAGGTAAAAACAAATGAGTTCATGTGGCTAAGAGACTTCAAAGAGAGTCGGGAGGTCATCCCAGAGGTAACGCTTATGCACACCTCAGTAGGACCTCATAGAACACCAAAGTAGATATCACCCCACACAGAGGGGCTCCTGAGGGCTCTCGAGACACCCAGGTCCTATATAAGGGGGGATAGCCCCAGAGACTGATGCCTTTTCAGTGGGCTCTACTTTGGAATCTGTGCTCCTGAGAGTGACAGAGTTGGACTCAAATAAGTCCTCCCTGCACATGGTCCATCAGTCCCTCTATTCAAACCTATATGTGAGGCTGGAGTTTGTAGGTGTACTTCCAGAGACTGGAGCCTCTGGCCTGCCTATGTGCCAGCTGTGCCTGGAATCTCGGTGGAATTGCAACTCCTACTCTACAGCTCAATGGACTCACCCAAGACACCTGGCGAGGAGATAATGATGGACAACGGCCATCCCAGGGAATGGAGAGAGTCTGCAGCTGCAGGCAGGATAATCCCATACATTTTATCCATGACATATAAGCCCCCTCTCACTTGGAGGTGGAGTGGACATCACCATCTCAGATTCCTCAGGATTGGGGGAAGAGCTATGGACTAGAGTGGACTTACTGGTATTCTGTTGTAGACATATTGTGATTCAAGCAATGGAAGAAATTACAACATTAATGTGGAGCCAGTGGCCACTGGATGCTTTCGGGGCAGGGAGAAGGAAAAGCAGTTGTAATACAGGGGCTTTTTCAGGACTTGGGAATTATCCTGAGTGACATTGCAATGACAGATATAGGCCATTTTACATCAACATATAACATGCAGAACTGTGTGGGAGAGAGTGTGGTCTACAATTTGAACTATGGTCCATGCTTAGTGGCAAAGCCCCAGGATGTGTAGGTGATGTGCCACACTAATGAAAGATGTTTATGTGGGAGGTTGTGGGAGGTGGGAAACAATGGAATCCCTGTAATTTTTGTGTAACATTTATGTAATCTAAGCATCTTTTAAAATATTAAAAAAAAAAAAAAAAAAATCACCCACTCGAGGTCGGCGCCACATTAGGCCTTGCTGCAGGCGGGTCACCTCTAGGCCGCGCCTGGGTCCCCACAGCACCTGCTGCAGGGGCTCTGACCGCCCACGGCTCGTGATGGGTCTTTTCGCGAAGCTGTGGAGCCTCTTCTGTAACCAAGAACAAAGTGATCATCTTGGGTCTGGATAATACAGGGAAATCCACCATTCTTTATCAGTTCTTCATGAAAGAAGTGGTTCACACCTTTCCAACCACAGGAAGCAAGATGGAAGAGATGGTGGTGAAGAACACACATTTCCTCATGTGGGACATTGGTGGCCACGAGTCCCTGTGGTCCTCATTCTTATTGTTGACAATTGACAGGGACTGACTAGCTATTACAAAAGAATTGTACAGAATGTTGACTCACGAGGACTTGCGGAAGGTTGAAGTCCTCATCTTTGCAAACAAGCAGAAAATATCTTAAATTAAGAGGGAGGACAAGTATCGTAGTTTCAAAGCTGTTTATTTCAGGTGTTTGAGTTTGCTATAATGAAAAGGTTAAAATGCATACTTAGAGAATAATGCTTCATTTTTGCAGTTGTTTTTTTTTTAGTTTGGGTCAAAAATAAGATTAAGTGCTCATAAGAATATCAGAATACCTGTTGAAAGTCGTGTTTAATTTTAATATTTTTATTTGTAAATTGATTTAAATTTTGCCTTGTTTTCAAGTATATTGATTTATCATATTTAGTCGAATTTAGTGTGGTAACATTTTTTAATTTCCATTTAGTGGTAGCACACCCTAGAACTGAAAAATGTCCAAAGTAAAGCTTTCTGGACTTTGGGAACTAGTGGTTGACTTTGTTTTGAACCTTTTTCTTAGTAATCCTAAAAAGGTAGAGAATAAGCCCTTTTCCTTTTTATTTTAACAGCTCATCAGTACAATGAGAGCAAAGCAGACCTAAGTCAGTGTGGTGCTTGGTGGGGTGCGGGTGTGGGTGGGGTGAGGAAAGTTTGGAAAACACCTTTTACCTAACGCACACTTTGCTGGAATTCCCATCTTGGTTATGTAGTTTAGCTGTATGTGTTAAGGGGAATTCTATAAGTCTTGTTTTGGAAAAAAAACATATTCCATTCTTACTATGAAATGATTATCTGCCTTCTTCTATGTAATATATTTGGCTGGCTCAATTTTTCACTATCAAAGTATGTGGTTATTTTTTATTTTATCACATCAGCATTACATTAAAGTGCTTTTAGTAGTCAATTGTATTTTGTCAAACAATTATTAGTATAGACTCAAATTTGCTATTTAATTTTCAAAATACAATTTTATTTTCTAAATCCTTTTTTCAAACATGCTAGTTTTGCAATAGAACTGATTTATGTTAACTGTGTTGAAGATGAAATTGGGGGGGCGGATGTGGCTCAAATGCTTGGGCGTCTGTCTGCCATATGGAGGTACCTCGGTTCAATCCCCGGGACCTCCCGGTAAAATTAAAAAAATAAAAAAATAAAAAGATGAAATTGGCATACAACTAGATTTTCTGCCAAAATCTACGTTTGAACATAGATTGATTGAACGTTTTGTAAAAGTTCGTTTAAAATTTTTTCGTAAGACTTTTTAATGTATTTTATAAGTTCTCATGAAATCTTTTCGGTTAGAGTACTATGAAAGCCAGTTAGCCTTTACTCCAAGAGAATGTTTTGACCCATGCAGGTATCCAGTACTAAAGCGTTGATTCTGGCATTCATTGTCAATCAGTCAATTATACAATATTGTCTGATGAAAAATGCAAATTGTAATTGATTAGTGCCTTTATTCATATTTTGAGATAAATTTTCAATTTTATACTATGGCTGTTCTTCGGAGGTAAGAGGATCAACTAATGTATTTAATGATCTAATAATGAGCATCTCAACTGCACACATTGCCTATCAGAGCTCCTCATTAATATTGGAAAGCAGTGAAACACCCATATTACCCTCAGGAGGTAATTCTACTTTTTTTTTTTTTTTGCTTGAGGACAAAGAAATTAAATTTTAACTGAAATCTTTTCAATATGTTACTACAACTTAAATGGAAAACTACCCTGTAAGTTCAAATACAGCATTTTTCCTAATTTTGAATATGTTGCATTCTCCATTTTTAACCCCATCATTCTTATTGATGCTCATTTGAGAACTCTTTTAAATTAACTGGCCTTTTGTGAATTAATTCCTTAAAATCTGAAATATTAATATAAATGTAATCATTTAAAAACTGAAAATTAAATGCATGAAAAAAAGAAGTTTCTACCCTTCTTTGTGTACAATTTGCAAAACCGTTCTGAAAGTGGAATATATGTGCACAAGTCTGCAAAGAGTACAAATTTAGGATACAGTAAATGATTTAAAGACTACTTTCAAAAAACTGCCACAACTAAGATTTTACATTATCATCTTTTTTTATCAAAATATTTTTACGTTGGCCTTCCTTCCACTGCTCTAAACAATAAAGCTTTTTTTATAAATGAGTTGAAATTAAGGAAGAACTACACCTACTAGAAAAGACGAGACTAAAGTAAACAAGTCTTTTTCCTATAGGTCCAGGTGTTATTTAACCATCTCAAATATTCATGTCTTATCTCCCTATCTGGATTGTAATCACCTAGAAGACTGTGAATTTATGGCTCCAGCCCATACCAAAGTTCTTTGATTTCTTCCCACTTTCCATGCCTTTGCTCTGGCCCTTTTGCACATTGTTTCTTTATTCTGAGACATTCTTGCCCTTTCCCCTTTTGCTTGGCTAACTCACCTCTCAGGTCTCGGCTTGTACATCCCTTCCCCTGGGAAACTTTTATCTCTTAGACAAGAGTAACTTCTCTGCTCCCCTATACAAAATGCTCATCACACTTCACTATAACTCTCCCTACTTGCCTGTAAACTCTGCAAGAGTAAATCTATCTTGTTCATTGCTATATTCCCAGCACTTTGTAATAAGTGCCTGTAGCTGTTGGGCAATTTGATGTAATTATGAATTCCAAAAATGTAATTGGATCATGCTTGTAAATTGATCTGTTAATCTGAGCATGACTAAGTTATGATTAGGGCGTTGACTGGGCCATGTCAGTAGGGTATTGAGCCCCACCCCTTGGTGGATGGCGGAAGAAAATATAAAAGGCATCACAAAGAACAGAGTTGCAGCAGCTTTTGAGAAGCAGTTTTGATGTTGGAGAGAAGGCCCCAGGAGAAGAGAAGTGAGCCGTTCGACCAATCGTCTACAGCTGACCTTGTGAAGAAAACAGGAGCTAAGCCTGGAGAGAAATGCAGCCCCAGGAAAAGAGGAACCCAAGAAGCCTGAACCCTGGCAAACGTCGATAGCTGTCTTGCTCCAACACATGGCAATGGACTTTGGTGAGAGAAGAAACTTATACCTCTGGCCTGGTAACTGTGGACTTCTACCCCAAATAAATACCCTTTATAAAGACCAACCCACTTTTGGTATTTCTTTGGCTGACTACTACAGTGCCCAACAAATATTTGTTGACTTAATATTTGTTATCTATTTATTTTGTTTCTTCCTCATGCAAATAATATATTAAATATATACCAGGTAGGGAAGCGGATGTGGCTCAGGCGATTGAGTTCCCACCTACCACATGGGAGGTCCCCAGTTCAGTTCTCGGTGCCTCCTGGAGAAGATGAGCAAGACAGCAAGCTGGTGTGACAGGCTGGCGTGGCGGGCTGACGCAACATGATGCAACAAGGAGACACAAAATGGAAACATAATAAGACAACAAAGCAGGGAGCAGAGGTGGCTCAACTGACTGAGTGCCTCTCTTGCACATGGGAGGTCCTAGGTTCGGTTCCTGGTGCCTCCTAAATAGAAGACAAGCAGACACAGCACACAGTGAATGGACACAGAGCAGACAGCAAGTGCAAACAATGAGGGGGGGGATAAATAAATACTTTATATATATATATAAATATATACACCAGGTATTTAATATATTTCTCTTGAAGGAAAAGACAATAAGCATTTATTTGCAAGCCCAGTGGGTGGGACAATGTCCTGCAGAATAACTGGACATGGTATTCAGAGCCTTCCACAAAACTGGCTTCTTGCCCTCTCCTTTCCTTCCCCAATCAATTCAATGAGACCTACTGTGTTCAAGCCTCTGGGGATGCAATGGTAAACAAAATGAAGTCCCTACACTAAAGTGACTTAACTTATAGCCTAGCGGGAAAGATAGAATATTAACAAAGATTTAATGTCCTCAGTGATAAGTGCTATAAAGAAAATTGAAATAGAGGAATTAGTAATGGAGAATGGGGATGACTATTCTAGATGGAGTAGACAGAAGAGGTATCTCTGAAAGGAGAGGGAGCTGTGTGAATATCTGAAGGGAGAATGCTACTAGAACAACAAATGCAAATTCCTGAGGCAGGAAGGGATTTAGCATGCTTGAGGTAGAGGAAGGAGACTAGTAGTCTAGAGCAGAAATAGGATGAAGAATGGTAATAAGGTGAGAGAGGTAAGGGGGCAGGTAACGTAAGTACTCATAGAACAAGGTAAGGCCCTAGGATTTTATTCTGAGTGTGATGGGAAGATTTCAAGCAGAGGAGTGACATACATGAAAGACATCTTCTTGTCTTTCAGCATTGACTGAGCATCTGTTAAATGCCTGACACTGTGCCAGGCCCACTTCTTCCAGCATACTTTGACTTGCCCCCATCTATGTTCCATCCACACTAGCATACTTAAAATTCTCAGAACAGGTTCTAGATTTTCCATGTCTTTTTCTGTGATCTACCTTGTTTCCTATGCAGCTGATAAGACTCAGATAAAATGGGATCTCATTTGTGAAGCTTTGTTTGCCTTGGGTTCCCATAGCACTGCTTTGTGCCTCTCTCACAATAGTTATAATTGGCTATGAGTACATCAGTTTCTCCCAGCATACCATAAATCAGCAGAATATCGTATTTCTGTCTAAGGCCCTGAAATGAGTAATTTCTCCCCTTTATTCTCATGCAAATTTAATCTACTTAGGTGCCATTTAAGAAAAAAAGAAAAATACATGTGATATGGTAGGAGACAAAACTAGTTCAGTGACATAGAATAAAAAAATACTCATTGAATTTAAGAAAAATTATAGTAGTACCTATTTTTTTTAATGATTTATTTACTTAATTTACCCTCCCCTCCCCCAGATGGCTCTCTCATCTGTCTGCTCATTTTTTGCTCGCCTTCTCCAGGAGGCACTGTGAACCAAACCCAGGACCTCCCATTTGAGAGGCGACTGCCCAATAGCCTGAGCCCTATCTGCTCCCCATGGGAGCATCAGCTGGCTTGTGGCATCAGCTCATTGCTGCAGGGGCAGCATCTAGCTCGTTGTGGTGGGGGCGTCATCTGCTCATCTTCTTTTAGGAGGCACTGGAACCCAAACCCAGGACCTCCCATGTGGTAGGCGGGTGCCCAACTGGTCAAACCACATCCGCTTCCCGGTAGTATCTATTTTAATGAAGAATTTTGTCATCCATAAAAATAAATGTGGGGGGGCAGATGTGGCTCAAATGTTTGGGCGTCTATTTCCCATATGGAGGGACCTGGGTTCGACCCCTGGGACCTCCCGGTAAAATAAAAATATAGAAAGTTCATGGGCATGCCATCAGGCCCCACAAGTGGGTGAGCCCCCAGGCCCCACAAACCGGTGCACTGTCAGGTCCCACCGAACCACACAGCAAGATGACGACGTAACAGGGGAGAGACGCAGAAGAGAGCCAAGACAAGACGCGCTGAAAAACCAGGAACTGAGGTGGTGTAGGTGCCAGAATGCCTCTTTCCCACATTGGAGGTTCCCAGGACTGAATCCCAGTGAAGACAGGAGAAGGATGAAAGGAGAGGGCAGGAAACAGACACAGAGAATTGCCCAATGAATAGACACACAAAAAAACAGCAAAAATGCTGGGGAGGGGGGTTAAAATGGATTTTTTAAAAGTTAATTAATGCAGGGAAGCAGATGTGACTCAAGGAGTTGGGTGCCTGCCTGACATGGGAGGTCCCAAGGTCAGTTCCTGGTGCCTCCTAAAGAAGACGAGCAAGACAGCGAGCTGATGCAATGGGCTGGCATGGCAAGCTGATGTAACAAGATGACACAACACAGAAACACAGTGAGAGATACGACAAGCAGGGAGCAGAGGCGGCTCAAGTGAATAGGCGCCTCCATCCCACATGGGAGGTCCCAGGTTTGGTTCCCAGTGCCTCCTAAAAAGAAGACGAGCAGACACAGAGAGCAAATAGCGAGTGCAAACAAGGTAGAGGGAAATAAATAAAAATATATCTTTTTAAAAAATAATGCAAAGATTAAATAAGCATCATAGAATCACAGAGTTGGAATTGATCTTTTAGCCTTTTAGTCCATCTCACCTTATTAGGCTAGAGAGGTTGGTGGCTAAGGAGTCGGTGTGCAGAGAAAATAGTTACTATAGCTAAATCCCTGGGAAAATTGGCTAGATCATCAAAAAGTGATGAATGAGAAATGAAGAGCAAAAGAGTGCAGGGCAATGGAAGAGAATGGTCTCTGATCGTAGCCCTTGGAAATGGGCTGGTGACTTAAAATCACAGATATGAAAAAACTCACTCCGGGAAGTGGCTGTGGCTCAATCAGTAGGGCTCCCGTTTACCATATGGGAGGCCCCGGGTTCGGTTCCCGGGGCCTCCTGGTGAAGGCAAGCCCGCCCGCACAGCGTGGTTAGCTGACCCAGCGAGCACAAGCAGCAAGGGGGGGATAAATGAATAAATAAATAAAATCTTAAAAAAAAAAAAAAAAGAAAGAAAAAACTCACTCCATTCTAACACCTTCAATGTCTCCTCACACACACCAGTGGTTGTAATTGTATGGCTCACCCACACATGCCCTCTTTCCTTTAAATCTGGATTTGGAGGATTGGAGCAACATTTGGAAGTTCCTATACTTACATACTTTTTTTCCTGAAAAAGGGAGAAATGAAGGAGTGTAAGAAGAGATCTATAACTATACTGAGGGCAGGTTCAGATGACTGGACAAAAGAGTTAAAGAAATATACTTGTAAAGTGTTTCTCCTGCAGCTTTAGCTAGAATATATGCATCATTGATACAGGCAAATCCAAACCTCCCCCCATATTGTAAGACACACATAAAACCTGAATGAATGAATAACTAAATAGAATAATGATAGATGTAAGTAAGTAGACAATAATATAAATTCACAAAAAGTAAACAATTTGGATGGACTTTAATTTTTTTTTTTTTTTTTTTTTTTTTTTAGGTACCAGGGCTGGGGATTGAATGCAGGACTTCACATGTGGGAAGCTGGTGCTCAACCACCAAGCCACATTGGCTTCCCTGAGTTGGTCTCTTTGTCTGTTTGGTGCTTGTTTATTTTTTGTTTCTAGGAGGCATCCGGAATTGAACACAGGACCTCCCATGTGGGAAGCAGGCACTCAACCACTTGAGCCACACCCATTCCCTGCCTTTAATTTTTAAAAGTAGTGGGGGAAGCAGATGTGGCTCAAGTGATTGGGCTTCCACCTACCACATGGGAGGTCCCAGGTTTGGTTCCCAGGGCCTCCTGGAGAAGGCGAACTGGCTCAGCGAGCTGACGCAAGATGACACAACAAAAGAGACACAAAGACAATGAGAGAGACAACAAACCAGGTGGCTCAGGTGATTGAGCACCTCTCTTCCACATGGAAGGTCCTGGGTTCAGTTCCGGTGCCTGCTAAAGAGAAAATAAGCAGACACAGAGAGCACACAGCAAATGGACACAGCAGACAGTGACTGATTTTTTTAAGGAGCTGAGCTTGCTCTTTACTAATATGCCAGCCTGTTTTTTTCTGGCTAAGTTTATCAGCAAACCCCTAAGTTAAAAATGCATGTGATGCGAATATTCTCACTGTCCTGATTTTGTGATAATCAGGGTAGGTTAAACATTTGCTATATTAGAAACCATGCGTGTGTCCCCAGACCTAGTTTTTCTTCCTAGGCCTGGTTTTTGGAATGCTGGTGATAAACCAAGACTGATTTATTATATGACCATCCTGTATGGGAAAAGACTGTAACTTTGGGTATCTTTGGTCAACCTTAAGAGATACAACAGGGGAATGGATGTGGCTTGGGTGGTTGGACACCCGTCTCCCATATGGAGGGACCTGGGTTCGATCCCTGGGACCTCCCGGTAAAAATTTAAAAAAAGAAAAATATAGAAGGCGCGTGGGCCACCAGGCCCCGTGTGCGGGTGAGCTGTCAGGTTCTGTCCGCAGGTGCGCCATCAGGCCCCATGAGAGGGTGCCCCGCAATCCACACAGCAAGATGATGACGTAACAGGAGAGTGACACAAGGGAGAGCCAAGATGCGATGCACCAAGAAACAGGAACTAAGGGGGTGCAGGTGGTAGGATGCCTCTCTCCCACATCAAAGGTTCTGAGGATTGAATCCCAGTGAAGACAGGAGGAGAAGGATGAGAAGAGAGGGCAGGAAATGGACACAGAGAGTTGCCCAGTGAATGGACACAGGGGCAGCAAAAACGGAGGGGGGGGCTAAAAATGGATAAAAGTAAATAAATAAATCCTTAAAAAATATATATAGGGGAAGAAGATATGGACTATAGTTAGTAGTAATACTTTGACAATGCTCTTTCGTGATTTGTTAACAAATGTTTCACAGTAATGCAGGGTGTTTGGGGGGGGTGATGTGTGGGAGCACTGTTTGATGTTATGTATGTTTGTTTTGTAAGTTCATGATGTTTACTGAACACTTATAGTTTATGTATATTCATGTAGGAATGATATACTTCAGTAAATTGTTTTAAAAATGTGTACATAAGCATAATTTATTAATGTGAAAATGCATATTAGTTGTTTAGCATCCCTAATATAGACACTACATCTCAAGAGTGACATTTTACCAGTTATAGTATTTTTATATTCCTGGATTTTGGACAGTATTAATTTTGGAAGGAGTAACAAGTCTTGAATGGAATCCTTAAAAAATTATCTTTTGTATTCATTTATATGTCTTTGCAAATGTTAACAGAAGCAAGAATATTTCCTCAAATCTAGGAGTAAAGCTCTCTTTAGAAACCAACAACATTTCCCATTTAGTTGACACTGACAAAAAAAAATAGCAGTACCCTTTATATTCTAAGTATTTATTATTATTGCCTTATTCTTTTATTAGTTGCATGTTGGCTCCAAACTAACAAATTTGCAACTTCAAGTTAAAATGGGATATGTGAGTTTCTATCTTAAAATCATTAGAAGATTTTAAAATATGTATCCCTAGGCACAATACCTACTATTTATAATTATGTATTTTAATAAAAATATTTTGGCATTAAGAATTTTATGTGAACCTTATTAAAAACAGCTCTTGACTTCTTTGCCAGTGTAAGTCTATGCTGCCAGTGAAACCAAAAGACCATGGGAAATAACTTTGAATGCTTTGCTGACTGCTTTTCCAAATGTTGTCTGGAATGTTTAGTCACTAAGAAGAAATGAACATTCCCTGATCTCTACTATGTGCCAAGCGTTGATAAGCACCTTATGCATATTAGATTTAATCTTCATAACAACCATAAAAGGCATTATGATCTTCAGTTTACAGAGGGAGAAACTGAAGTCCTAAGTTTAGGGCATAAGCAATGAAGATGGTCTGAACAATATCTCTTTGACTCAATGTCCATTCAAGAAGTCAACATAAACAACCACAGGTTTTCCTTCCAAACCCACCACTCTGCTCCCACATGCCATCTGAATCATTTTAACTGGAAAATTTTGGGGGTACTATAATATTGCTCAGGGATTGTTTTTGTTTGTTTGTTTGTTTTGTTGTTGTTGTTTGCATTTTAAGAGAAAATAATCTTTAATTTGTCAGTGTATAACTTATGTGAAGAATGATGAGTACTGTCCATAAACATCATCTCATCCTGGCCCTTGGAAATAGGCTACATTTGCAACATGTTTTCTTAATCTTTTTTGAATTGGCAGTCTGAAAAGATGCCTCTAGTCAATAGTTAACAAATATTCCAATAAATCTAGCACAAGTGAAAGAATGATTTGTACAGGTTTGGGCACTTAAGTTTGTTTTCCAAATTTCTCCTTTTAGCTAAACTTTTCAGCCCTTAAGCATTACCTTAGACCTTTTTCCCTTTTGCCATGCTCACTTCTGTTTCTAAAACCTTTTTCTCTTCTCTTCCTGTCTCTGGTCTCATTCTTCTCACTGACTGCGCTTATACCACTTTATTCCTAGATGTAGTTAAGTTCCCTTTACAGATTTAACAACTTCCCTTTTCCTTGCCTACCAAATATCTCACATGTATTTGAGTATTCAGTTATCATTGCCATAATTGTTCTGAAAGTAGCTTTGATAAGTGGGCCCGCCCAGAAGCAATTTCTGAAGTTAACACCTTGAGCAAACACATTATTATATGATTCACTCCTTTCATAATCCCTCATAAGAAAAAGAAAATTGTTATATGGTGAGAATATAGACATCATTAAGTTTTAAGTATCCAATAGTTGTAAAATGGGTTTGGTCTGCTTTAATAATTCTTTGCTATTAAGACAAGGATTATACCTAAGTATAAGTTTTCATTGAGAGAAATGTATGTTCATTAGAAAACATCAAAGAGTTTTTTTTAAAAAAAACTTTCTAATATATTTAATTCTAATTGCAGGCTTGATTGCACTAATCTTTAATATAACTACAATATTTTTTTGCTGACAAATACCTGATTTAGTAAAAGTCTGAATCACAGAATTTTTTTCAAGGAATGTGTCAATACTTTTATGTACCTACTGTAACCCGACTATTAGTTTTACAGAGATCCTAAAGGTCTCTACTAAGGAAGGGTTCACTATCCTAATTTTAAAATATGTTGTAATTAATAATTTAGATTTGAAAATAATTCATCTAAGTAATTTGCTCTATCATGAGTTTTCACAGCTAAGAGATTTCTAAGTGACTCAGGAGGTTATTCCAGAGGTTACGTTTATGCACGTCTCAGGAGGATCTCACTGACTGCCACTGTAAACAGTGCCTCAAGCAGGGGTGCTCCTGAGGGCTCTAGAGACATCTGGACATTATAGCAGGGGACCTGACAACCCTAAGAAATTGGCACCCCATTAGTGGGCCTTACCTTGGTATATATGATAACCTTATTTCCCCACTGTAACAGAGTTAGACTCATAATTTTCCTACACATGGTCCTTCTGTCCCTTTTATTTGAACCTATAATTAACACTATACCCTTTAAATACATGTCCCAGAGACTTAAATTTTCAGTCTGTGCATATGCTGGTTGAGCCCTGAATCTCAGTAGAGTTGCAACACCTCCTCTCCAGTTCATTGGACTCACCCAGGACAACTAACAAAAGAATGGTGATGGACAATGCCCATCCCAAAAAACAGAGTGTAACTGCAAGAAAGACAGTTCCATCCATTTGCCCCATGGGATCTAAGCCCCCTCTCAATCAGAAGCAGAGTAGGCATCACCATCCCAAAATTCTCAAATTGAAGAATGAACAAAAGGGGGGAATGCAACTAGGGACACCAAAGTAGACATTGTGATTCTAGGAATATTGATAGAAAGACGGTGGTCTCCAGAGGTTCTGAAGGGATGGAGAAGGAAGAATAGGTGTAACATGGAGCATTTAGGGGACATTGGAATTGTTCTGCATGATATTGCAGTGATGGATACAGCCATTATACATTTTGTGAAAACCTGTAAAATTGTGTGGTGCAAAGTATAAACCATAATGTAAACTATAGACCATTGTTAGTAGCAATGCTTCAATATGTGTTCATCAATTGTAACAAATTTAACATCAATTTAAATTTAGATGTTAATGGGGGAAAGTTTGGGGGGGGTATATGGGAAAATCCCCTTTGTTTTCGTTGTAACTTTTATGTAATCTAAAACTTCTTTAAAAATAAAAAAGAAGAAAATCTAATTAGCAGAGATAAACTTTATAGGTAAACCAAAACTGAGCCTCCTCCTTTCTATACTGAAAAACATTTTTCACCTAAAATTTCATAGAAATAAATTGGCTGAGATAGTTAGCAATGACTTTTAATATGTTAATTGAAATAGCATTAACAAAATTGAGGATCTGAAATGTCTTCTGAATTACTATTCATTATATTCATCACTCAAACCACTAGGTGGCACCAACAAGCTTTTTCCTGATACATACACTAAACAATGTGTGACTTTCCTTGAATTCCATCCGCCTATAAACAATATCTGATACTATTCTATCATTTGCTTAAGACAGACTGTATAAATTCTACATAGCTGCTTAAGGAAGTTAAGAAGCAGATAAAATCATGCTTCTCCATAACAATGAATGTTATTACTTTAGCAAATTACTAGCTGCTTACAAAGTTATGTGTGTTGTCAACAAAAATGTTGAGAAATCAGAATACAATGCACGACAAATTTTTAAAAAACATTAACAGAAAAAGAAAACACAAGGCACTATGGATTTAGTGAAAAAACACTGAATTAATGAACAATAGCCCTGGTTCTATTTTCAGATCCATCATCAACTATCTCAGTGTCTTGAGTAAGTCACTCTGGTTCCTAATCTCCTGGTCTGAAAATGAAAGATTGGGACTAAAAGAGTTTGGTCTCAAAATTCCTTAAGTAAAAATACTTTTCTTCTATAAAATTCCACAGAGCTCCAACAGAGAAAACAGATGGACGAAAGGCTGAGAGGAGATGGGATTGGAGTTTGAATGATGGAAGGAGAAGGAGGGACAAGAAGCTCCTGCTTGGCTCTGCGACACTCTCTCCAATGCACAACCTGTGGTCCCTGTGGTTCAGAAAAACATAATTTGGAGACCAATGAAATAGAAATTTAAGGTTCCTTCTGTTCCAGAAGTCTCTGATTCCAAATATGTAACATAGCACTATATGCAAGCTCTTATACTTTTTCCCACATTATTTGCCCAATCCAGGAGATAGTGCAGTTATTATTTCCTCCATTTTACAGATACGTAAACTAAGGCTGAAATTTAATGTCTTTTTAAAAATCACCTAGAAAAATGAGAGAACCCCCATTAAAAGTATGGGCAAAATAATTGAACAGACATTTTTCCCAAGTGGTAATACAAATGGCCAAAAGACACATGAAAAGATATTCAACATCACTAGCTATTAGGGAAATGCAGATGAAAACTACAAAGAGATATCATTTCACACCATACAAATGGCCATTATTAAAGGACAGAAAACTTCAAGTGCTGGAGAGGATGTGGAAAAATAGGAACACTCCTTTAGTGTTGGTGGGAGTGTAAAATGATGCAACCTATGTGGAAGACAACTTGGCAGTTCCTCAGGAAACTATTATAAATTATATTGTATGGTCTCACTGATATGAACTAAATACAATGAGTAGACTTATGGAGTTGGACTATGAAGTATAGGTTGGTGGGAGATGGAATGTGGGAATGAAAAGGGGGAGAGGATGCTCAAATGTATGTAGAATGTTTAATAAAATCAAATGTAAACGGGAAGCGGCCGTGGCTCAATCAGTGGGGCTCCCGTTTACCATATGGGAGGCCCCGGGTTCGGTTCCTGGGGCCTCCTGGTGAAGGCAAGCCCGCACGCGCGGCGTGGTTAGCTGACCCAGCGAGCACAAGCAGCAAGGGGGGGATAAATGAATAAATAAATAAAATCTTAAAATAAAAAAAAATCAAATGTAAATATGTGGTAATGGTTGGACTTGATGGTAACACATTATAATGAATGTAACAGACACTGTTGCTTTATGGACGTGATTGTAGCTGAAACCAGTAGTCTAGGAAGATTAAATTTAGTTGGAGGACAACTGGAGAATAATGTTGGGAATGTATAAGAATGATTTTGGAAGTAGATGAGGATTGTGATTAATAATATAAATACAGGAATGTTCTACTATAGGGTGTTAAGAATGTGGTGATACATGGGGCAAATATAACTAATGTAATTTATGGACTATAGAAAACAACAGCATTGTAATGTTTTTGTAGCAAAAGCAAAATTGGTACTATATTAATTCTAAAGGTAGAAAAATAATATGGAGTTTGGTTTAGTGAGATATGAATATGATTAAGCATTTTTTTCTCTTTTTTTTTTTCATTTTAAGGAGACCTTGACTATGTCATTTGATGAACCTGTGTTCATCTGTGTATCTTTCTGAACACTAGAGGAACAACTGAGTTAGCAGTTGGAATTAGATGAGATAAAAGTGCCTGAAAAAGAACTTTTTAGGAGTAATGTTGTCATAACTTTACTTTTTCTTTTCTTTTTTCTTTTATTTTTTATGAATTTTAAATAAAATAGTAAAAAAAATTTTTTTTAAACACCTATATATAAACTCAGAATCCAGCACTTCTATTCTTTTTCTTTTTTTTTTTTTTCTTTCATAATTGAGATTTTATTGGTTGTTTTGAAGATCAGCACAGACGTTATGAACAATTTGTACACAATCTTAATGTACGTACCGAAAACCTAAAAAGCCATGTAGTTGTTCTAAAGTTATTCCAGTAACTTTCCAGCTTAAAATTTGGAGGCAAGTTTTCCTTAAGAGGATATCAAGTACCAATATCTTCAAATGTTGATAAACTGTTACATCTTTAAGTCCCACTAATTCACAATTTAATACCATCCACGTTACATACTTATATTTCCAATCTTTTACAGCACATAACAAAGTTATTAGAAAAACTGGACAACCACGATCAAGGATGTTGTAGAGTTCTGACAGGGAGAGCCAAGATCAGGGAAGTGGTTTTAAGAAACATGTCCACTAAGAAACATGGGAATAGGGAGTAATTTAAAATGCTCAACACATATTAAATGCATGATTGTGATTCCAAATCACTATTTAGTATGTGTTGTATTATAGGGTATAAAAACTGCCAGCCCCCAGTGGAATGTTAAGTTGACACCCAAGACAGTCAAAGCCTCCCATAATTCAATATCCCACTATTTTCTGGTTGTACCAAAAAATAAACAACCAGCAAATGATTTCCCCTCTTAAAAAAAAAGAATTTACACTTAAAAAAATAGGATGAGGTGGAATTCCAATCACCTTCTTAAAAATGTTTCTTCTAGAGCTACTAAAAAACTTGCATTTACAAAATAGCTGATAAAAATATTCCTCTGGATTGTACAAGAAGGGAGAAACAGGGACCACTGATAAGACATAGTATATGGTATTAACCAGACTTGGCTTCTTTCTCTCCTGCTTCATCAGAGGTTGGACTCTCCTCATTTTTAGTTTCTCCATTTTCCGCAGGTAAATCTTCTTTAGTTTCTTGGTTAGCCACTTCAGCTTGTTTTCCCTTTGCTCCCCTTTTTCCTTTTGGTTGCACTTTTTTATCTGAAGGTTTATCCTTTCCCGCTGCTTTTTTTGGCTTCGCTTCCACTTTCACAGGAGCGGGTTTAGCGGATAGCCTCACCGACCGCCTCTTGGGCTCCTCCTTCCCCGCCGCTTCAGCCGAGCTGACCTTCCTCTTGGGCATCTTGGCGGTGCTGCAGGACGCGACGCGCCAAGAGCCTTCTCCTATTCTTTTTCTTTTTTAAAATATTATTGAAGTATATCGTTCTTACATGAACATACGTAAACAGTAAGTGTATAGTAAAAATTGTGAACTTACAAAACAAACATGCATAACATCATACAGGGCTCCCATACATCATCCCACCACCAACACCTTGCATTGTTGTGAAACATTTTTTACAGATTATGAAAAAGCATCATCAAAATCCTGGTCTTATTTTTTAAACTTTTTTATTTTGAGAAAACTGTAGACTCACATGCAGTTGTACAAAATAATAGAGATCTCGTGTACCACTTGCCCAGTTTCACCAATGGCAACATTTTGTAAAAATTATAGTACAATATCACAACATGATATTGACATTAGTACACCCAAGATACAGAACAATCCCAACACTACAAGGATCCCTCCGTTACCCTTTAAGAGCTACACATACTTCCCTCTCATTCCCATCCCCTCTTTAGCCTGTAGGAACCATTAATTTGTTCTCCAATTCTATAATGTTGTCATTTCAAGAATGTTCTATGAATGAAATCACACAGATGCAAATATTCTCCCTGTCCATGTGAATATTCTCGCTGTCCTAATTTTGTAGTAATCGGAGTAGGCTAAACATTTGCTATATTAAAAACCATGCATGTATCCCCAGACCTATTTTTCTCCCTAGGTCTGGTTTTTAGAAGGCTGGTGATAAACTGAGCCTGATTTATTATATGACCATCCTGTATGGGAAAAGACTGTAACTTTGGGTACCTTTGGTCAACCTTAAGAGATACAGCAGAGGAAAGGATGTGGCTCAGGTGGTTGGGCGTCCATCTCCCATATGGAGGGACCTGGGTTCAACCCCTAGGACCTCCTGGTAAAAAGAAAAAAAAGGAAAATATAGAAGGCGCGTGGGCCACTAGGTCCCATGCACCGGTGCACTGTCAGGCCCCATCCACGGGTGAGCCGCCAGGACCCATGCGTGGTTGCACCACCAGGCCTCCACAAGCCACACAACAAGATGATGACGTAACAGGAGAGTGACACAAGGAAAAGCCAGGACAAGACACACTGAAAAACCAGGAACTAAGGTGGTGCAAGTGGTAGTAGGACGCCTCTCTCCCACATCGGAGGTTCCAAGGATCGAATCCCAGTGAAGACAGGAGGAGGATGAGAAGAGAGGGCAGGAAGCGGACACAGTTGCCCAGTGAATGGACACAAAAACAGCAAAAACGGATGGGGGGGTGGTAAAAATGGATAAAAGTTAATAAATAAATAAATCCTTGGGGGGAAAAAGTATAGGGGAGTAAGATACGGACTATAGTTAGTAGTAAAACTTTGACGATGATCTTTTCATGATTTTTTTTTTGTTTGTTTTTTGTTTTGAACCTGGGGCATATACACAACCAATTTTTTTTTTTTTTTTTTAAAGATTTTATTTATTTATTCATTTATCCCCCCCTTGCTGCTCGCGCTCGCTGGGTCAGCCAACCACGCCGTGCGGGCGGGCTTGCCTTCACCAGGAGGCCCCAGGAACCGAACCCGGGGCCTCCCATATGGTAAACGGGAGCCCTACTGATTGAGCCACAGCCGCCTCCCCACAACCAATTTTAAATTTACATCTTTTAATTCAATTTAGAAGTGTTTTTACACACACAAAAATAATTGGCATGCAACAGTTGTCCTAAGGTGGAAACACAGTCACCTTATCAAAAAAACTGTTGCAAGAATTTTCACCCAAGTTAAAAAAAAAAAAAATTGTTTATCCTGAACATGAAAGAAAACCTGTAACAAATTTAAATAATTATATAAAACTTGTTACTTGTAGTTTTCCCCTTGCAAAGATCCAAAAAAAATGTACAAGTAACTAATATATCAGTCACAAAATAATCCTGGATCATTCCCACACCAAACCAGATGCTCCTTAACAAATGTTTCACAACAATGCAGGTTGTTTGTGGGGGGGTGATGTGTGGGAGCCCTGTATGATGTTATGCATGTTTGTTTTGTAAGATCATGATGTTTACTGAACACTTATAGTTTATGTATGTTCATGTATGGATGTTATACTTCAATAAATTGTTTTTTTAAAAAATCACACAGTATGAAATCTTAATTTAATTTTTTTTCACTCACCATAATTCTCTGAAGATTCATCCAGATTGCTGCATGGACCAAGAGTTCATTTCTTTTTATTGATAAGTAGCATTAGATTGTATGAATGTTCCACAGAGTTTTAACCATTCACCCATTGAAGGACATCTGTGTTGTTTCCAGATTTGAGCTATTGTTAATAATGCTGCTATAAACATTCACACACAAGTTTTTGTATAAACAAAAGTTTTCATTTCTCTGGGATAGCAACTGCTGGGTCATTAGTTTTTAAGAAACTGTGAAATTGTATTCCAGAGTGGTTGTACCATTTCACATTCCCACCAACAATGTAGGAGTGATCTAGGTTCTCCCCATTCCCACTAGAATTTGGTGTTGTCACTAATTTTTGTTATTTTAGCCATTGTGATGGGTAGTGATATCTCATTGTGGTTTTAATTTGCATTTCTCTAATGGCTAATGATGTTAAGCATGATTTCAAGTGCTTATTTGCCACCTGTATATCCTATTCAGTGAAATATTTCTTCTTGTCTTTTGCCCACTTTCCAATTGGTTTGTTTGGGATTATTTTACTTTTGAATTTTAAGAATTCTTTATATATTCTAAATATTAGTCCATTGTCAGATATGTGGTTAGAAATATTTTCTCTCAATCAGTAGATTGCCTTTTCATCCTCTTAACAGAGTCTTTTGCAGAGGAAAATTTTTAATTTTTTATGTTGTCTAGTTTATTAATTTTTCCTTTTATGGCTCATGTTTTTGGTATGAAGTCTAAGAACACTTTTCTTAGCCCTAGATCTCAAAGGTTTTCTCCTACATTTTTATCTAAAAGTCTTATAGTTTTATGTTTATGTTCATAATTCATTTTGAGTTAATTTTTGGATAAGTTGTGAAGGTTAGGTTTAGATTAACTTTTTTTCTACGAATATCCAATTGCTGTACCATTTTTTAAAAACTATGCTTCTTGGGAAGCGGCTGTGGCTCAATCAGTGGGGCTCCCGTTTACCATATGGGAGGCCCTGGGTTCAGTTCCCGGGGCCTCCTGGTGAAGGCAGGCCCGCCCGCACGGCGTGGTTGGCTGACCCAGCGAGCACAAGCAGCAAGGGGGGAATAAATGAATAAATAAAATAAAATCTTAAAAAAAAAAAAAAAAAGGGAAGCGGCTGTGGCTAAAAACTATGCTTCTTCCATTAAATTTCATTTGTACCTTTGTCAAAATCAATTAGGCATATTTTTGTGGATCTTTTTCTGAGCTCTCTATTCTGTTTCTTTTATCTACTTGTGTATCCCTCCACTGGTCTTTACTAACAAAACTGTATCATAAGTCTTAATGTTGGGTAGACTGATCCCTCAGACTTTATTCTTTAAAAAAAAAAATGTTTTAGCTATTCTGTTTCCTTTGCATTTACATATAAAATTTAGAATAATCTTGTCTATATCTACAAAAGTCTTGTTGGGATTTTAACAGGAATTGTAATAAACCTGTATATCAATTTGGAGAGAATTGATGTCTTTATTATGTTGAGATTTCCCAATCCATGAATGTAGTATGTCTCTCCTACATCTTTGATTTTTTCTCATCAGTGTTTTGTAGTTTTCAGCATAGAAGTCCTGTACATATTTTGTGGTATTTACACTTAAGTATTTAAATTTTTTCACAGTTGTAAATAGTATTGTATTTTTTAATTTTGGTGCTCACATTTTACTTGCCTATATATAGAAACACAATTGATTTTTGTATGTTTCTCTTACATCTTGCAATCTTGCTGAACTCATTAGTTCTAGGAGATTTTTGTGGATTCCTTGGGATCTTCTATGTAGACAATCAATTCATCTGCAAACTGTATGCTTTCCCAAACTGTATGCCTTTAATTTCCTTTTCTTGCCTTGTTGCGCTGGCTAAAACTTTCAGCACTATGTTGAATTAGAATGGTGGGAGCAGAACATCCTTGAATTGTTCATAATCTTAGGGGAAAGGATTCAGTCTTTCACAATTAAGTGTAATGTTAGCTATAAGGGTTTTTTTGTAGATCCTCTTTATTAAGTTAAGGAATCTTCCTCTCTATTCCTATTTTTCAGAGTTTTTATTGTGAATGAGTGTTGCATTTTATCAAATGTTTTTTCTGCATCAATTGATATGATTTTTCATCTTTAGTCTGTTAACATGGCAGATTACATTGATTTTCAAATATTGAACCAAACAAGCATCTGTGGAATAAACCCCAATTTGTCATGCTATTTAATTCTTTGTGTATAGTCAAATTTATATCTGTAGAATTATTCTGTTAAGGATTTTTGTGTCCATTTTTGTGAAGGATATTGAACTGTAATTTTCTCTCTGTGTGTGTCTCTTTTTGGGACTGTCTTTATTGGTATTGGTAATGGAGTAATAATAAGTTTCATAAAACAAATTTGGAAATGTTTCTTCCTCTTCTATTTTCTGGAAAAGATTATGCATACTCGATATTACTTCTTTAAATATTGGGTGGAATTATCCAGTGAAACCATCTGGGCTTGGAAAATTGAGGGTGTGGGGGGGTTAAATTACTAATTCAATTTCCTTTACAGTTACAGAGCTATTCAAATTATGTATTATATATTACATATTGGGTATGTTATGATAGCTTGTGTTTTTCAAGGAATTGGTTGATTTCATCTACATTGACAAATATTTGTGTAGAACTGGTCTTATTATTCCCTTATTATCTTTTTGAAGTCTATTGTGATAAACTCTATTTTATTCCTGATACTGGTAATTTGTGCCCTCTCCCTCTTTTTTTTTTTTTTTTTTTTTTTTTTTTTTTTTTTTGTCAGTCTTGCTTGAGACTTGAATGCACTTTTTGAAGAACCAGATCTTTGTTTCATTCGTTTTCTCTATTTTTCTGCTTTCAATTTCATTGATCTCTGCTCTTTGTGATTTCCTTCATTCTGTTTCTTTGGTTTTATTTTGCTTTTCTTTTTGTAGGCTCTTGAGGTGAGAGCTTAGATGATTACTGTAGACTTTTTCTCTCTTTCTAATTTATACATTTAGTGTTTAAATTTTCCTCTAAACAGTATTTTATCTGTGCCACACAAATGTTGGTACTATGTCTTCATTTTTATGCAATACAATGGATTGTTAAAAATCCCTTGAGAATTCCTCATTGATCCTTGAGTTATTTAGAAGTGTGTTGTTTAGTTTCCAAATGTTTGGAGATCTCCCTGTTATCTTTCCATCACTGACTTCTAGTTTTGAATCAATTTTGGTCAGAGAACACACTCTTATTTCAATTCTTTTAAACTTGTTGGGGTTTGTTTTATGGCCCAATATATGGTCTATGTTGCTATATATTCCATGGACAGTTGAAAAAAAAAATGTATATTCTGCTGTTGTTGGGTAGAATGATCTATAAATGTTGATTTGATCCTGATATTTGGTGTAATTGTTGAGTTCGTCTGTGTTTCTTTTGATTTTCTGCCTACTTCTATCAATTGTTGAGAAAGAGTATTGAGGTCTCCAACTATAATTATGGATTTGCCTAAATCTCCTTTCAGTTGTATCAGTTTTTGCATCACATATTTACATATCTATTGTTTGGTGCATATACATTTAGGATTGCTATGTCTTCTTGGTGAATTAAAATTTTATTTTTTTTCATTATAATGTTCCTTTCTCTCTGGTCATTTTCTTTGATCTGAAGTCTACTTTATCATATACATATATGTGAAGTTGTGAGTTTACAAACAATCATTAATAAA
The DNA here is from genome assembly GCA_026826555.1 of Tolypeutes matacus. Classification (NCBI taxonomy): domain Eukaryota; kingdom Metazoa; phylum Chordata; class Mammalia; order Cingulata; family Chlamyphoridae; genus Tolypeutes; species Tolypeutes matacus. Next base: position 12,051,710 of record JAKSZT010036119.1, on the reverse strand, counting down.
ATACAGGAGTCCCATGAATCACCCCACCACAAATATCTTGCACTGGTATGGAATATTTATTACAACTGATGATAGAACTTTTTTTTATATAATTGTACTATTTTTTTTAACAGTGGTTACCTTTGTTACAATTGATGAAAGATTATTAAAATAGTTCTATCATTCAATGTTTACATTTGGTATATTTTCCACATATACCACCCTATTATTACCACCTTGTATTAGTGTATTTGTTATAATTCATGAAAGAATATTTTTATACTTGTACTATTAACTATAGTCCATCATCTACAATAGGGTTCACCACTTTGTACAGTCATCTATGTTTAATCTTTTAATTTTTATTCTAGCACTATGTATATCCTAAGGTTTCCTCTTTCAACCACTCTCACCTATATAGTTCAGTGCTGTTGATACACTCTCAATAATGTGCTACCGTCACCACCATCCATTTACAAGGCTTTACCACCGGCCTAAATAGAAAAACTGTACAAAGTAAGCAACAACTCCACATTCTCTAATTCCAGTCTATCTCCTGGTAGCCTATATTTGAGATTCTAACTCTATGAGATTGCTTATTATAATTAGTTCATAACAGTGGAATCATACACGATTTGTCCTTTATATCTGGCTTATTTCACTCAATATAATGTCCTCAAAGTCCATCCATGTTGTCACATGCATCAGGACTTCATTCCTTTTTACAGCAGAATAATATTCCATCATATGTATATACCACATTTTGTTTATCCATTCATCACTTGATAGACACTTGGGTTGCCTCCATCTTTTGGCAATTTTGAATAATGCCACTACGAACATCAGTGTGCAAATATTTAATCAACTCCCTGTTTTCAGTTTTTCTGGGTATATACCTAGTAGCAGGATGCCAGATCATATGGTAATTCTATACTCAGCTTTCTGAGTAACTGCCAAACTGTCTTCCACAGCAGCTGCACCATTTTACATTCACATCATCAATGACTGAGTTTCTATTTCTTAACATCCCCTCCAACACTAGTAGCTTTCTGTTAATAGTGGTCATTCTAGGAAGTGCAAAATGATATCTCATTGTTGTTTAAATTTCCATTTTCTAATAGCTGGTGATGTTGAGCATCTTTATATGTGCTTTTTGGTGACTTGTATTTCCTCTTTGGAGAATTGTCTATTCAAGTCTTTTGCCCATTTTTGTTTTCTTTTGTTTTTTTAGTTTGTCATTCTTTTTGCCCATTTTTTAGTTGGGTTGTTTGTCTTTTTATTTTACAGTTGTAGGATTTTTTATATATTCTAGATATTAAACCATTATTGTATATGTGCTTTCCAAATATTTTCTCCCATTGATTATGTTGTCTTTTCACTTTCTTGACAAAGTCCTTTGCTGAACAAAAGTTTTAATTTTGACAAGGTCCCATTGTATTAGTCAGGGTTCTCTAGTGAAGCAGAACTGACAGGTAATATCTATAAATAGTATGACATTTTATAAAATTGTCTCACACAACCATAGGGATGCACAAGTTCAAATTCCATAGGGCAGGCTGCAAGCCACGGACTCTGATGAAAATTTTCAATGAGAGCCCCAGGAAACACTGGCTATCTAAAGTAGAGATGGGGGAAGCGGCTGTGGCTCAATCAGTAGGGCAACCGTTTACCATATGGGAAGCCCCGGGATCGGTTCCCGGGGCCTCCTGGTGAAGGCAAGCCCACCTGCGTGGCGTGGTTAGCTGACCCAGCGAGCACAAGCAGCAAGGGGGGTGATAAATGAATAAATAAATAAAATCTTTAAAAATAAATAAATAAATAAATAAATAAAGTAGAGATGGAAATTCTCTCCCTGAATGCTGAAATCTCTTCTCCTTTTAAGACCTTCAGCTTATTAGAAGAGTCATCACTCATTGCTGACCATCTCCTCAGTTGATTATAGATGTAAATAGCCATATATGCAATCAACTTACTGATTAAAGTCCATAAAATGCCCTTGTGTTACAATTATCCCAGGTGCTTGCTTGACCAAACAATGGGGCACCATGACTTGGCCAAGATGACACATTAGCCTAACCATCATAGTCCACCCCTTGTCAACTTGGCAGCCACACACATCACCTTAAACCATACTTAATCTCTAAATAAAAACAATAACAGATAAATATATATATTATTTTCACCTAAAAATACTCAACTGTCCTGCATATAACTGGAAACACAATAAATCCCTCCAGAATAGGGTGCAAATCCTTGGGTAACATTAACTCTTAAACTTTACATCCTTAAATACTACTACATGAAACTAATACAACTTACATCATATGATAAGGGGAAAAGATAGGGAAGAAAACAAAGATATTGGTTTTATATACATATACAAACATACTCAAAACAAGGAAGAAATATTCAAGACCATTATTGTCCTCATTTCTGTAACTGGTCATGTGATTGAAATTCATATTTATCACTACCTTCTTCCACTGCCCATTCCATGTTCCCTTTACTCTTAGCAAGTACTTCAGCTGGCCATGGTTCTTTGCCTGGTGGGATGGCCCAAACCTTCATTCCTCAAGATTCTGAGCTATTGTTAGTCTTTCTTGGATTGCATGGTTGCAGTTTTCCATTGACTTTAATCACAGGGCATGGCAGTATTAAGAGACCCTAGGGGATCTCCTGTATTCCAGGAATATTCTTCTTTGTCTCCATTGTGTAGTTGCAGTCCTGTTTCACCTTTTTAGTCAAGATAAATCACTCCAGCCAGTACAGTAATTCCTTTCTTTGCCTGTTGATTCAGAGGCCTGAGGAGCTCAAAGTGGCTACATGGCAGTCTTAACTTCCAGTTCAATGGAATAAGTGTTGTGTTCCCTGGTGGCAGTACTCCTTCTTTTGGAACTAAGAACTGTAGACCAGCAGAACTTAAGGTTGCAGGGACAGGAAGCAAAAATTTTCTTAGTGGATCACTAGGGGTAATAATGTGTGGTGACACTACTATTTCCACCCCTTGATTCCTGGACCTGTGAATCCTGGCTATGGGAGAAACAGCACCATAGACTAGACACTGATTTAGAGCATACACAGTCCCCTGGAGAACATTCCCCAGCCCTGCAAGTTATTGCCACCTAGTTGGCACCATAATTGAATCTTCAAAAGGCCATTCCACCATTGTATCAATCCAGCTGCTTCAGGATAATGGGGAACATGGTAAGACCAGTGAATTCCATGAGCATGTGCCCATTATCACACATCATTTGCTGTGAAGTTCGTCCCTTGATCAGAAGCAATGCTGTGTGGAATACCATGGTGGTGGATAAGACATTTGGAAAATTCATAGATGTTAGTTTTGGAAAAACATTGCATGAAGGGAAGGCAAACCCATATCCACAGTATGTGTCTATACTTCACTTAGAACAAACGGCTGTCCCTTCCATGATGGAAGTTGTCCAATATAATCAACCCACCACCAGGTAGTAGGCTAATCACCTTAGGGAATGGTGCCATATTGGGGACTGAATGTCGGTGTCTGCTGCTGGCAGATTGGGCACTCATCAGTGGCTATATATAGGTCAGCCTTGGTGAGGGGAAGTCCATGTTGCTGAGACCATGCATAACCTCCATCCTTACCACCATGGCCACTTTGTTCATGAGTTCATTGGGCAATGACAGGTTCAGCTGAGATGCCTTTGATTAAAGGCTGGGGAAAGAGGCTCAGTACTAGCCACAGAGCAGGTCATCTTATCTACTTGATTATTAAAATCTCCTCTGCTGAAGTCACCCTTTGGTAAGCATTCATGTGGGACACAAATATTTTCATGGTTTTTTTTGCTCACTCAGAAAAGCCTATCCACATACCTCTTCTCCAGAACTCTATGTCACCGGTTTTCCAATCATGTTCTTTCCAAGTCCCTGACCATCCAACCAAACCATTGGCAACAGCCCATGAATCAGTGTACAAATGCACCTCCAGCCATTTCTCCTTCCAAGCAAAATGAACAACCAGCTGCACTGCTTAAAGTTCTGCCCATTGAGAGGATTTGCCCTCACCACTGTCCTTCAGGTACATCCCAGAAAAGTGCTGCAGTGTTCCTGCTGACCACTTTTGGGTAGTACCTGCATATCGTGCAGAATCATCTGTAAACCAGACCCAAGTTTTCTCTTCCTCAGTCAACTAATTGTAAGGAACTCCCCAAGAGGCCATAGATGTGGGCTGGGAAAGAGAAGGTAATGTGGCCATAGGCATTTGGGCCACTTCCTCATGTAATTTTCTTCATGTAACTTGTGCCTTTAGGACCCACTAGAGTCCTATCTCATATATACAACTTCCACTTCCACCATATACGAGCCCTATCTCATATATATCACAGTGCTGCTGTGCACACCCAACTTTATGGTTTGATGGGTCAGATAATACCCAGCACATGATAGGTGTATTAGTCAGCCAAAGGGATGCTGGTGCAAAGTACCAGAAATCTGTTGGTTTTCATAAAGGGTATTTATTTGGGGTAGAGGCTTACAGTTACAAGACCCTAAAGAGTCCACCTCAAGGTACCATAAGAGGTACTTCCTCACCCAAAGTCTGTCGTCACATGTTGATGCAAGATGGCGGGTGACATCTGCAAGGTTTCAGCCTTCCTCTTCCTCTTAAGGTTCCATGAGCCCAGCTTCTTCCAATCTCAGCTGTTGCCTGGCATATGGCTCATCTCTCTTCCTGAGGCCCATTTCTTTCTGGGCTCAGCAGCTCTGTTCTTTTAACAAAGTCAGCCGTAAACTATCAGGTGACTGGCTCAACTCTCCCCGGGGCTCCAGTGTCAAAACCAAGTTCTCTCCTCTGCGGTGTCTTTTTCTGTGTATCTGCTTTGTGTATCTAACTTCCATGTGTGACTCTGTTTTATCAGCCCACCAAGTGGGGCAGGTACTCAAACTGAATCACCCTAAATGAAGTGGTCAAATCAAAGCCCTAATTTTAACATAATTTATTCAAAGGCATCTCAGCTGAATCTAATACAATTAAAGGGTTTCAAACCTAAAGGAACAGACCAATTTACAAACATAATCAATATCTCCTTTTTGGAATTCATAAATAATATCAAACTGCCACAATAGGCAACTCAGGTCACATGGTAACTTGGTAACCATGGTTAAGCATTCAGTCTCTACTAAGGACCAGTAACAGCCAAAAGCTGTTTCTCATAAGGAGAGTAGTTATCTACAGAGTATGGCAGAGCTTTGCTCCATAATCCTAAGGGGCTGCATTGTGATTCCCTTACACAATGGGGCCTGCCAAAGGCTCCAGACAGCCTCTCTATTTGCCACTGACTCTTCCAGCACCATTGGATCTGCTGGATCATATGACCCAAGTGGCAGTGAAGCTTGTACAACAGCCTGTTGTAAAACCTCCTCTTGTTCCAGTCCCCACACAAAACGAGCAGATTTTCTGGTCAGTCAGTGAATGGGCCAGAGTAGCACACCCAAATGAGAAATAGGTTGTCTCCAAAATCCAAAGAGGCCAACTAAGCATTGTGCCTCTTTTTCAGTCATTGGAGGGGCCAGATGCAACAGATTATCCTTCACTTTACAAGGGATATCTCATTACCACACCCCTGGGCACCTAGAAATTTCACCATGGTGGAAGGCCATTGTATTTTTTTTTTTTTTTTTTTCAGGAGGTACAAGGGATTGAACCCTGGACCTCATATATGCAAAGCAGGTGCTCCACTACTGAGCTACACCCACTCCCCTATTTTTGTTGGATTTATCTCCCATCCTCTCTCACAAATGCCTTACCAATAAGTCTAGAGTAGTTGTTACTTCTTGCTCACTAGATCCAATTGAGGCAGGTTAGTATAGGGAAAGAGAAAGGCAGCTGGGACCCAGCAGAGAACATGGCCATGAGACCCTACCCAGAACTCCCCTGAGGGGAAAGCTGCTACTAAAGAACAAAGTGGGGCGATGTTGATGTGGCTCAACAAGTTGGGTGCCTACCTACCACATAGGAGGTTCCAGATTCAGGTCCCAGAGTCTCCTAAAGAAGATGAACAGACGCTGTACCCACTGCAATGAGCAGACACCTAAATGAGGAGTTGCCACACACAAACAGGCGCTGCAGCTCATGGGTAGTGGATGTGGCTCAGGCCAGTACCTCATGGAGAAGGCAAGTAAACAATCAGCAGACAGATGAGAGAACCATCTGGGGAAGGGAGGGATAAATAAAAATAAAAATTAAGGAAAGAAAAGAACAAAGCCAGAAAGACCCCATGTGACCCTAACCACAAGGTTCCAATTGGAACTCTTTCCAGGGTCAAGGGAAAGCCCCAGATAACTCCAAACAGGCCTCCCATTGGTCCCCTGAGAGCTAACAGGCAGGGACTGTAAGGCAACCAATCAGAAGAGCAAATAGCTGGGGAAAAGAGAGGAGGAAAGGTCTTAAAAGGGCCTAACACACACCTCTCACCCTGTAGCACGACCCACAGTCCATGGCTCCATTGTGTACTGTTTTACTTTTCTTGTTTCTTAATAAACACTTCAATCCCTTTCCTATCCTATGGCATGTCCTTAAATTTTTTTATGCAACATAGCCAAGAACCTAGAGGCCCAGAACCCAGAGCATTCTGCTAGCATATTTGGTGAGCCAAGCCAGGAAACAAAGAGGTAAGTAATGTTCCCTGACCCCCGCCAAAGATTGGTGAGTTTTTTTATTAAAGCCTGTCTGTGCCCTCTTTTGCTTTATTAGCGAGACCCCTGAGGCTCTCACCCTGAGCCGCACCTGGAGGTTTGTTCCTTACTCAGCCCCTTGGAGGCCCTGAGGTTCCCCTTAATCTATTACCTCAGGGGCTCACAAAGCTGTTTGCCTGTAAGCTGCAGATCAGTCTCTGCTTTTAACGTGCTCTTAATGTCTGGTTTAACTGCAAACTCAGTCCCTGGCAGTGCTCTCTCTCATTGCCAACCTTTCTAAGACCTCTGCAAGAGCAGGCCAAAAGAAAGGTTTCAAGCCAGCCCCTTTTCTATAAAGAATTACACGGCCTGGTAGCTTTGGTCCAAAACCTAGGTCCAGACATCTCCCAAGACCTAGTTCACCCTGGGGACAGCTGGGCACGTGGTCTCTGCAATTTCCAGGATGCTGGGAACCAGAGAAGCAACTCCAAACGTCCCCCAAGACTTAAGCAGCTTGGGCACTTCAGTTTGGAGGTTAAAAGTTCAGTCAGGCTGGGATCTGGGATGCAGGATCGGCTGACAGACTTTTTTCCCCCATTTCTCCCTAAGACAATGGGTGGCTTCTCTAGCATTCCAGCAGACTCCCATTGGGGTGTCTTCTCGGGAATTGGGACAACCTGTTTACTGGTGGTCAAAAAGGAAGAGGCTAATCTTTTCCTGCCACACCATGTGGCAGCAGTATGGCCAAGTGTAGCCTCTGTATGTGACTCTGAATTCCAGTTAAACCTGTGTAAGATAGAAGGAGAGGACTGGCAGATCTGAGGGCCAGAGACCACATGGCTATGTCTCCTTAAAGAGATGAAGAAATGCACTACCAAACCTGTCAATTATAAGCTCAGGGAAATTACTCAGAGGCAGAACCTAGAAACCTAGCTTTATTTTTATTATTATTATTTTTTTAGATTTTATTTATTTATTCATTTAACCCCCCCTTGCTGCTTGTGCTCGCTGGGTCAGCTAGCCACGCCGTGCGAGCGGGCCTGCCCCCACCAGGAGGCCCCAGGAACCGAACCCGGGGCCTCCCACATGGCAAACGGGATCCCCACTGATTGAGCCACAGCTGCTTCCCTAGCTTATTTTAAGGAAAGCTGGTAGAGGCGATAAAAATACCCTCTGATAGATCCTGACTCTAGAGAAGGACAGATCTTCCTAGGAACTCACTTTATTAACCAGTCTGCCTCAGAAATCCATAGAAAGCTGCAAAAAAACTTTCCCTGAGCCCCCAAACTTCCATTAACTCCCTTTCAGAAACAGCCTTCTCATTTTTTAACAGTCAAGACCACACCGCCAACATAGAGAAGGTAAGGAGTGGACAGGCTCACCTTTTAACTGCCACCATTAAAGGCACGGTCACCTCAGGGTCATCCAAATCCAGGCTCCATGTCAGCAGGAACCTGGCCCCAAGCTGGATCACGATAAGGACCACTGGGGCCTTGTCCCAGGGGAGGACAGAAGGGGCCTGAAGCCACATGTGAACCATCAACCAGGAGGAGCCTCTAGTGACCTTTGCTGTGACAGATAAGATTAATTTCTTAATTAACATTGGATCTAATTACTCGGTCCTAGTCTGCACTCCAGACTCCTCTAGGCTCAGTTGTACCTAATAAGGGGAGTTAATGGGGAATCAAGATCTAGGCCATTTACTAAACCTCTCCCTTGTAGAATAAAGAACCTCCTCATATGCCATCAATTATGATTAAAAAGTTCCTGGAAAATGTCTTCCACCAGGTCTTTCCCAATGCTAAGAGTGTAAAATTCTCTCTTTTGTTCTAATATGTGCTTACTTTAACTTTGTCAGTGTGCTCATGCCTAGGAACTCATAAATCAGATTTGGATAACAGTAAAAGGTAACCTAAAAATGAGTCTTTAAATGTCAATACTATCTTGCAATTGGATTTAATGTATAATTCAAAAGTGGAATTAGTTCAACTGCTGGAAAAGAAAAAGAAAAAGTTAGCAAAGTTTTTATGTGGAAACTTAATAGAAACTATAACTAAGAGTTAAGATCATTATATAGATGTCTTTATATCATAAAACAGCAAAAGCTGAAATTGGTATAGCTGGGTGGATTTCACCTAGACCTACTATTGTGATGGTAATCTTAGACTAGTTTACCTTTGTTTATAGTTACGTCAGGTCTAGCCTCACCCTTGCCTGTAGTTACTATACTAGTGGTAATTATAAACTGAATTTACCTTTGATTATGATTATTTTAAGACTAACTTCTCCCCTAGACCCACTATTGTGATGGTAATTCTAAACTGAGTTTGCCTTTGCCTTTGGTTATTTCAGGACTGGCCTCACCCTTGGATGTACTTGCTCACCTTTATAATGGTAACCACTCTATTCTCCCCTGTTTGTAGCCATGGCAACTTCCAACCCCCATGGCTCAGGGGAAGGCAGATTTGAGACACCCCTGTCTCCTGTCCTTCCACTGGTGTAAGTAACTCCGCTTTCTCTCATGATTATCCAGGTATGGACTAGATTGCTGCCTGGTGGAAATCTCAACCCTTGGGGTTAGACATCCACTCTTCCAGTCCAGTGGCGACTGTTTTCTAAAAGGCTTGGGGAGTACAGGACCTCCCACCTTGAGCATCAAGAATTCTGAAAGCAGCAGGCCATGAAGAGAAACCAGTTTACTTTGAGACTTCAGTGACCTCAGTGAGTATATACTGGTATTAATGTTTCTCATCCAAGGTCTGTCAAAGGCAAAATGCAGAGCTCTGAAGTAAAGGAAAACATTGTAAACTGTATTTTAAAGCATTGGGAACAATTTGGTTATAAGCTAATAAATAAAGGACAAAATTCTTGTGCAAAACTGCAGGTCACAGTGCAGATTAATCAGAAATAGCCTTCAAAGGGATCTTTTGAATATAATGCTATTTTACAGTTAAATTTATTTTGTAAGAGAATGAAAATTCTAACTTTAGTGAGTTGTGTTTTTGTGTCTAACTCTCTATTTGTGTCTGCCTATTTGCTCAGTATATATTTTCATTCATTGGGATGGTAATATCAAATTAACAAAAGAAAAGTCTTAGAAGAGCTCTATCTAAAATTGTTAAAAATTAAATAAGCACTTACTAGGCAAGGGAATTAAGAGTCATAGTTTGTCTTGTAATTCCCCAATCTAAACCTTTTAATGGCCTTAAAATGAGTAATTAATAATTCAATTGCCAAATTTCAGTAAGTAAAGGAAAAGTCTTTGAAAGCTATGGAAAGATCTTTTCTAAATTATGATTAAAATGAATTAAACAATTATATTGCAGAACCTGGCAGCCAGTATGCTTTTTTTTTTTTTTTTTTTAAGATTTATCTTATTTATTCCACTCCCCCCCAACTGTTTCAATACTTAAAAAAAAAAAAATATTTATTTATTCCTCCGCCCCCATTGTTTGTACTCACTGTCTGCTCTCTGTGTCCACTCACACTGGCTGCTCTCTGTGTCTGCTTGTCTTCTCTTTGGGAGGCAGCAGGAACTGAACCTGGGACCACCCATGTGAGAGAGAGGCGCTCAATTGCTTGAGCCACCTCAGCTCCCTGCTTTTGTTGTGACTCTCATTCTTTCCTCTTTGTGTCTCCTTTGCTGCATCATTTTGTTGCAGCTTGCCACACCTGTCCATTGCACCAGCTCGCTGTCTTGCTCATCTTCTCCAGGAGGCACTGGGAACCAAACCAGGGACCTCCCATGTGGTAGGCAGGAGCTCAATCGATAGAGCCACATCTGCTTCCCTCAGTATGCATTTAAAGTTACTCACAAGTTTAGAATTTTATTAAAGAAGAAAAGAGGTTTTTGGGAATCAGATGTGGCTCAGACAATTGGGCTCCCATCTACTATATGGAGGGCCTCGGATTCGGTTCTTGGGGGCTCCTGGTGAAAGCAAGCTGGCCCACATGGAGAGCTGGCCCATGTGGAGAGCTGGTGCAACAAGATGACACAACAAAAAAGAGACACAGGAGAGAGACAGTGAGAGACACAACAAACCAGGGAGCTGGGGTGGCTCAAGTGATTCAGTTCCTCTCTCCCACATCAGAAGTTCCCAGGATTGCTTCCTGGTACCTCCTAAAGAGAAGACAAGCAGACACAGAAGAACATGCAGCGAATGGACACAGAGAGCAGACAGAGGGTGCAAGTGGAGGGGGTGGCGGGGGCGGAATAAATAAATAAAATAAGTCTTAAAAGAAAAAAATGAAAAGAGGTTTTAGCCTCCTGTGAAGGAAGGAAAAGGCACATTTCTTGCATAAACTATAATGTTTTCAATTTTATTTACCTTGGGTGTAATTTCCCTAGGCTTATAAGATACTAATTAAATAAATTAGCATTATATGTGTTGAATCTTTAGGATGATGAAAGTTCTAGGGAAACGGATGTGGCTCAAGAAGTTTGGCATCCATCTACCATATGGAGAGACCGGGGTTCGATCCCCGGGACCTCCCGGTAAAAAAAAAAAAAAAAAGAAAGTTCTAAGTTTGTATTTAATGAAATTAAGATCTATCTCAAGTGAAATGACTAGTTTTCACAGAACAGAATGAGGACTATAAAATAAGACCTAAATGGATAAAGGTAAATTTCATTGGTTGCTAACTCTAATTTAATAAGATTATTTAAATGTGAAGTAGCTAGTCTGTGTGGTTATGGATTATAGCAGTTTGGCATTATTTATGAATTCCAAAAATAGATATTGGATTATATTTGTAAATTGGTCTTTTCCTCTGGGCATATTAGAGTGCATTGGATTCAGAGGTTTTGCTTTTACTTGATTAAATAATGATTAAGGCTTTGATTAGGCCACATCAGTAGGATGTTGCATTCCTATCCCCTTGGTGGCCAGGGACTCACAGAGAAACCACACCACAGGGAATGAAGTTTGGATTTCTTGAGCTGGAGCCCCAAGAAGTAAGCACACAGAGGAGCTTGGTTGTGAGGAAAGAGAGAAGGCCTCAGAAAGAGAAACAAGCCATTTGCCTAAGAGTCTACAGCTGGCTTTGTGGAGGTAACAGAGCAGTTGAGCCCAGAGAGAGGCAAGCCCTGAGAAGAGAGGAACCCAGGAAGCCTGAACCCTTACAGACATCGACAGCCATCTTGCTCCAACACATGGCAATAAACTTTGGCGAGAGAGGTAACTTGTGATTTATGACCTGGTAACTGTAAGCTTCTACCACAAATAAATACCCTTTATAAAAAAAACAACCGATTTCTGGTATTTTGCATCAGCACCCCTTTGGCTGACTAATACATGGTTATAATTAAATAAGAAGTTTGTAAAAAGCATCTTCTAAAGTGAAGCATTTAAATGACTATTTCCAGGAAGCCATTATTAATTAGAAACATAAACTGATATTAATAACAAAAAGTAACTTCATAACAGAGAAACCCATCAGAGGCCACCACAATCTGCATGTTAAGGTGGTGGTAAGAGAAGATAACCTTGATTCCATTGTGAATCTTAGACTTTCATAAAATAATGGAGAAAGTAGTTTTTCCTGTACTGCTAAAATAAAATACCTCTTAATTCAATCATGATAAAGGCATAGAAGTAAAAGGTAAAGTATAAAAAGAGTTCAGTTCATTTGATAGGTTATACATTGCATTGGAAGTATTTAGGGAGTGTATAAAAATTAAGAGACTTCAGTATTGTCAAACTCTCTTGTGCATTCAAACCAGGCCTTCAGTACCCTGCACAGTGCCTCTCCATTTGAGTTATTGGTTAGGTCAGTCATTATGATCCCTAAAACAAAAAAGGTATCTACCACATCTTTGGTTATGCTCCTGAAGTGGATGGGAAATTATGTTGCCATTTTGGACCCATGCAGCAGCCAGCAATGGCTTGATATGGCCTGGTTTACAATGGACATTGTCTCTGGACTGACACTGTTTCATAGTGCTGAAGGGTGCTGTATTAGTCAGCCAAAGGGGTGCTGATGCAAAATACCAGAAATCTGTTGGCATTTATAAAGGGTATTTATTTGGGGGTAGAAACTTATATTTACCAAGCCATAAAGCATAAGTTACTTCCCTTACCAAAGTCTATTGCCACGTGTTGGGGCAAGATGGCTGCCAACATCTGTCAAGAGTTCAGGCTTTTTGGGTTCCTCTCTTCCTGAGGCTCCATTTCGCTCTGGGATCAGCTGCTGTGCTCCCTCCACAAGGCAAGCTGTAGACTATCAAGCTAATGGCTCTGTCTCCCCGGGGCTTCTGCTGTGTCTAAGGAGCCATCTCTATTCCTCTGTGTTCTTCTCCTGTGTGTTCACTTCTCAGGCTCCAACTCAAAACTCAGCATCAAGACTCCAACTTACTCCTTTGCTCTGTCATATAGTTTTACAGTCTTTATTTTGCTTGCTATATGCTTGTCTTGTTGTTGCCTATATTGTCTTTGTAAGTTTATGTCTAGTGCAGTGCCTCTCTTCATACCTCTCCTAGCTGTCCTAGGCATAACCACTGCTGTGGGAACTGGAGTTGGCAATTTATACCAAACCCAACAGGTCTACCACAATCACTCCCTAGAGTTAACCAACAGCATAAAAGAACTCAAGGGAGAATGCTGTTTCCCATCAAATTTGGGAGGATGCAGCCTTTGAAGGCACCTGGACTTTCTCACTCTCATGGTCCAGTATGTCATGGCTGGCCCCCTTTTGGGGGCTTCTTACCATGATTTTCTTTATCCTTTTAGTAGGACATGTATCTTAAATTCTAACTAAGTTTATTTCTTCCAGAATCAATGCCTTCCAGAACAAGCTATTAGTCATGCAGGGATTTCATCCAGTTCCAACCACTCTCTTCTCTCAACCTCAGGAGAATAGCCAGAGGGTTTCCTCTGTCAGGCAGGACCTACTCCCCCTAACCAGCAGGAAGCAGCTACAAAAGAATGACCATCTCCCTTCAGCTCCCCCTTAAGAATAAGGGTGTAAACCCTCTGATGGGGGAGTTGAGGTAGGTTAGTATAGGGAAAGAGGAAGGCAGGTGGGACCCAGCAGAGAACATGTCTGTGGGACTCCACCCAGAAACCCCCTGAGGGGAAAGCTACTACTAAAGAACAAAGCCAGAAAGACCCTGTGAGAACCTGACCATGTGGTCCCATTTGGAACTCTTTCTGGGGTCAAGAGAAAGCCCCAGATAAGTCTAAACTGGCCCCCCGTTCGTTCCCTGAGAGCTAACAGGCGAGGACTGTGAGGCAACCAATCAGAACAGCAAAGACCTAAGCCCCCTCCCCAGCATTAGGAAAGGGGAGGAAGAAAGGTCTTAAAAGGCCTAACCTGGGGCCTGATCCTGTACCACACCCACAATCCATGTCTCAGATTGCATGCTGTGTTTCTTTTCTTGTTTCTTGATAAACTCTTTACTCCCTTGCCTACCCTATGGCATGTCCTTACATTCTTTGTGTGACATAGGCAAGAACCTAGAGGCCCAAAACCCTGAGCATTCCACTAACACAATGAACATGAGAATATCAATATAATGAACCACTGTGATGTCTTGTAGGAGGGAGAGATGATCACATCCCTGTGGACAATATTATGACATAGGGCTGTGAGTTGATGTACCCTTGAGGTAGGACAGTGAAGATATATTGCTGCCTTGCCAGCTGAAAGCAAACTGTTTCTGGTGGTCTTTACTAACAGCAATTGAAGGGGAAAAAAGCATTTTCCACATCAATAGCTGCATAACAGCTCCTGGGGGATGTGTTGATTTGCTCAAGCAAGGATACCACATCTGGAACAGCAGCTGCAATTGGAGTCACCACCTGGTTAAGTTTACAATAATCTATTATCCTCCAAGATCCATCTGTTTTCTGCACAGTCCAAATGGAGAGTTGAATGGGAATGTGGTGGGACTCACCACCTCTGCATCCTTCAAATCCTTGATGATGACACTAAAATCTGCAATCCCACCAAGAATCTGGTATTTATTTTGATTTACTGTTTTGCCAGGTAGGGGCAGTTCTGGTGGCTTCCACTTGGCCTTTCCTACCATAATAACCCGTATTCCACAAGTCAAGGAACAAATGTGGGAATTCTGCCAGTTGCTGATTATGTCTATTCCAATCATGCATTATGGAACTGGGGAAATAACCACAGAATGGGTTCGGTCACTGGACCCACTGTAAGATGGGCCTGAGCTGAAACTCCATCAGTCACCTGACCTCCATGAGCTCTGACTCTGACTGATGGACCACAGTGATGTTGTGGATTTCCTGGAATTAATGTCACTTCTGAGCCAGTGTCTAATAATCCCTGAAATGTCTGACCATTTCCTTTTCCCCAATGCATGGTGATCCTGGTAAAATGCCATAGGTCTCCTTGAGGAACGCTGGGAGGACGATTAATAGTATAAAATTTTCACAGCATAACAGGGTCCTTGCACAAGGGCTTTATGTCTGTAAACTGTCTCAAGTCTGACAATTGATTAAGGGGCTGTGATTCTCTGTTTCTGTAATTCAAGTTAAGCTTTGCTCACTTGACCTAGAACTCTTTTGCTTATACAGATCAAGTAGGAATTTAGTAGACTGCCAATCTATTTTACATCTAGGTATCCCATGATCTATCAGCCAACACATATAGGTCTATGCAACTCAGACTCTTCTGATTGTTGCTTTGAGTCTCCTTTTCATTGTGGTAACCACACCCACTTGTCTTTGGTGATTAAGTGCTGCCACTTAGCTTCTGCTGGCCTGGGATCTGATCATCCCCATAGTGTTTAAGGATCCTAGTTCCATGACAGCAGTTCCCACAATAATATCTGACCTACAGAGAAGAGCAACCACAGAGCTCTTTAGGGAAGATGGGGGTCTCAAAAAAATTATTCCTCACAGTTCTGGTGAAAGGTGTGTCCTCTGGACATTCCTAGGGTAGGTGGACAGGTCTTAAATGATAAATCCATTCTAACATTCCAATCTCTCTAAGCCTTTGGATCCCCTCATCTACAGTAAACCAGGGCAATTCTGGCACCTCGACCTCATGTCTCCACTAGCAACTTGAACAAACTGTTAGAGCTTTTTCTAACTCCTCAAGCTACAACATTGAATCCAGAATCTCTGCTTAGCAGGCCCATATCAATAATTTCAGCCTGATCCAACTTTATATTCCTTCCACCATTATCCCATATCCTTAATATCCATTGCCACACATATTCCCCTGATTTCTGTCTCTATAAATTGGAAAAGTCATGCTGTTCTTCTGGAGTATAGCAAACTTCCTCAGGGGTCACACTTTGAACTTCACCTTTAGGGGCTTGTTGTGACTTTAGTCTAGTTATAGGTCTGGAAGAAAAGAGAGGTGATGGGTATGGGTCACAAGAAGAATTAGATGTGTCCTACAAGCCAATTATCCAAGGGCATTCTGTTGCACTTTCAGCTGGTGAGACAGGATTAATCTCTTCAGGTGTGGGTTGGATGGATGGCTCCTTGGGGCAGACTAGAAGTTGGGCAGTTGTCTTCTCGGGGCAGACTATTACAAGTTTACCTGGGAAAGTCTCAGCAGAATTTAGGGTTTCAATATTCCTACTGCCATTATCACCAACTCATGTCTTCATCCCAGTCCTTAGGATTCCATTCCTTTCCAAATAATGCCCTCACTTTAACAACAGACACCATGCAAGGTTGAGATTTTAGTCTCCATTGTAACTCTACTATTCACACAATGAGACTCTGGGTCTTGTTATCAAAGATCTCAAGTCTACGGCTGCATGAAACAAGATTTTCTTTCAAGACACACATAGAAACTTTCATATCATTCATGTGGCACTTAAGTTGCAAATTTGAAGCCTTCAGCTCATCCATTTCTTTTGTAACTGTATCAAGTATACTGATTTTTGTGTGTTGAGCTTAACTCTGTTAAGATGTTAAAAACACTGTCACACAGAACTTTGCCTCTTATAAGCATGGAAGTATTGTAATCAGTGGTGATATTTTGCATATCTCTAATGCCAACTCATACCATAGACTGTCAGTGGCCTCTTGATTATTAGAAACAGTCATTAGTGCCCTTGAATCTAATCAGAGTAGAGAGCTAACTGCAAAAATCCCAGAACAAATTAATTCAGAAATCCCATTTTTAAGATTCTGTTTCTCAAAACCACTCTGGGTACCAAGCTGTATTAGTCAGGTAGATGTGAAGGTCTATTTCCAAACTCTCAATTCAATTCCATTGTTCAATATATCTATCATTATGTAAGTACCATGATGTTTTGATGACTGTAGCTTTGTAATTGTCTTAGTTTGTCTTGGGCTGCCAATGCAAAAATACCAGAAATGGGTTGGCTTTTATAAGGATATTTATGGGGTAAAAGCTTACAATTTGAGGCTGAAAAAAATGTCCAAATTAAGGCATCATCAGAGATGTTTTCTCAATTGGCTGCTAGCAGATCCTGGAGTCCTGCCATGTGATGAGGCAAGATAATGTGTCTGCAAGTCTCCCTACTTTCCCCTGGAGCTCAGCTATGGACACTCAGGCATCTCCCTGGGCCTTGTCTCCTTGAGCCTCTCAGGGCTTCTCTGTCTTTCTGCAGTTATAGAAAACCTGGAGTCCTCTCTTTGAAATGGCTAGGTCAAAATGGCAGCGCTCCCTTTTCTGTGTTTCTTTCTTCCTCTTTGTATGTTTCTGCTTTCAGTTCTCACTTTTTATAAAACCCAGCAAGTGGGCAGAGACCCAACCTGAGCCATGCCTCACTGAAGCAGTCAAGTCAAAAGTGATCTAATCAAGGTTCCTTGACTGAATTTAATGCAATCAAATGACACCCTCCCCCAACCTTAGGAATGGATTCGTTTAAAAAACATAATCTTTTCTGGGATTCACCAAATTCAAACTGTCACAGTAATATACTTTATTATTATTATTATTATTTTTTAAAGATTTTATTTATTTATTCATTTATCCCCCCCTTGCTGCTTGTGCTCGCTGGGTCAGCTAACCACGCCGTGCAGGCGGGCCTGCCTTCACCAGGAGGCCCCGGGAACCGAACCCGGGGCCTCCCATCTGGTAAACGGGAGCCCTACTGATTGAGCCACAGTCGCCTCCCTGTAGTAATATACTTTAAAGTCAGGAAGTGTGAGCCCTCCAACTTTGTTCTTCTTTTTCAAGATGTTTTTAGCTATTTGTGGTTCCTTACCCTTCAAAAATTTTTTTTGAATAATTGGCTTTTCCATTTCTGCAAAGTAAGCTATTGGAATTTTGATTGGGATTGCATTGAATCTGTAAATCAGTTTGGGTAGAATTGACATCTTAATGATATTTAATCTTCCAGTCCATGAACATTGAATGTCCTCCCATTTATTTAGGCCTTGTTTGATTTCTTTTTGCAATGTTTTCCAGTTTTCTGAGTACAGGTCTTTAAATCCTTGGTCAAATTTATTCCTAAATATTTGATTCTTTTAGTTACTATTATAAATGGAATTTTTTTTCTTGATTTCCTCCTCAGATTGTACATTACTTATGTATAGAAACACTACTGATGGTTTGTGTGTTGAGCTTGTACCCTGCCACTTTGCTAAACTCATTTATTTATTATCTCTAATGGCTTTGTTGTAGATCTTTTGGGACTTCCTATATATAGAAACATGTCATCTGCAAATAGTGAAAGTTTTACTTCTTCCTTTCCAATTTGGATGCCTTTCATTTTTTTATATTTTTTTATTGCCTAACTGCTCTGGCTAGAATTTCTAGCAAAATGGTGAATAAGAGTGCTGACAGTGGGCATGGCATCCTTGTCTTGTTCTAGATCTAAGAGGGAAAGCTTTCAGTCTTTCACTATTGAGTATGATGTTAGCTGTGAGCTTTTCATATAAGCCCTTTATCATGTTGTAGGTATATCCTTCTTTTTTTTTTTTTTTTAAAGATTTTATTTATTTATTCATTTATCCCCCCCCTTGCTGCTTGTGCTCGCTGGGTCAGCTAACCACGCCGCGCGGGCGGGCTTGCCTTCACCAGGAGGCCCCGGGAACCGAACGCGGGGCCTCCCATATGGTAAACGGGACCCCCACTGATTGAGCCACAGCCACTTCCCGGTATATCCTTCTATTCCTATTTTTCAAAGGGTTCTTATCAAGAAGTGATGCCAGGTTTTGTTAAGTGCCTTTTCTGCATCAATAGAGATGATCATGTTGTTTTTACCCTTTGATTCATTAATGTGGTGTATTACATTAACTGATTTTCTTATGATGAACCACTCTTGAATACCTGAGATAAAACCCACTTGATCATGGTGTCTTTAAATGTGCTGTTGGATTCAATTTGTATTTTCTTGAGGATTTTGCATCTATATTCATAAGAGAAATTGGTCTGTAATTTTCTTTTCTTGTGTCTTTATCTGGCTTTGGTATTAGAGTGATGTTGGCTTCATAGTGTTCCCTCCTTTACAATATTTTGGAAGAATTTGAGCAGGATTGGTTTTTTTATTATTATTAAAGATTTTATTTATTTATTCATTTATCCCCCCCCTCCTTGCTGCTTGTGCTCGCTGGGTCAGCTAACCACGCCGTGCGGGCGGGCTTGCCTTCACCAGGAGGCCCGGGTTCGGTTCCCATATGGTAAACGGGAGCCCTACTGATTGAGCCACAGCCGCTTCCTGAGCAGGATTGGTTTTAATTCTTCTTGGAATGACTGGTAGAATTAACCTGTGAAATGATCTGGTCCCATGCTTATCTTTGTTGGGAGGTTTTTGATGACTGAGTCGATCTCTTTATTTGTAATTGGTCTGTTGAGGTCTTCTATTTCTTCTGGAGTCAGTGTAGGTTGTTTGTGTGTTTCTAGGAATTTTTTCATTTCATCAAAGTTGTCTAATTTATTGACATTCAGTTCATAGTATCCTCCAATGATCCTTTTTATTTCTGTTGGGCCAGTAATACCCCACCCCCATTTCTGATTATATTTGCATCTTTTCTCTTTTTTCTTTGTCAGTCCATCTAAGAGCTTGCCAATTTTATCGATTGCAAAGAACCAATTTTTGTTGTTAATTCTTTTTTTTTTTTTTTTTTGTCAATTTCATTTATTTCTACTCTAATCTTTGTTATTTCTTTCTTCTGCTTGCTTTGGGATTAGCCTGGTAGCCTTTTTTTTTTTTTTTTTTTTTTTTAATTTTTTACCGGGAGCTCCTGAGGATCGAACCCAGGTCCCTCCATATGGGAGATGGATGCCCAACCATTTGAGCCACATCCGTCCCCCTGGGATTAGCTTGATGTTCTTTTTCTACTTCCTGTCAGTGTGCAGCTAAGTTTTTAATTTTACATCTTTCTTCTTTTTTTAACGGGCTATAAATTTCCCTCTCAGCATTGTCTTCATTACATCCCATAAGTTTTGACATGTTGTATTCTCTTTTTCACTCATCTCAAGATATTTCCTGATTTCTCTTGCAATTTCTTTTTTGATCCACTGATTAAGAGTGTATTGTTGAACTTCCAAATATTTGTGAATTTTCCAGTTCTCCATCTGTTATTGATTTCCAGCTTCCTTCCAATATAGTCAAAGAAAGTGCTTTGCATAATTTCAGTCTTTTTAACTTTATTGAGACTTGTTTTGCTGTTTTGTGGTACAATATTCTGTATATAACTCTTAGGTCTAGTTCATTTATAATATTATTCAAGTTTTCTGTTTCCTTATTGGTCCTCTTTCTAGATGTTCTACATATTCATGAAAGTAGTGTTTTAAAGTCCCCAACTATTATTGTAGAGACATCTGTCTCTTCCTTCAGTTTTGCCAGTGTTTGCTTCATAAATTTGGGGGTACCATGTTGGGTGCATAAATATTTATGATTGTTATTTCTTCTTGGTAGATTGGCCCTTTTATAAATATATAATGTACTTTTGTCTCTTATTACATTTTTTCACTTAAAGTCTATTTTTTTCTGATAACAGTATAGCTACCCCAACTCTTTTTTGGTTACTGTTTGTGTGGAATATCTTTTCCAACTTTTCACTTTCAACCTATTTGTGTCTTTGGGTCCTAAGTGAGACTCTTGTAAACAGCATATGGTTAGATCATACTTTATTATCCATTCTGTCAATCTGCATTTTTTGATTGGGGAATTTAATCCATTAACATTCAATGTTATTACTATAAAGGCAGTACTTACTTCAGTCATTTCATCCTTTTATTTTTATGTCATATCTTTTTTGGGGGGGTCTCTCTTTTTACCCTTTTGGTTACTCTGAGAATCTTCATTTCTTCACTCTACCCCAAGGCTCTCTCTCCTGTCTTTTCCTTTCAACCTGCAGTACTTCCTTTAGTATTTCTTATAGAGAGATTTCTTGTTGATGAACTCTCTCAGTTTCTGTTTATCTGTGAATATTTTGAACTCCCCCTCATTTTTGAAGGACAGCTTGATGGATAAAGAATTTGGGGCTGGCAGTTTTTCTCTTTCAGTATCTTAAATATATCATACCACTACCTTCTCACCTGCATGGTTTCTGATGAGAAATAAGCACTTAGTCTTAATAAGGATCCCTTGTATGTAACAGATCACTTTTTAAAAAAAGATTTATTTTACTTATTTCTCCCCATCCCCTTATTGTTTGCACTTGCTGTGTGCTATGTCTCTAGAAGGCACCAGGAACTGAACCTGGGACCTCTGATTTGGGAGGGAGGCGCCTAATCATTTGAGCCACCTCCCTTCCCTGCTTTGTTGTGTGTCTCATTATGGTTTTCTTCTTGTGTCTCTTGTTGCATCATCTTCTTGCATCATCTTGCCATGCCTGTCCATCATGCCAGCTCAGTGTCTTCTTTAGGAGTCACCAGGAACTGAACCACAGACCTCCCATGTTGTAGGCAGGAGCTCAGTTGCCTGAGTCACATCTGCTTCCCTGAATCACTTTTCTCTTATTGCTTTCAGGATTCTGTCTTTATCTTTGCATTTGACATTCTGATTATTATGTCTCTATTCAAATTTATTCTGTTTGGAGTATATTGCACTTCTTAGACTTGTATATTTATATCTTTTGTAAGAGTTGGGAAATTTTCAGCCATTATTTCCTCAGATTTTCTTTCTGTCCCCTTTCCCATCTCTTCCCCTTCTGAGATACCTATGATGCTTTTGCTTGTGCACTTTGTGCTGTCATTCAGGTCCCTGAGACCCTGTTCATTTTTTTCCATTCTTTTCTCTATCTGTTCTCTGTCTCTAAGATTTAATATCCTTTATCTCTTTAGCTGTATTTTCCTTCTCCACCTTGAATTAGTTTAGGAGATTTGTTTAAACATATTTGATTAGTTGCTCCAAATTTTATGTCTCCTCTGAAGTTTTAATTTGTTCCCTCATTGGGCCATATATTACTGTTTCTTAGTATGGCTTTGACTTTTTGCTGATGTCTAGGCATCTAAATATCTTGATAACTTTACTCTGAAGGTCAGTTTCCCTGTCTTGCCTAGGATTTTATTGTTTATTGGCTTTGTGTTAAACCTCTTATTTAACACTTGTTTCAACTTATTCTAGACTTTTAGAATAGCCTATGTTTAACTGACCCAAGTTTTTCAGCTCTTCTTCATCTAATTCTTGCCCTGGATAAATGGTGCAATATTTAAGATTGCACTTTTTTTTTAGGAGGTACCAGAAACCAAACCTGGGACCTCCCATGTGGGAAGCAGGTGCTCAACTACTTGAACCACAACCACTCCCCAATATTGCACTTTTTGTGCAATTTTTCACCCCCAGGAGAAAACTTCCTTTCCTCCTTTCCTTCTTCTGGAATCTGTCTGTTCTGTATGTTTTTGTTGTCTTTGTAAGTTTTTAATACTCCTTTCATTGTCTCTAGCTGCTTTTGCCTGGAGGGCAAATTCTGTGAGGAGGGTCTTCCCAGAGAGGACTTTCCCAAGTCTGTATTATCCACCCCAAACAGGGCCAGGGTCCCACAAAGAGGATGTAGACTGACTACAAACTGGGATCAGGATGGATGCCAAAAGCCTCTTTTATGGTTCCCTGAAGCTGTTCTTTTCTGGCCTGACCAGCAGATGGCACCCTTCAACAAAGCATTCCCTGCTGCCCCGAGGAGGCACTGCTGTGTCTCTAAATCTCCACTGTCGGGAAGCAGCTGTGGCTCAATCAGTAGGGCTCCCGTTTACCATATGGGAGGCCCCGGGTTCGGTTCCCGGGGCCTCCTGGTGAAGGCAAGCCCACACGCATGGCGTGGTTAGCTGACCCAGCGAGCACAAGCAGCAAGGGGGGGGGGGGGATAAATGAATAAATAAATAAAATCTTTAAAAATAAAAATATAAATAAATAAATAAATAAATCTCCACTGTCTCCACCCCTGTCTGGGGTGCTTGAAACAGTAGCTCAAAGCTGGGACCCAGCAATTCTAATTTAGTGATCTGAATTCACAAATCAGAAGCCATAATCAGTGCTCAGCTGTGTCCCTCTTTGTTCTTGGGAAGAAGACTTTTATGTCCCTTACTATTAGCAGCAGCTAGCTAGGGACTGGATCCCAAGGCGGGCCTGCTGCAAGACTGGGGGATGGGTGCCCACAGCCATAGTTCAGAAAGAGCTACTCACAGTTCTTTAGAGCTGTTAATTAGTTTCTTCCTCCTGCTTTTCCCTAGATACATTGTTCAACTGTTCTGAAACAGTTGTTTCAGACTGTTCCTGCCTGTTTACTAGCTGTTTTGTGTACTCCAACATCTTCCCTGGAAGTCTCTGCTTTATCTGATATTAATTAGCTTTGCCTGCTTTCTTTTTTTATTGTGATAAAAATACACATAACATAAAAATGACCATTTAGCCATTTAAAAATATACAATTCAGTGGCACTTAGTATATTCACAATGTTGGATAACCATCACCATTATCTCATTCCAGAACATTTCATCACCTGAAAAGGAACTCCTGTGCTCATTAAGCAGTCATCCCAATTTCCCCCTTCTCCTCCATCCCCTGGCAACCATTAATTTGCTTTTTTTTTTTTTTTAGGAAGTACCAGGGATTGAACCCGGGATCTCATAAATGCAAAGCAGGCACTTGAACACTGAGCTACACATTTTGTTTATTCAATCAATTAATGGACATTTCAGATGTTGCCATTTTTTGGCTATTATGAATAGTTCCACTGTGTATTTATTGTACAAGTTTTTGTTTGAAAAACTGTTTTCAGTTATTTTGGGTATATACCTAGAAGTGATATTGCATAGTATAACTGTTTGACTTACTGAGGTACTGCTAAGCTGTTTTCCATGGAAGCTGCCTTCTGTTTTCTTTTTATTAATATTTACATGATAGATCTTTGCCATCTTTTACTTTCAACCTGTCTATATCAGTGTGTGTGTGTGTGTGTGTATTTTTCCTTTTTCTTTTTTTAAGGTACCAGGGCTGGGGATTGATTCCATGGCCTCGTATGTGGGGAACCAGTGCTCAATCACTGAGCCACATCGGCTCCTCTGAGCTGTTTTTTCATTTGTTTGCTTGTTGTTTGTTTTGTTTTTAGGGAGCACCAGGAACCGAACCAGGGACCTCCCATGTAGGAAGTAGGTACTCAACCACTTAAGCTACATGAGCTCCCTTATATCAGTATATTTTAAGTGAGTTCCTTGTAGACAGCACATAGTTGGATTATGGTGTTTTTTTTTTTGTATGTGTGTGTGTGTGTGTTTTAAGATTTTATTTATTTATTTATCCCCCCTTGCTGCTTGTGCTCGCTGTGTCCATTTGCTGTGCGTTTTTCTGTGTCTGCTTGTCTCCCTTTGTTGGGCCGTCCTGCTGCGTTAGCTCACCGTGCCGCGCAGGCCTCCATATGGTAAACGGGAGCCCTATCAATTGAGCCACATCCGCTTCCCAATGGCTTTTAATTCATCTGCCAATCTGCCTTTTAATTAATTTGTTTAGACCATTTACATTCATGATTATTGATATTATTGTAATTATTGATATTTTAGAGTTTAAGTCTGCCGTTTTATTTTTAGTTTTTTGTTTGTTTCTCTGTCTTTCATTTTTCTCCTCTTTTTCCTGCCTTCTTTGGGTTAGCGGAACATTTTTTAGAATTCAATTTTGATTTATCTATACTTTAAAAAAAAAAGATTTATTTATTTACTTTTATCCATTTTTACCTTCCCCCTCCCCCCGTTTTTGCTGTTTTTGTGTCCATTCGCTGGACAATTCTCTGTGTCTGTTTCCTGCCCTCTCTTCTCACTCTTCTCTTCCTGTCTTCACCAAGATTTGTTCCTGGGAACCTCTGATGTGGGAGAGAGGCATCCTACCACCTGTGCCATCTTAGTTCCGGTTTTCGCACCTGCACACGGGGTCTAATGGTACACCTGCACGGGGCCTTGCGGTGCACCTGCCAGCGGGGCCTGATGGGGCACCCACACAGGGCCTGGGGGGCTCACCTGCTTGTGGAGCCTGATGGTGCACCCACACACAGGACCTAGCAGCACACCCTCTCATGGGGCCTGGCGGCCCACGCACCTTCTATATTTTCTTTATTTTTACTGGGAGGTCCTGCGGATCGAACCCAGGTCCCTCCATATGGGAGATGGATGCCCAACCATTTGAGCCACATCCACCCCCCTATCTGTAAAGTGAGTGTAACAATTTGTTATAGTTTTTCAGTGACTGCTCTACATATTATATTATATATACATAATTTATCACAGTCTACTAGTTTGATGGTTAATTTTATGTGTTAACTTGGCTGGTCCATGGTGCCCAGGTTTTGGCAAACCACTGGTCTAGATGTCCCTGTGAATCAGTTGACTTTAAGTAAAGGAAATTACCCTTGATAATGTGAATGGATGGGCCTTATCCATTAAGCTGAAGGTCTAAAGAACAAAAGCTAAAGTTTCCCAGAGAAGAAGAAATTCTGCCTCAGACTGCAACATCAACTCTTGACAATTTTCAAACTTACAGGCTTGTAGACATGTTATACATTCTATTTCAATCATCAAACATAATTTGGAAAACTCAAGAGGAGAAGGAAAGTCTATTGTATTTATTCATAATTTTTAATTATCTCTTCTTTCTTTCTTCCTGATATTCCAAGGTTCCTTCTGTCATCATTTCCTTTCTGTTTAAATTCCTTTAGACATTCTTTTACGGTGAGTCTTCTAGCAAGAAATTCTTTTAGTTTTCCTTCATTTGAGAATATCTTCATTGTCTCTTTATTCCTGTAGGATATGTTTGCTGGATTCTTGCCTGACAGTTTTTTCTTTCAGCAGTTGAAAAATACTGTGTTACTTCCTTCTTTGCTACCTTATTTCCAATGAAAAATCCACTGTCATTCAAACTGTTTATCCTCTATAGATAAGGTGTCACTTCTCTTTTTTTTCTTCTTCTCATGTCAGATGGGTAATGTGCTGATGTTATAACAAGGTTTGAGGGAGGCACATCTCTCACAAATGCATGAACACCCATTCATCATGCTTACGAACCACAAAAGGACCTCTCTCTTCATGATTTCAAGATTTTTTTTCTTTTTCTTCAGTTCTTAGATTTAGCTATGATGTATCTTGTTGTGGGTTTCTTTGGGTTTATCCTGTTTGACATTCATTCAGCTTCTTGAATCTGCAGTTCTTTTGTCAAATTTGGAAATTTTCAGACTTTTTTTTTTCAAATACCTCTTTATCATCTCCTTCTAGAATTCTGAGGACACAAATATTTGATCCTTCATTATAATGCCACAAGTTCCTGAAGCTCTATTCATTTTTTTTTTTTTAGCCTATTTTTTCTCTGTTGTTCAGATTGGATAATTTTTATTGTTCTATCTTCCAGTTCATTGATTCTTTCCTTTATCTCTTCCATTCTGCTGTTGGGCCCATCTATTGAGTTTATTTCAATTATTGTAATTTTCTTTTTTTTTTTTAATATTTTACCGGGAGTTCCCGGGGATCGAACCCAGGTCCCTCCATGTGGGAGATGGACACCCAACCAGTTGAGCCATACCTGCCCCCATGTAATTTTCAATTATAAAATTTCTTTGAGCTACAACATCAGGAGCAGGAGTGGCAGCAGCAGCGGTGGCAGTGGCCTCCCCCACCCCTATCCCCACAAGTCACCTCCCTGTCCCTGGGAGCAGGAGGAGGGGGAGATGGCAGTGACGGCAGTGGCAACGGCTGGACTAAACAGGTCACCTGCAGGTATTTTATGCATGGGGTTTGTAAGGAAGGAGATAACTGTTGCTACTCGCATGACCTCTCTGACAGTCCATATGGTGTAGTGTGCAAGTATTTTCAGTGAAGGTACTGTATTTACGGAGACCGCTGCAGATATGAACATAGCAAACCATTAAAACAGGAAGAAGCAACTGCTGCAGATCTAACTGCAAAATCATCCCTTGCTGCTTCCTCAAGTCTTTCATCGGTAGTTGGACTGCTTGTTGAAATGAGTGCGGGCAAAGCTGAGTCAAGAAATTCAAACTTTGCAACTGTAGGAGCAGGCACAGAAGACTGGGTTAATGCCATTGAGTTTATTTCTGGACAACCCTACTGTGGCCATACTGCCCCTTCCTGCACTGAAGCACCCCCGCAGGGCTCAGTGACCAAGGAAGAATCAGAGAAAGAGCAAACTGTTGTGGAAACAAAGAAACAGCTTTGCCCCTATGCTGCAGTGGGAGAGTGCCAATATGGGGAGAACTGTGTGTATCTCCATGGAGATTCATGTGATATGTGGGCTGCAGGTCCTACATCCAATGGATGCTGCCCAGAGATCAGAACATATAAAATATTGCATTGAGGCCCATGAGAAGGACATGGAGCTCTCATTTACTGTTCAGCACAGTAAGGACATGGTTTGTGGGATCTGCATGGAGGTAGTCTATGAGAAAGCCAACCCCAGTGAGCGCCACTTTGGAATTCTCTCCAACTGCAACCATACCTACTGTCTCAAGTGTATTCACAAGTGGAGGAGTGCTAAGCAATTTGAGAGCAAGATCATAAAGTCCTGCCCAGAATGCCGGATCACATCTAACTTTGTCATTCCAAGTGAGTACTATATGGAGGAGAAAGAAGAGAAGCAGAAACCCACTCAGAAATACAAGGAGGCAATGAGCAACAAGGCATGTAGGTATTTTGGTGAAGGATGTGGGAGCTGCCCATTTGGAGGGAACTGTTTTTACAAGCACGCGTACCCTGATGGCCGTAGAAGGAGCCACAGAGACAGAAAGTGGGAACATCAAGCAGATACCAGGCCCAATGAAGGAACCACTTCTGGGAGCTCACTGAGGAAAGAGAGAACAGCAATCCCTTTAACAACGATGAAGAAGAGGTTGTCACCTTTGAGCTAGGTGAGATGTTGCTTATGCTTTTGGCTACAGGTGGAGACGAGACCTGACAGACTCTGAAGATGAGTGGGACTTGTTTCATGATGAGCTGGAAGATCTTTATGACTTGGATCTATAGCAACTTTCAGTGGAGAATGAACTGGTCTGCTGAGCCTCAGACAGTAGCTATTACCTGTGGTGGTGTGGCAGTGCCTATGTTTCTCTCCCAGGCAGGCCTATCAATTCCAGGTGTTGTTGTAATAATTTTTACCAAGGGTCTGTCTTCTCAATCCCTCACCTTTCCCCAAGGAGTGTGTTTTCTGTTTAAAAAGTTAAAAAAAAAATCTTAAAGTTAGTTTTTTTGTAATATGAAAAAAAAATTCTATGATTTTCTTCATATTTTCTATTTATTTGCTGATATTTTCTAATATTTATTTGTTTCAAGCATGTTTGTAATTGCTCACTGAAACATTTTTATGGTGATTGCTTTAAAATAAATGCCAGATAGTTCTAAAATCTCTCATCTGGTTTTTGGCACCTAATTATTGTCTTTTTACATTCAGCTTGAAATCTTCCTGGTTCTTGGTATTGCTAGTGATTTTCAATTGCAACATGGACATTTTGGGTATTATGTTAGGTGACTCTGAATCATATTTAAATCTTCTGTTTTAGCTGGCTTCTTCTGACACATCTCTACCAAAGGAAGAGTTATGGAGGGAATCCACTGCCTCCTTACTGCCAGGTGGGGGTAGAAATCTGGGTTCCTCATTCTGCCTTCACTGATACCAGAGGTGGGGGGCTCCTTGTTACTGTTTGGTGGGAGTGAGAGTTCTTCTCCCACTAGGACTGCACTGCTAATGCCCTTACTGGAGGGACAGGAGTGTCTCTTTATGGTTTCCATTGACACCATGGGAGGGGAGAAGCCTTGTCATTACTGCGCAGTGATGAAAGTCCCATTTCTCTATTAAGCCTTAACTGACACCTCCACAGGGGGAGGATGGAGTAGCACCTCATAATTACTTCATGGAGATGGAAGTTCAGGCTCCCCATGCCATCTACTTCTGTCACCATGGAGTATGTTTGTGTGTGTGTGTGTGCGTGTGTGTGTGTGGACTCATTAATGCTTGATGGGTGTGAAAGTTCCAGTTCTCTACTTAGCCTTTTCTGACATAATTGCTGCAGAGGAGTTGGGGCACTTCATTTCAGCCTGGCAAGGGTGGAAATCTAGGCTTCCCATTTGGCTTTTGCTAGTAGGGGTAGGGGTGGAGTTACAGTTTTTTCTGTGGTATTTGATTTGGAGCAGAGTGGCACAGGCTAATTGTTTCATGGCTTGCTAGCCTGTCCCTTTCCTGGTATTTTGGTTAGAGAGAGCAAGCTTTTGTTGGGGCTTTGTGTGTGTGTGTGTGTGTGTGCCCAGTGGTATTTCTGATTTGTAGACTTCTCCAGTATATAGTCCAAGATATAGGAGGTTAAAAAAAAAAAACCCAGAGAATACACCACTGTCTCTTTCCTTGGATACCAAGGTTCCCAGCTCTTCTGCCTTCTTCTTTCCTTTTTTCAGTCTATGTGTGTCTTGTATATAATGTCCAGGGTTTTAATTTGTACTTAGTAGGAGGTGTTGGGAAAAGAATATCTACTCCAGCTTCCAAGAAGCAGAAGTCTCACTTCTGGTCTTTTTATGCCATGCTTTGAGGCAGTAATACTTACCTGTGGCAGTTTGAAGCTTTTGTGGACCACAGAAAATCCTTCTCTTAAAGCTAACTCAGGGCATGGATGTGGCTCAAATGGTTGGGCGTCCGTCTCCCATATGGAGGGACCCGGTTTCAATCCCTGGGACCTCCTGGTAAAAAATAAAAATAAAAATAAATAAATAAATAAAGCTAATCCATTCCTGTGTGTGTAAACCCATTGTAGATGGGACCTGTTGATTAGATTCAGTCAAGGGACTTCCTTTTGATTAGATCACTTCAGCAGGCATGACCCAGGATGGACCTTAATCTTCTTACTGGAGTCCTTTATAAATGGAGAAATAAAAAAAGCTGCAGACACAGAAAGAAGACCACAGAGACAGAGAAGCCTCCAGAAGTTGAAATTAATAAACCCAAGAAAGAGAAAAGCCACAAGTGGAGCAGCCTGAAGCTGAAAGCAACATGGCCTGGAGGAGAGGGGCAAGATGAGCTGACATCAACATGTACCCTGCCATGTGCCTGATCACCCACAGCTACAGCTTGGTGAGAAAGCATCTCTGAGGATGCCTTGATTTGGACATTTTCTCAGTCTCAGAACTGTTAGCTTATATTGAGTATTTTACATTGAACTAATGCTCTTAACAACCATATGTAGAAAATGTTATTACGATACCTGTGTTACAAATGAGGAAACTGAGTCTTGGAGACTTGAAGTAAATAAGCCAGGTTTTGGATCTGAACCAGGCCTGCTTGAAACCAAATACTGAATTTTAACTACTCTGCCATACTGACTCATTTCTTTAGAAATAAAAACAAATGTATGTAGAATGGACTTCCAGGCACCGTCTGTCCAGTTCAAACCAAAACTAAACTTTTGCGGAATGACAGATACAAAAAAGAATACAAGTACATGGTAATATTGAAGTAGGAACTTCAAAGCTTGGTATGGAGATGATAAATAAGAAGTGAACAAAACTGTTTAGTATAGAAGTGAAGATTTTACTCCTGAAATTGTCACATGCCTTCCTGTACTTCAGCTCCTCTGTGGGAAGATGATGTGTGGAGACAGGCACAGTTCTTTAATTGAGTGTGATGTAAGATATACCAGCATTATGAATCACGAGACAATGAAATATTTTATGTAGCTTTAAAGCTCTTAAGCCTCAGGGGAAAATACATTCCTGGTCAATGAAGCATTATGAAGTTGTGTATCAATTTCTACCATTTCAAGTTAGACAAAAGGACTTTTCCTACCACCTTTAAGGTTGTCCTTTCCATTAACCAAGTACATAGCAATGATTCATCTTTTTTTTTTTTTTAAAGATTTATTTATTTACTTTATCCATTTTAACCACCACCCCCCTTCCCCATTTGCTGTTTTGTGTCCATTCGCTGGGCAGTTCTCTGTGTCTGTTTCCTGACATCTCTTCTCA
This sequence comes from Tolypeutes matacus, assembly GCA_026826555.1. Taxonomy (NCBI): domain Eukaryota; kingdom Metazoa; phylum Chordata; class Mammalia; order Cingulata; family Chlamyphoridae; genus Tolypeutes; species Tolypeutes matacus. The sequence continues at coordinate 12,020,741 of JAKSZT010036119.1, read as the reverse complement.
TCCTCCTCCTCCAGTCTTCACCAGGATTCAATCCTGGAGACCTCCGATGTAGGAGAGAGGTGTTCTGCCACCTGCACCACCTCGGTTCCTGGTTTTTGGAGCTTTCTGAGCATCTCGTCTTGTCTCTCCCCTGAGTCTCTCTCCTGTTATGTTATCATCTTGCTGCATGGCTCCCGGGGCCTGGCGGCTCACCAGCACACAGAGCCCAGCAGCCCATGTGCCTTCTATATATATATTTCCCCACACACACACACCGGGAGGTTCCTGTGGATCGAACCGAGGTCCCTCCATATGGCAGATGGATGCCCAACCATTTGAGCCACATCCGCCCCCCAATGATTCATCTTTGAACTGATTCTTCTTCTCTTTGAACATATGGATCCCTGCGAGCGTCTTTCTAAACAAATGCCTCTCATGATTATTTGAAGACTCTACCTGAGCTGATATTTTCTTGTTCATATTCTGTTTCCCTCTCAAATTTTCCCAGTTCATTTCAGCAAATGGTCTATTTCTTCCCCATATTTTAAATGGCATCTGATAAGAACATTCTGGTTGAAAGAATATCTCCTATGAATCAAAACATTATTGTGTCAGAGCTATATAGAGATGTAAGAAGGGGAAATGGAACATGAGCTACCCCTTCAGATATATGGCACCCCCTTTATTAGACTTCTCAATCCTTTGTTGCCTCCCCTTCATTGTAGTGACCAAAAAATATGCCTCTGTTTATCAAAAGACCAAATAAATATTTTTGTTTCAATCAACTAGAAACTGTGATTTTATAATATATTAAGTCATATTTTAATGTTCCTATATTGTATTCATTTTGAAATGACAACATTGTTCATACATTGGAATTCATATAAAATGAAGTACATTCCTAGTCTAAGTCTACAGGATTTATATATTTTAGAAAATTCTAAATTTATCTTTTTAAAAACTAAGTAGGCAATGATTATTTATTACAGAATATTCGAGGATAAGTTTGTGAAATAAACAACATTTTAAGCTTTTTTTTTCCCACCTGAGATGGCTCCCTTATCTGTTTGCTCATTGTTTATACTCATTTTCTGTTTTTTTTTTGTTTTTTTTTTTTTTTTAAGGTTTATTTTATTTATTTATTTCTCCCTCCACCCCTCATTGTTTTGTACTCACTCCAGTCTTTGTGTTCTTCTGTGTCTGCTTGTCTTCTCTTTAGGTGGCACTGGGAACCAATCCTGGGACCTTCTGGAGCGGGAGAGAGGCACTCAATCTCTTGCACCACCTCAGCTCCCTGGTCTGCTGTGTCTCTTATTATCTCTCCTCTGTGTCTCTTTTTCTCATCATCTTGCTGTGTGAGCTCTCTGCATGGACCAGCACTCCTGCACGGGCCAGCTTTTCTGCTCAGACCAGCACTCTGCATGAGCTAGCACTCTGCATGGGCCAGCTCACTGCTCGGGCCAGCTCGCCTTTCACCAGGGGCCCCAGGAATTGAACCCTAGACCTCTTATATGGTAGACGGGAGCCCAATTGCTCGAGCCACATCCGTTTCCCTGTCTGCTTGTTTTTTTTTTTGTTTTTTCTTTTTTACCGGGAGGTCCTGGGGAACGAACCCGGGTCCCTCCATATGGGAGACGGACGCCCAACCAGTTGAGCCACATCTGACCCTGCTTGTTTTTTTTTGCTCATTGTCTGCTCATTGTTTTTGCTCGTTGACTGCTCATGGTCTCCTTGTTGTTCATCTTCTTTAGGTGGCACCAGAAACCAAATCTGGGACATCCCATGTGGGAGGCAGACACTCAATTGCTTGAGCCATATCTGCTCCCTTAAGCTCTTTTTGAATTGGGTAATTGTAGGAAACTGTAGAAAGATACATCTGTAGCATTCAGATTATTATTATTATTAATAGTAATAGCTACCACTTATTAAGTACTTAGAAAGTTTCCTGTTGAGGATTTTACATAAATAATTTCATTTACTTTCACAAAAAAACATATGCATTAGGTACAATATTTTGCCCATTTTACAGATGAAAAAGATATGCTTAATAATGATAAATTCACCCAAAGTCAAAGCCAGATCAGTGTGATCCCAAAGCCTGATCTCCCCTAGTAAATTTTAAAAATAATCAGAAACTCCAAATTCTTATTCATCCCCCACAAAAATGGCTGCTATGTTCATGGTTCCATTCTTATTGAAGAAGACTGACAGAAATTACATCCTTCATCTACTGGGAATTTGGTATGTGCCATGAACAGTTTTGAGCTCATTGTAGTTTTATTCCACTTAACCCTTACAAAAACTCAGTGAGATGAGTATTATTATTTTCCCCTTTTACAGGTGAAGAGACTGAGGCAGAGGAAATTAAGTGATTTCCAAAGATAACACAGTAAGTGTTAGTTGCAGCATTTAATTAAAGGAAGTCTAACTACAAAATTCATATCTTAACCAGTGTGCTAAATCCTATCAGCCCCTGGCTGATACTGATACTGAAGAGCCACATTAATTTCTGTTGAGTATTTCAGAGAGTGCCAAAAAGTTAACATAACTTTAACTTTTAGAAATACTGCCTGTATTAGCCAGCAAAGAGGTGCTGATGCAAAGTACCAGAACTCTGTTATTTATTTGGGGTAGAAGCTTACAGTCACAAGGTCCTAAAGAGTCCAACTCAAGGGACCATAAGAGGTACTCGCTCACACAAAGTTATTTGCCACATGTTGAAGCAAGATGGCGGGTGATCTTTCCTCTTCCCTCTTAAGGTTCCATGGGCCCAGCTTCTTCTGATCTCAGCTGTAGACTGGCCTAAGGCTTGTCTCTCAGGGCTTCCAGCTGCTCTGTTCTCTTCACAAGGTCAGCTGAACACTCTCAGGTGAATGTTTCATCTCTCCGGGGACTCCAGCATCAAAACCAAGTTCTCTCCTCTGCCATGTCTTTTTCTGTGTGAAAGTCTGTTTTATCAGCCCATCAAGGGAGCTGGGACTCAATGCTGAGTCTCACTCTTAGGATATGGTTGAATCAAAGGCCTAATCTTAATTCAATCAGATGTCTCAGCTGAATCTAATACAATCAAAGGGTTATCACACCCAGAGGAAGAGGAACAGACTGGTTTAGAAACATAATCTCTCTTTATGGAATTCATAAATAATCTCAAACCGCAACACTTCCCCTCCATTTTTCCTTCCTTTTTGTCATTAAGTTGAACCCTATGAAATTGTTAATATTCAACCATTTTTGACCTACAAAATGCAATTTCTTTATGATCTGATGTAATGTCCTTATTTTTCTCAATTTAACTCTTTTCTTTCCCCTCCCTTGACTTCTTTTTTTTTTTTTTAGATTTTATTTATTTATTCATTTATCCCCCCCCTGCTGCTTGTGCTCGCCGGGTCAGCCAACCACGCCGTGCGGGCAGGCCCGCCCTCACCAGGAGGCCCCGGGAACCGAACCTGGGGCCTCCCATATGGTAAACGGGAGCCCCACTGATTGAGCCACAGCCGCCTCCCTCCCTTGACTTCTTGAATAGCCCCTTTACTCTCTTTTATTGTTCAAACCTTTCACAACTTTTATAGACCATACAACTACAAGAATAACAATAAGAAATTTTGGCTTCACCTTCCCTGTAATACAGGCCTATTTTTTGGCCTGCTACCTTTTGAACATGACTTTATAAATTTACTGTGAGATTTATATTCTAATAACATAGGGCAACAGGGAAATCAGTCATAATTTTAGTGGTCTACCATTAGTTATTGCTCTCTCACATTATTGTTGATCAACTGCAAATTACCAATTATGAATTTTTGAACTGGTGGTTGATAGCTCACAAAATAATTCCTAATGATGAGCCATGTGGATTAACTGCTTATAAATCCAGACCCTTTTTATTGAATTTGGAGGTGCTGGTAAAAAGCAACTTTAAGTTCTGTGGTCACCCACGTTGCTTTGCATCACAAACACGGATTCAGGAAATGGTGCAGGCACAAAGGATCCCCAGATCAGGGTTCCATAGTGCCTGGAGCAGCACCTAACACTAGTAGACTCACACTGGAGCCTGAGGAAGGCAAGAGGGGCCAAGCCTTTTCTTTGTCCCTTGTTCCCTCTTCAGAGTTGGAACAATGAATATTTCATAACATTTAGATCTCATTTTATTTATTAAGAGTGGCTTTTTTTCATTTTCACATCATTTGCTTATTCATTTGGCAAACATTTGCTAAGGGCTTATTTGTGTACCAGGACCAATGCTATGTGCTAAGGATATGAAAATGTACTGAAAATGATCACTGACCTTGAGGGTCTCACACTCCAAAAGTTTAAATAATGATAACATATGAAGAAGGCTAGAATAAGTCAACTACAGAGGAATAAGTGCTTAGCTCCTTTAGGAGTAGGCACAGAGCAGGTCAAGGAAAGCTTACTGAGGAGGCAATTCTTGAGCTGATTCTTGAAGGACGTATTAGTCAGCCAAAGGGATGCTGGTGAAAAGTACCAGAAATCTGTTGGTTTTTATAAAGAGTATTTATTTGGGGAGAAGCTTACAGTTACCAGGCCCTGAAGAGTCCAACTCAAGGTACCATAAGAAGTACTTTCTCACCCAAAGTCTGTTGCCATGTATTGATGCAAGATGGCAGGTGATGTCTGTGAGGGTTCAGCCTGCCTTCTTCCTCTTAAGGCTCCATGGCCCCAGCTTCTTCCAAGCTCAGCTGTAGGCTGGCATAAGGCTTATCTCTCTCCCTGGGGCTCATTTCTTTCCGGGCTCAGCTGCTCTGGTCTCTTCACAAGGTCAGCTGTAGACTATCAGGCTTATCTCTCTTCCCAGGGCCTCTGCCATGTCTAATGAGCCATCTCTATTCCTCTGTGTTCTTCTCCTGTGTATCTACTTCTGTGTGAGAGTCTGTTTCATCAGCCCAACAAGGGGGTGGGGATTAAATGCTGAGTTGCACTCTAATGACATGGTTGAATCAAAGCCCTAATCTTAACATAATTTAATCAGATGTCTCAGCTGAATCTAACACAATCAAAGGGTATCACGCCCAGAGGAACAGACTAGTTTACTAACATAATCAAATATCTTTTTTGGAATTCATAAATAATATCAAACTGCTATAAAGGATAACTAGGCATTTTCCTAGGAAGAAAAGAGGTACCTTTACCTGCTAGTGTGTTTGTATGTACCTGAACCTACTTGAAAAGGAGACTGAGACAAGACTACAAAATAGGTTTAGGTTATGCTAAGAAGATAGGACTTGATGTTGAAGCAAATTAGAGAAAAATAAAAGATTTCAATCTGGTAGTTTAATCATCAGATGTATACTTTGGAAATCATTCTGGTTTTAATGTGGAAAACTATTTAGTATTTAATGAAATTATGTAGGCTAGCGCAGATAAAAGTTTTCAGAAATGGGAGGTAGGGGAGGAATTTAAGAGATTTGGGAAGTAGAATGTCAATGTTTATTAATAGGATGTGGGAGTTGAGAAAGGGTAGCCTATGGTGACTTTCAAATTTCTGACTGGGTGGATGATGATGACAATATGGGTTTCGTCAGTTCTAAGAAGTCCTTTTTTCACCTTTTAACATCTCTGAAATTGAGATACACCTTATATTCAGGGGGGTGTCTACTTATCTGGCAGCATTTTTTCATTCTCTGCGATGCAATAAATAATGATGGATTGTCCACATGATGACATCCTAGACTTAATAAATATGGGAAATAAGGTCAGAAATATAGGAGGAATATCAGACTTGGAACAGGAGGAGAGAGAGGGAGAATGTTATCACCTCTGAAAGAGGAGGAGAATGGTGATTTTAGCTATTATACATTACTTTATTGTTTAAAACAAAACCACATTCCTGTCTTGCTGCTTCAGGTGATCAGCACATGGATCACTTGATTATACTAGAAAGATGAAATTTCCTAGTCTGGTATATGGAAATTGGCTTAGGGAGGTCAGGCTGATGCTATGTGGGCTCAGGGCTCACCTAGGAAGCTGGGTTTATGGAAAGATGGTTTTATAGATTTTCAATGACATATTTTGTTGAATTTGGCATCCTACATTGTTAGGTGTCAATTATCAGCAAAAGCTCTTGATATAAGTTAATATCTTTAATATCTCCATATTTTCAATCTTGTAATACTTCAGTAGTGCAAAATACTTCAACTTGTCCCTTGTTCTAAAAATAAATGGGCACAATCCTCTCAGTGGAAATAATGTGTCAACATGGTCTATTGCAATAATGCTCTAATCAATCTCTATACTTCTACTTTTGTTCTATAGTCTATTCACCACATATCCACCAGAGTGATCATTTGAAACTGAAATTTCATGTCACTTCTCTGTTCAAAACTCTCAGTGTTTTCCATCACCCTTAGAATAAAACCTAAACTTATCTCAACCTATAAGATCCTATATGATTAGGGCTACTTACCTAACCCTCCAATATAACCAATTTTTTTCCCACCTCAGGGCCTGTGAACTTGCTGTTCTTACTGCCTAGTCTGCCCTTCCTCAAGATCTCCCCATGGTTCCCTCCCTTTAGGTCTCTGAGTGACCCAAACAGGATGGGAGCAGAATTGGATAGGATAGGATGTATTAAGAACAGAAAATATCAGAGTGCATAACATGGAGGGTTAAATATTATCTTAAAAAAATAAGCATATACTCATATATGCATAAGATCAGTGAAAAATATATTTACACAGATTGTACTAAAAAAAAAACTTGAAAACACTGACCCACAAGATAGCCAGGAACTTGAGGTCAGAATATAATGCATGGGGAAGCAGATGTGGCTCAAGTGACTGAGCTCCTGCCTACCACACGGGAGGTCCTGGGTTCGGTTCCCAGTACCTCCTAAAGAAGATGAGCTGACGCAACAGGCTGGCGCAGCGAGCTGACACAACAAGAGAAACAAGGAGGAAAACATAATGAGAGAGAGACAGCAAAACATGGAGTAGAAGTGGCTCAAGTGATTAGGTGTTTCCCTCCCATATGGGAGGTCCCAGGTTCAGTTCCCAGTGCCTACTAAAAGGAAGGCAAGCACATAATGAACAGACATAGCAAATGCAAACAACAAAGGGGTGGGAAGAAATAAAATCAATCTTAAAAAAAAAAAAAAATACAATGCATGGAGGGAGCAGATGTGGCTCAAGCAGTTGAGCACCCACCTCCCACATGGGAAGTCCTGGGTTTGAATCTAGTGCCTCCTGAGAAAACAAAAACAAACAATAAAACCAACTCAGGGAAGCCGATGTGGCTCAGTAGTTGAGTGCAGGCTTCCCACAAACAAGGTCCCAGGTTCAATCCCTGGCCCCTGGTACCTCAAAAAAAGAAAAAAAAAAGAAAAAAAAATGCATGGAGGAAAAGGATACAGTACTGTGATGATTGAATCAATCAGATCTTCTTTCTCCTGGATTTTTAATGCAATATATACATTTGATAGGGAGTGACAGACTAGGAAGGAAAATAGAAAAACAGAGGAGCTGATGAGTCATGAGAATGTAAGACAACTGGATCTAAAGTTCTATCTTAAATTAGACTGTAGTTCCTGAGGCCTTGACTTTCAACTGCTGCCATGGTTTCTTGTCTTCTGTACTTTCTGGTATTTCTTAACAATAAATCCCCATCACCAGTCAGACCCTAAGTTAAAATTCTTCCTTGAAACCCGAAAAAGCCTAGCCCCCTGGCCATTACCATATATAATGATGTTAAAAAACAGATTCTGGTAAATCTGAAGGATCCCTCAAGATCTGACAATCCATATGCCTTACTTTGAGAACAGTTGTCCTGGAAAAATTATTAGCATTAATACATCATATCTATTGTATCACTCTATGTCTAATCTGTAAAGTAAGGGGTTGGACTAGAACTCATTGTTCCAAAAACCTCTGAGACAAGGCAGGTAGGAAAAATATTTGAGGCAGCTGAGTGAAAAACCTAGGAGATAATACACAGTTTAGGAACTTACAAAATTGTAGAGCACTTAACCCTTTTAAAGGGTTCAAAACCACTTAAAAAAAAAAAAAAAAAAAAAGAAAGAAAAATGTGCTGGTCCAGCAAAACCTGTCTCTAGCCAACCTCAGTCTACTAGTCACTAATGTGTGAGTCCAGTGTTAGTGTTGCCAGATTTCCTCTAAGTTCTTGCCTATGTTACATAAAAGAATTTAAGAACATGCTGATTCAGTTAGGCCAGTAGATTATTAAGGAAATGAGAGAAGAGAATAGAAATGGGAGAAAATAACAGATTTTTGGTCCCAGATATACTTACGGGCTGGCCCAGGCAGAGAAGGGAAAAAAAGGGATGATTTAGTCTTTGAGCTTGCTTTTTAAACAATTAATTATTCCTCCCACTTGCTAATGTTCGGAGGAGCATTCCCAGTTTGTTTGCTGTTTTGATTGATTGCTCCACCCATCAATTCCCAGGGTGGGGGCAGGCAGGGAATGATAAGACCCCTTGAGAATATCCAGGGCTTTTCCTTGATCCCAGATGAAATCTCATTCTAAATGGAGGATTCTCACAGGTTCTTCCAGAAGCTTTCTGGTGGTGGTCTTTCTCTCAGAGGATTTCCAGGTGGAATTCTATGGCCACATGTTTCATGGCCGTGTTTTTCTGCCAGGTTTTAGATTCGTCTCCCCATTCCCTAAACTAGCCTGCCTCATTAAGTGATGCCTAATGTTGCTTCCAGCTTTCTCTTATAGCCATCATCAAATTGTTGTATGGAAGAAAAAAACATTTCTTTCAGCATTTTATTTCTTAACTGTTAAAATTCTAAAATATTTAAGATGACTCAGGATTCTCCTGAGACTTACATGACCAGATACTGGGGAGGACGTTGGAGGCCTGGAGCCCGGGGTGGTGGCCCGCAGCCCTGACCTGCGGAAAGGTGAGGGACACATCCAACATGTCGTTTGAGGAACTGTTGGAATTGCAGAGCCAAGTGGGGAATAAGACATACAAATATTTGGTAGCTGGAAACAGCACTAGGAGCGAGGTTCTAAACCACCTGTCCAAAATGCATGTGTTGCAGATAAGCACAGGCCTCTGGCAATGTCAGCCAAGGTTCTGGTGTCATATTTGTTTCAGGTTATCCCCACTGGTAAGAAGGTGGCCAGGGACCCCCACTTTGATGATCTGTCAGGGGAATATAATCCTGAGGTGTTTGACAAAACGTATCACTTCCTGAATGAAATCAGAGCCAAAGAGAAAGAGATTGTGAAAAAGCAATTGAAGAAACCCTGGTGAGGGGAGGAGCATAAGAAACCACAGCAGCTGCTTCAGCGAATGGAACAGCAAGAAATGGCTCAGCTGGGACGACAGAGCAGCAAGAGCTGTGCCTGGCCCTGAAGCAGAAGCGGCAGGCTCGGGCCCAGCAGGGCCATTGGCCATGCTTCCTGAAGAAATCTGAGCAGTACAAGTTGGCCCTAGCTGAGAAGTTCAAGGAGCCGAACGCAGCAAGAAGCTGGAGAGTTTCTTGAGTCAAAAGAGGTGCTGAAATGCAGGCAAGGACAGGAGATATCTCCCTTTGGGCAAAGAGTAATAAGGAACTGTCCTCAGCTCTGCCACTGCCCTGGTGAGACATGGATATATGGGTCTTGGACTTGGCCTGTTCTCCTGTTCTTTCCCATTTAAGGGCAAGGATCACAGCTGCCCTTTTGAGCTAGGTTGGCTCAAAGACTAGAGGCTTTTAGACTGCCCATAGGTCTGGACAAGAAGAGTGGCTCAGCCTCTTCCCATGCCCCACTGCCTCTGCTTGGACCTGTTTTATAATATCCCTTGCCTTCAACCACTGACTCTTGTCAGAAGACAAGGGACTATGAGTGACCTTGACCCAGGAAAGGCCACAGAGTCTGTTGATGATTCCCAGGGCTGGGACTTTATGCAGGATCCCCTTCATAAGCATTCTTGTCACTCTTCTTTTTATGACACCATCATTTAAAGTATGAACCAATCCCACAGAGGAAAACTCACTTAACTTTGGTTTTGGAAGCAAGGGGACGTAGGAGGTAGAGAGAGAAAGCTTCTCCAAAAATTTGTAACCACAGCTGGCCCTCATAATGTCTGGGACTAGCATTCATACCTCCATGTGACCTGGAAACTCCTTAAGCTGATAGTGCCTCCAGGCACCTGGTAAAAGCAAATGTAATCCTCTCTTGAGGAATGTACTTTCAACCCAGTCCTCAAGGAATTTTCAGATAAAATTTCAAAAATGCAGCTTACAGGGGAGCGGTTGTAACTCAATGGTTGAGCAGGGGGTCCCAGGTTCAATCCTGTACCTCCTTAAAAAGAAAAAATAAATGAGCTTACAATAAAAACAACACCCACAAGGAAAGAAACCACCATGAACAAGAGTCATTAAGTTTAATAGCCAACAGAGGGAAGCGGCTGTGGCTCAATCAGTGGGGCTCCCGTTTACCATATGGGAGGCCCTGGGTTCGGTTCCCGGGGCCTCCTGGTGAAGGCAAGCCCGCCCGCATGGCGTGGTTAGCTGACCCAGCGAGCACAAGCAGCAAGGGGGGGATAAATGAATAAATAAATAAAATCTTAAAAAAAAAAAAGAGTCAGGAAACCCAGTCAATTCCAAACAGAATACAAAAGAAAACCTAGATAAAGCATAAGAAATTGCAGAACATTAGAAAGACTGAAATCTTAAAGCAGCCATAAAGAAAAGACCTTACCTACAAAAGAAAAGTAGAACTAAAACCTAGAAAACCTATAGCTTGATGCTTCAGGGATGGGGGAAAGATGTAGTTCTGATGACAGAATGGAAGCTGTAGCCTAATGTGAGAAAAACCAAAGAGGGAAGCGGATGTGGCTCAATCAGTAGGGCTCCCGTTTACCATATGGGAGGCCCCGGGTTCGGTTCCCGGGGCCTCCTGGTGAAGGCAAGCCAGCCCACGTGGCTCGGTGAGCTGACACAGCAGGATGACCCAGCAATAGGAGACAAGAAGACACAGAAAAACGCACAGCAAATGGACACAGCGAGCACAAGCAGCAGGGGAGGGGGGGGATATATGAGTAAATAAATAAAATCTTTAAAATAAATAAATAAATAAAATAAAACCAAAGAAATGGTTTCTGTTCGATAAAAGCAGAGAAAGGCTGTGAACTCCTGGGCTCACAGAGCCACTAGGCACTTGTGTGGGGGTGGGGTGGGGTGGAGTGGTGAGAGTTAAATTCTGGGCATCAAAAGCACACTGATGGGCCCTGAATCTCAATGGAGTTGCAACACTTACTCTCTAATTCATTATTTTCACCCAGGACAACTAATAAGAAGGTGATGATGGACAATGACCATGCCAAGGAACTGAGAGGGTCTATAAATGCAAGCAAGAGAGTCCCATCCATTGCCCTATGGGATCGCAGCCCCCTCTCAATTAGAGATAGAGTGGACATCACCATCCCAGAATCCTCAGGATTAGGGAACAAACTTTGGACTAAAATAGATTTACTGGTATTCTACTATAGACTCATTGTGACTCTAGCAATGGAAGAAATTATATCATTGATGTGGAGGCAGTGGCCGGTGGAGGTTCTGAGGGCAGGGAGAGGGAAAAACAGGTGTAATACGGGGGCATTTTTGGGCTTGGGAATTGTCCTGAATGACATTGCTATGACAGACACAGACCATTATATATCTTGTCATAACTTACAAAATTGTGCGGGAGAGAGTGTAAACTATAATGTAAACTGTAATACACGCTTAGTGGCAATGCTCCAAAATGTGTTCATCAATTGCAATGAATGTACCACACTAATGAGGGATATTATTAATGTGGAAAAGTGTGGGAGATGTGGGGAGTGGGGCATGTGGGAATCCTCTATATTTTTATGAAACATTTATGTAACCTAAGTATCTTTTAAAAAATAAAAATGGAAAAAAAAAAAAAGCACACTCATCCTACCGCAGACACAGAGTGCTGATGTGCAAATGCCACCACTGACCTCAGAATGCATTTTCCACTTGCCCTTCTGCTTTGCTCTAGATTGAGAAGTTCAAGGCAGAAACATCTGATTACTAGTCCTTGGTCACATGGCTGCAAGGGGGAAAAGCTGGGAAAGCAAGCTGGTGGGAGGTGGACTCTTGTCCCTCTAGATTTGTGATGCGGAGTTTCCCAAGCATGGGAAGGGAGTTCAGATGGTGGGTGGTCAGAAAAAATGATATATAGCCACTACAAGGCTGTTTTGGCTATCACAAACTGCTACTTTTCCCCCTCCACCAGGACCCAAATGAATACTGGAAAGCTAAAAAAAAAAAAGACTCAGAAGACAAATAAACATAAATAAATAAATATATATATATATATATTTTAAGGAAACATTCAAGAAATCACCAAGTTTACTTGTAAAATGATCAATGTTGATTTTTAGACCCAAACCCTAAGACAATGATGGGAAAAAGGCATAGAGCTAGTAAAATAAGTTTCGCCCAACACTCATTTCCTCAACAAACCACCAAAATAAAGATAACAAAATGAGTGAAGTGGATGTGGCTCAATCAGTTGGGCGCCCACCTACCACATGGGAGTTCCTGGTGCTTCCTAAAGAAAACGAGCAGACACCACACCCGCTGCAATGCGCTAGATTCCTAAACGAGAAGATGCCACAAGCCAGCAGATGCTGCAACCACAGGGAGTGGCTAAGGCCGTTGGGCACTCGCTTCCCATGTAGGCGGTCCCAGGTTCGGTTCCCGGTGCCTCCTGGAGAAGGCAAGCAAACAATGAGCAGATGAGAGATACATCTGGGGGAGGGAGGGGATAAATTAAAAAAAAAAAAATCTTTAAAAACAAACCAAAATGAGTAATCAAACATAAACTCGTGATAGATCAATTTTAATTGTATAGCCCCTGAAGCTCTACAAGGGTACACTTTCTTTTTTTTTATTTTTTATTTTATTTTTTTTTATTTATTCATTTATGCCCCCCTTGCTGCTTGTGCTCGCTGGGTCAGCCAACCACGCTGTGCGGGCGGGCTTGCCTTCACCAGGAGGCCCCGGGAACCGAACCCAGGGCTTCCCATATGGTAAACGGGAGCCCTACTGATTGAGCCACAGCCGCTTCCCAAGGGTACACTTTCTAAACTTCATGGGACTATTGTATACATTCAATAAGTGACAAGTATGCAATACCACTTAGTATCTCGAAATCAGGAAAACATACTTTTGAATTTTTTAAACACAATCCACAGAATTGAAAACAAAATTAGAAGTTTTCCACAGTTATACTAATTGTCAATTAAAATATTTACATTTAATACTTGATATAACAGTCAGTATGTAGTAGGGGATATTGAAAGTCATTTCAGATTCTCATCCTGTAACTTGTACTCTACTGGGAAGCTTTGAGTAGGTATGTGACTGATCAGAGGTGGGTACAACCAGGACCAGAACAGCAGGTAAATTCTACCAGTTTCTGTAGCTTCCACTTTTTTTTTTTTTTTTTTTTGTCAGTTAAGTGAACAGTGAGAATTAAATACTTATCTTTACATGTACACAAGGTATGCTGTGTTAAAGCATATTTGCTTAAAAAACATATAAAAATACTTGTTAACTAGTTTGATAAGAAAATAATGTATAAAAGTTTATGGCAAAAATATGAATCATCTCTGACACTGGAAAGATCAATTTCATATTTTATATTATATCAAACAAAAAAGTTTTAGTTTTTTTTCTAAGTTTCTTACCCAGAAATACTTGAAAAGGAAGGCAGACAAATTATTTATTTCTACCCTCTACATGGCTGTGAAAAGAGTTAAATTTAAAAACCAAAAACAATCAAATGCTTATGTCCAAAATGAACCCAAATATTTGGCCACATAGACTTATCATCTTCCAGAGTAGGAGTAATAATAAAGGCTTTATAAGCAATTTTGAATCCATAAATGCAATAGGCATTATGGTATTTTGGCCACTGGAAAACAAAAGCTGTAGCATCAGTCAAGGGCTGATTTGCCTCACTTTTGTAGATTCAATTCAGAGTATCTATGGTTAACTAAAGCTGACATTAGAATTGTTAAAGATGGGGGGGCATGGACGTGGCTCAAATGGTTGGGCGTCTGTCTCCCATATGGAGGGACCAGGGTTCGATCCCCGGGACCTCCCGGTAAGGAAAAAAAAAAAAAAAAAAAAAAAATTGTTGGGAAGCGGCTGTGGCTCAATCAGTAGGGCTCCCGTTTACCATATGGGAGGCCCCGGGTTCGGTTCCCGGGGCCTCCTGGTGAAGGCAAGCCCGCCCGCACGGCGTGGTTAGCTGACCCAGCGAGCACAAACAGCAAGGGGGGGATAAATGAATAAATAAATAAAATCTTTAAAAAAAAAAAAAAAAAGAATTGTTAAAGATGGGGAACAGGTGTGGCTTAAGCAGTTGGGTGCCCACCTCCCACATCAGAGGTCTCAGATTCGGCTTCTGGTGTTTCCTAAAGAAAAATAAAAACAATAAGCAAACAGACAACGGGCAAACAAATGAGGGAGCCATCTCGGGGTGGGGGATTGTTAAAGATGGGCAAAAATACACATTAAAAAAAAAAACTTTCTAAGTTTCTATTTAGAGCAGGTGTTCCTAACATTTTTTGTTCCACGGATCCCTTCGCCAGTCAGGTGAAAACCACGGACCCCTTACAAGTCCACAGTATACTGTGTATTATTTAATAAATATATCACACCCGCACCAACACGTCCCCACAGGAATGTTTTTTTGCATTTCATTTCAAGCTCATGGACCCCTTGTTAAAAACCCCTGATTGAGTAAAAATAGGCAACGTGATTCCAGAAGTTAAAAATTATTTCACAACCTAAGACTTCAGCTTGGCAAACAGCTTGGGTTCCAAAACGGATTCATCCCTCTTAAAATATAAGTCCTTTAAAAATGTGGAAATATATATAAACATATATATAGATATATATTTTAAAAGAATCAGATAATCTTAGAAGCCGCCTTAGTGTTCCCTTTGAATTTGTCTTGAAATGACCATAGTATTATCTTCACTGGAAGGATTAACCAGCCTCTTGGTCTAAGGCTAACCTGGTGATCATTTGTCAGACTTACTTGTCTAAGGCTAAAAAAGTACCAACAGGATGTAAACTGTAAGGAGAGAAGGAAAAGATGAGGGCTTTCCTGGCAGTTGGTAGCTAAAATTCATGGGATTCCTAGAAAATGACACAATGACAGCCTTTCTTGTCCTTTTGGTTCTGATGAAGGAGGACATTCCTGCTCTTGAAATTTCGTTATAACCCAGACAAGCTCGTGGAAAGCTTGATCTATATTCATCCTCATCTTTGCTGAGGCCTCCATGTATGTTACCCTCAGCTGCCCTACTAACTGCTGTCCTTCCTTCTGTGTTACCAGTCTCTGATGATCTAGATCTGCTTTGTTACCAATTAAAAGAATCGGAAATTCATCACGGCTCTTTACTCTGAGAATCTGCCATTGAAACTTACAGATTTCTTCAAAACTGCCTCTATCTGTGACTGAAAACAATAGGAAACCCTCGCCAGCCCTCCATATACTGTTCTCTCACAGCTCCAAACTCTTCTTGTCCTTAGGAGTCCAGAATATCTAGCCAGGCTGCTCCTGTCAGCTACCACACACTGCTTTGTATAGGAATCTTCAATGGTTGGATCATAATCCTTTACAAAATAGGACTGGATGAGCTGGATTGTGAGCGCCGACCCTACATGCCGGTACTTCTGGCCGGAGCCGTCTCTCCAGGCGGTGGTGGCCATGAGGACGCCGCCGAGCGGTCGCCGCCCGCCCTAGGCCCGGCTCCGGGGACGTGTGCGGCGGGCGGGCTGCGGACGAGCAACCGAGATAGGAGCTGCCAAGAGGGCCGTCCGCATGCAAGCGCGCGGCAGCAGCGGAGCTGGCGGGTCCAGCCCAAGGCGCGGAGCAGCAGGGTGTCCGCTCCGGCCTGCGGTGGCCGAGGGCGCGCTCCTCCACTGGTCTCGGCAGTGCCAGCAGAATGCAGCCTCCAGCCCCGCTACAAATATTAATATTTTTATTTCAAATAAAAATTTTGTCTATATTTTGTGAAATTTTTCTTCCTAGTTATATATTGATAGTTGAATCTACTAATTCTGAGCTCCATAGCAAGGTAGGTAGGCTAGAATTCCAAAAAGAAACCTCTGTCCGGTTTATTCATTCATTCATTTATTCATTCAACAGTATTTATTCAGTGTCTACCAATTGCTAGTAAGATGAATTATGTATGATTTGCATTTCTAGGGTTAAGGCCTTATATTTGCAATGGTTCAAATCAAAGGAATAGTTAAAGAATTTAAGAACTAAACCAAAATGGTTGTTTTTACAAACCTTTTCCAGGCTATTAAAATTTTCCTGGTTTTGTTTTATCACATGTAGAATAGCTCTTACAGTAATTTAGGTCTTTATTCTCATCATTGCAACTTGAAAAAAAAAAATCAGAGACTAAAACATCTGAAAGCCGGCAATTTGTGGCTTCAGAAATGTCCTTACCTCAACATAACTGCTGTTAATGAATAACAGATTTAGAAGGTCATGGTGCCTTTTGGGTGTTTTAAAAGGAAAAAAAAAAAAAAAAAAAATAGCAGCAGATAGAGTGAATTTGAATACAATGGTTGATAAAGTCTCAGAATAAATCCAGTCGTTAGTCTGTAAACATATTTTTATAGTTAGTATGACAGTTTGAAACTATAGTACGACAGTTCATAAATGACATCATTTTTTCAAAGTTGATGCATATGTAAAACTAACAAGCTTTTAGTTTGTTCAACAGACATTGCAACATATCACTAACATAAAACCATATAGTGTGCACTATAACTAATAGATACCTAGAGAACACTCTATCCAACCACAGCAGAATATAAAGAATATACATTCATTCTTCTCAAGTGCACATGGAAAGTTCTCCAGGATAGGTCATGTGTTAGGCCATAAAACAAGTCCTACTAAAATTAAAAGGACTGAAATCATACAAAACATGTTTCCATGTTAGTGATGAGAAATCAATAACAGAAGTAAATTTGAGAAATTTACAAAGCTGCAAAGGTAGCCAAGACTTGAAGGTCAGGATCTCAGGGAAAAGAGAACTGCAGAGAAGTGACCTCAACATTCTGTACCACTTTTCACCTCAAGACATTTGAGGATCCCTGAGCTATAAAGGATGATAGGATGCAGAAGGAAACAAGAACAAAAAAGTTATGAAGCTTGAGCAACAAAAAAGTTATGAAACTTGAGCATTCAGCAGTCTCACACAAGGTGGCTAAATCAGAATCTGCCAAGGTGTAGGATTCTTAGTAAGCAACCCAGATTTTCAAGTGAGACCCCTGAAGGATCATGACCTAAGTAAGAGAAAGGTGAAACTGGAAATAGGTCAGGCCTTACAGAGCCTGAATTCCAGTCTTGAATCAACTCAATCACTGAATTAGAATGTCTCCATACTTAATGCTTGCTCCCTCCAAAAAAAGAAAGAAATCCTTTTTGGAGGAAGAGAACAATATCCAGACCCTTTAAAAATGTTTGTATGTAATATTTGGCATTCAATAAAAAATCACCAGGTGTGCCAGAAGCTGAAAGACTGAAAATCAAGGTTTTTTTTTTTAAAAGGACATAGAAACAGACCAATAAATGATCCAGACATTAATGTTATCATATACGTACTTTAAAATAATTGTGATCAATACATCTTAGAATGATGACAAGATTGGAACTGGAACTTATTTTTAAAATCAAGTGAAACAGTGTAAACTATAGACCATAGTAATAATGCTTCAATATCTGTCCCTCAATTGTAAAAAATGTACCACACCAATGAAAAATGTTGTTAATGGGGGAAAGTGTAGAAGGGGAAGAAGGTGGGGTATATAGGAATCTCATATTTTTTATGTAACATTTCTGTAATCTAAAGCTTCTTTAAAAATAAATAATTATTTTTATTTAAAAAATCAAGAGGAAATTCTAGGAAAGAAAACTTAAGTAACTGAAATTATGGTAGATTGCTTGCATTAATGGCTCTAATTCTTCATCACTCCCTTTACCATGTGATTTTATAGCTTTTTCTATTTAAAAGATGAATATATTTCTCTGATATTTCATTTCAAGTTCAATGCTTTGGTCAATGGCAGATGTGAAACAGCAAAGGCTTGAAAAAGTGCCTGTGCATATCTGATTGTGCTCTTGTCCTCAGCCATACCATAAGAACATTCCAGGGATAGTCTTTTGGATGATGACATATATGGTATACCTCATATGTCCCAGATGAGGCCATCCTGGATCTGCCAACAGCCAGCCAACTCTTAGACATGTAAGAAAGTCAAGTTAAGAGCAGCAGAGTCACCTAGCTGACCTGAAGTTAGCCACAGATACATGGGTGAGCCCAATTGACATCAGCTAAACCCTGCAGGCTCATAAGCTGTGTACATTTGACAAGTCACTTATCAACTGGGTCTCATCTTCCTTATCAGTAAAATAAAGAAGAGCTGGTTTAATTCTAATGTTCTGTGGCATTGTGAAACTTAGAATCATAGGGTAACAGTACTCGTTAACCATGAGCAAGCCACTTACACTCTCAGAGCCTTATTTCCTCCAGTCGTCTTTGAGTCATGAAAGACAAAAATACAGAAAATTTGTGTTATTCAGGTTTCCTTTGTGTACCTATTGTTTTAGATACTGTGAAAGATAGCAAGTAAAATGTGCATAGTAAGTGGCATGCCTGAGCCAGCTACCTAAACTTAACTATGCATTTGAGAAATATTTATTCAGCATAGAAAATACTGGCACTTTGAAAAGTACTGGAAACAGAAAATTTTGTTTGTAAGTCATTATCCCTGCACTCCTGAATAAAACTGGAGAAGATAAATCAATTATTAGAACAACAAGAGGTATGTATATGATCAGATATCCAGAAGAAGGACATTTAAATTAGTCTGAGGGCCAGGAGAAGGGCTACCCTTCATAAGACAAGTAAAAATTAGCCTGTGAAAAACGAGAGAAGAATAGGAGTGAAGGATAGAACGGTCCAGGCAAAGGAAGAAGTATGTGCAAAGGCAGAGAGGCGAATTTACTGGGGGAACTACAAGAATTCTGTCAGCTTGGGCAAGGAGTATGTGGGTGCACGCTCCTTACTACTCCTCCCATTGAGGTAAAGTATCTAGCTTTTTTCCTCTTGAAACTGGGCTGGTCTTAGTGACTTGCTTGACCAACCGAATGTTGCAGAAGGAATGCCCTAGGTTTTCAATATCATAAGAAGCCTTGCAGCTACTGCCTGAGCCTCTTGGAATGCTTGCCCTCAGGACACTGATGATGCCTTTCATAATCCAGTAACCCTGAGGTGAGAACCCAAGACTTGTGATGAGGCCACATATGAGTGCTCAGGTAATCAGCACCAGGTGAGCTCTCAGTTGACAGCCAGCATTAGCTGTCAGCCATATAAGTTACCCATTTTTGGACTTTCAGACCAGTTGAGATTTCAGTTGATTGCAGTCCCAGCCAACATCTAACTACAATCATATAAGAGACCACAAGCAAATCCAGTCATCCCACAGAACCAAGAGAGATGATAAATTGCTGTTTAAGCTGCTACATTTTGGGGTGGTTTGTTACATAGAAATGGAAAATAAGAACAAGAAATATTGAGAAAGGTGGTGGGAAATGAGGTTGGTAGAAGCCAGAAAATGGAGTGTAACGTGATCTAGGCCAAGGAAGGTGAACTTCATCCTAAAAACTATAGGGAGCCATTGAAAGGCTTGTAAAAAGTGACCTTTCTAGATTTCCATTTTTAACATGTTACTCTGAGAACAGTATTATGAATGACTTGGAGGAAAGTTAGGTTGGGAGGCAATGATTAGAGTCAAAGCAGAGACCAAATAGGAGGCTGCTGCATTAAAAAAGGGGAGAAGTCGGGAAGCGGCTGTGGCTCAATCAGTAGGGCTCCCGTTTACCATATGGGAGGCCCCGGGTTCGGTTCCTGGGGCCTCCTGGTGAAGGCAAGCCCGCCCGCATGGCGTGGTTAGCTGACCCAGCGAGCACAAGCAGCAAGGGGGGGATAAATGAATAAATAAATAAAATCTTTAAAAAAAAAAAAGATTTATACAAAGAAAACTAAAACACTATGATGAATACAAAAGACTTACCAAGTGACATACTATTCTCTTATGCAGGAAATTTCAGCATTACAGAGATGATAATTCTCCCTAAATTACTTAAAAAATTTAGTGTAATCAAAAAAAAAAAAAAAAAAAAAACACCAAGAGGATATTTTGGAAACTAGACAAACTGATTCTGAAGTTCGAATGCAGAACAAGCAAATAAGCACCAAGGAAAATCTAAAAAAAAAATTTTTTTAATGAGATTCATTTTTTTGTCAGATTGGCAAAACATATTTTATAAGCTAAAGCATTTTAAATTGTGGTACTGATACGTATATATAACAGTGCCTGACACATGTAATATATATTTGTTAAATAAATGTACATTCAAATCAATGAAGTTGAATAGGAATCCCAAACTGCAACCAAATATTTATTGGAATTTAGTATATGAAAAAAGTGGGATTTCAAAATAGTGGAGAGTAACATCATCAACATGGCGACATAAGACATCTCCTGGAAAAGTTTCCCCTCAGAATCAACTAATAAAAGGACAAATCCTACTTGCTTGGAACTCTAGAGTATGAAAGAGACTGGAGGATTCCATGAATCCTGAATCAAAGGAAAAAAAACACACCAAAATCAGGTTTTATGTCCCAGATCCACCAGTCCAGACCCTTCCCCCTAATTCAATCTCATGCAGTTTAAGAGTCATACAGCCTGGGCCCCTCTTGCCACAGACACAGATCATAGAGCCATTCACAGCAGCAAATTAGAATCCCAAGCCTATCCAGGCACAGAGACCCAAGTCCACAGAGACCAAGGGCTGAACATATGCAGCTGAGGAGTATAAAAGTACCCCCTAGGGAAAAAAGAGTCTGTGCAGAACTGTTGTCAAGAGGTGCACACATTCAATTCAGTCTCTGTTTGCTCAATCACCTAAACACAAAAAGGACCTTTCTGGACTAACCGCATCTGTCTCCATGGAGTGGGATTCCCTAAAGGGAAAAAATCTGGAGGCAGAAAAACCTCATGGTAAAAAGAAAGAGGAAAACTCAATTGCTGTTAAGACAGGACAAGTTCTAGAAAAGTGTAATGAAAAGGAGGCACTGAGTGAGGGAGAGAATTTAAACAAATTACAGGAGCTGGCGAGAAAATTCTGCACAAAAAGAAACAGATCAAGACTCCCAGAGAAGGAAAAAGAAAGGAAGCTTTCTCCTAGAGGTGAAACAATTACACACAAAAGGATAATCTTAAAAATAGTACTGCAGGGAAGCGGCTGTGGCTCAAGCAATTGAGCTCCCATTTACCACATGGAGGACCCAGGTTTGATCCCCAGGACCTCCCAGTAAGAAAAGAAAACAGGCATCCTAGACCTGTGCAGCATGGCAAAACACAGGCCCCCACGCAGGTGCAGACCTGGGGGTGGCGAAGCGATGGACCAAAAAGATGATCACGCAACCAGATAGAGAGAGAGAAAAAAAGTAGTACTGCGTATCCAGGGCAAGAATCAGTTACAGAAGAGCTGAGAAAATGTGAACAGCTAAACACAAACTACTCTTCTGAAGGTCTGGAATAACTTGAACCAAGTGTCAAAGAGAAGCTGGTGGTGCTTTGGAACTGTATGCACCCCATAAAATCATGTTCTTAAAGCTAGCCTGTTCCTGTGGGTGTAAACCTATTTTAAGTAGGACCTTGCAATAAGGTTATTTTAGTTAAGGCATGGCCCAGGGTGCGTCTTAATCCTTTTACTGGAGTCCTTTATAAGAGGATGAAATCCAAAGGGAAAAAGCCATAGAAGCAAGCAGCTAAAAGCAATGAAAGCTGGAAGAGAAGGGAGGGACCAGTAGATGATGCCAGGTGTCTTGCCATGTGGCAGAGGAGCCCAGGGTCACCAGCAGCCAGTCTTCAGGAAGGACACATGATCTGATGATGCCTTGATTTGGACATTTTTCTCAGCCTTGAAACTGTAAGCTTGTAAGAAAATAATAAATTCCCACTGTTAAAAGCCAACACATTTTATGGTATCTGCTTTTGGCAGGCTAGCAAACTAAAACAGAGCCTTAACACAAAGCCATCAACAATAAAATCCTAGGCAAGAGGGAGAATTTGACTTTCAGAGTTAAGACATCAAAATAATCAGATGCCCAGACATCAGCAAAAAAAAATTTTTTAAGCCATACTAAGAAATAGGGAGATATGGCTCAGCCAAGGAAACAAATTAAAAATTAAAAGGAGACACAGAGTTTAGAACAACAAATCAAAGAAATTCAAACAAATTAAATTAATTCAAGGAGATAAAGGAAAATATGGATATAAATAAACTAATAGTGGATATACAGCTAAAGGATATCAAGAAGGCAATGTGTGAGCAAAAAAGAATAATTCAAAGGTTTAAGAAGAAATATAACAGGAATTATATTTCTGGATATGAGAGTCCCATCCATTGGCCATATGGGATTGAAGCACCCCCTCAACTAAAGCTGGAGTGTGCATCACCATCCCAGAATCCTCAGGATTGGGGAATGAACTATGTACTAAAGTAGACTTACAAGTATTATACTATAGACTTATTGTGATTTTATCAATGGAAAAAATATTATTGATGTGGAGGAAGAGGCCACTGGAGGTTCTGAGGGTAGAGAGAGGGAAAAACAGGTGTAATACAGGGACATTTTTAGGACTTGGGAATCATCCTGAATGACATTGCAATGACAGATACAGGCCACTATATATCTTGCCATAACCTACAGAATTGAGTGGGAGAGAGTGTAAACTACAATGTAAACTATAATCCATTCTTAGTGGCAATGCTCCAAAACATGTTTATCAATTGCAATCAGTGTACCACACTAATGAAAGATGTTACTAATGTGGGAAAATGTGGGAGGTGTGGGGAGCCAGGTATATGGGAATCCCCTATGTATTCTCTGTAACATTTATGTAATATAAGTATCTTTTAAAAAATAAAAAAGTGAAAAGAAAAAAATTATACTATGAGGGAGCTGGTGTAGCTCAGTGGTTGTGCACCAGCTTCCCACATACAAGGTCCCGGGTTCAATCCCCGGCCCCAATATCTAGATATATATATATATATATATATATATACACCAGAGGCATATAACAGCATATTTGAACAGACAGAAGAAAGAATCAGTAAACTAAAAGACGGGACAATCAAAATCATAGTCAGAAGAACAGATAGAGAAACAACTAGAAAAAAATGTAGCAGTATCTAAGGGACTTGAGTTTCAGCATGAAGCATACAAACACATGCATCATGGGTGTCCCAGAAGGAGAAGTAACGGGAAAAGGAGCAGAAAGAATATTTGAAGAAACAATGGCCGAAAATTTCCCAACTCTTATGAAAGACATAAATATGCACATCCAAGAAGTGCAATCTATTCCAAAGAGAATAAACCCTAATAGACCTACTCCAAGACATATACTAATCAGAATGTCAAATGCCATAGATAAAGAGAGAATTCTGAAAGCAGCAAGAGAAAAGCAATTTGTCACATACAAGGGACCCTCAATAAGACTAAATGCTGATTTATCATCAGAAACCATGGAAGTGAGAAGGCAATGGTATCTTATATTTAAGTACTGAAAGAGAAAAACTGCTAGCCCAAAATTCTTTACCTGGGAAATCTGTCTGTCAAAATGAGGTTGAGTTTAAAATATTGACAGATAAAGAGAAACTGAGAGAGTTCATCAGCAAAAGACCTACTCTACAAGAATTACTGAACAGAGTTCTACAGGTTGAAAGGAAAAGACAGGAGAGAATGGCTTGGAATAGTGTGAAGAAGTGAAGATCTTTAGTAAAGCTAACTAAATGGGTACACGTAAACCCCAACAGTACTGTATCCTCAATATATAACTCTATTCCTTAATTCCTGTAAGAGTCAGAATACAATTGAACAAAAAAGCCATATTTCCTGATAATGGACATGCAAAATATAAAGCGGTAATATGAAACAAAAACAACATAAAGAGGGGAAATGGAGGAATATGAGAGCAGAGGGCATGTATGCTATTGAAGCTAAACTGGTATCTTTACAAATTAGAAGATTATAGATGTAGTACAAACCCCAGGATAACCATAAAGAAAGTATTTAAAAAATATACAGGGAAGTGGATGTGGCTCAAGTGATTGGGCACCCGTTGACTATATGGGAGGCCCTGGGTTCAACTCCTGGGGCTTCCTGGTGAAGGCAAGCTGGTCACAGTGGAGAGCTGACAGTCTGCGCTGTGGAGAGCTGAGCTGGTGCAGCAAGATGATGCAACAAAGGGAGACACAGAGGAGAGACAGTGAGAGATGCAGCAGACCAGGGAGCTGAGGTGGCTCAAGCAATTGAGTGCCTCTCTTCCACACCGGAGGTCCCAGGATCGGTTCCCAGTGCCTCTTAAAGAGAAACACAAGAAGAAAAAGACAAGCAGACACGGAAAGAACACACAGCAAATGGACACAGAGAGCAGACAGCAAGTGCAAACAACAACAAGCAGGGAAATAAAATAATTTTTTTAAAAAATCATTCAAAAATCTATATATACAGGGGAGCGGGTGTAGCTCAGTGGTTGAGCACCTGCTTCCCATGTGTGCGGTCCAGGGTTCAATTAAAAAATTAAATAATAAAATAAAAATAAAAAATATACAGAATCAGAAATGAGAAAGGGATCAGTCAGATACATCACAAAGATCTACAGAAAAGGAGGCTGTAATAAAGGAAAGAAGATACAAAAAAGATACGACACATAAAATCCAAAAGGCAAGGTGACTGAAGTAAGTACTCTCCTTACAAGTTTTTTTTAAGATTTATTTATTTATTTACTTTATCCATTTTAACCACCGTCCCCACCACTTTGCTGTTTTGAGTCCATTCTCTAGGCAATTCTCTGTGTCTGTTTCCTGCCCTCTCTTCTTATCCTTCTCCTCCTGTCTTCACCGGGATTCGGTCCTGGGGACCTCCAATGTGGGAGAGAGGCGTTCTGCCCCCTGCGTCACCTCAGTTCCTGGTTTTTCCAGTGCATCTTGTCTTGGCTCTCCCTTGTGTCTCCTTTCCTGTTACACATCATCTTGCTGTGTGGCTAGGTGGGGCCTGGCATGCCCACGCGTAGGGCCTGGCAGCATGCCCACACACAGGGCCTGGGGGCCCACGCACCTTCTATATTTTTCTTTATTTTACCGGGAGGTCCCGGGGATCAAACACAGGTCCCTCCATATGGGAGACGGACGTCCAACCATTTGAACCATATCTGCCCCCCCCTTACAATTATACCACTGAATGCTACTGCATTAACCTCCCCAATCAAAAGACATAGATTGGCAGAATGGATAAAAAAGCATGATCTAACTATATGTTGTTTATAAGAGACTCACCTTAGAATCAAAGACACAAATAGATCAAAATAGTAGAGAAAAGAGGAATTATTCTATAAATGGTGTTGGGTAACCAGTTGGAGAAAAATAATTGGAACCATGCTTTACACCTTATATAAAATGAACTCCAGATGGATCAAATATTTTAAGTTTTAAAAATAAACCATAGAATTCTGCATGTTATGCATGATTGTTTTGTAAGCTCACAACTTGTTTAATAAAAAATATATATATTTTTAAAACATAGAAGAAAACAAAGGAAATTTTTAAAAATAATTTCTGAAGCTATAAAAAAGATGGTTAAATTTGATTACAGAACAATACAAATTTTATGCATTTAAAAAGTTATTAATTAGAAACATGTGAAAAGAGAATTGAAAAACTGGGTAAAATATTTGCAACCCTCATCCCAGAAAAAGGATTAAATTCCTTATTAAGCAGAGACTTACTACAAATTAAAAATGAAAAAACTTAAGCAATGGAAAATTGGGCAAAGAATATGAATGGACTGTTTACACGATTTAAAAATGGCCATGTGGCTCAAGCAGATGCGCACCTGCTTCGCACATGGGAGGTCCCAGATTCAATCCCTGGTACCTCCTAAAAAACAAACAACAAACAAGCAAACGAAAAAACCAATTCAGGGATGCCAATGTGGCTCAGTGGTTGAGCTCCGGCTTCTGGGGTTCAATCCTGGCCCTGGTACCTCACTCCCCCCCCCAAAAAAAAAGGCCTTTAAACACATGAATGTACACTCAAGTTCAATCATAAAAAGTGAAGTGCAATTTAGAAATAACAAGACTGTATGTTTTACTCATCAGATAGGCAAAAGTCATAAAACTTAACAACTCACTGTGTTGATGAGGATGGGGCCCTCACAAACATTTCTCAAAAGGTACTCTTCAGAGAGCAGTTTGACAATATCTGTTAAAATGAAAACTTCATAGACCCTTTGAAATGGCAATTCCACTTCTACTAATTAAATGGACAAATACATTAAACTTTTAGACGTACCAAATGACGTGCAAAGGTTGCATCACTGCAACAACAAAAGATTAGAAACAACATAATGTCCATCAGTAGGGCACTGATTAAACAAATTATGATATATTCATCTGACAGAATGCTATGGGAACAATAAAGGAAGGAGGTGGCCCTATCTCTCTACCTCTTTTAGTTCCCTTTAGCTGCTATCTAACTTCTAGTCTCTCCCAACCCCGTTTTATTTTTTTTCATGGCACTTATTACTGTCTGAAATACTTAGGCAGAATAGAATAGGGACCTGAGGAGAAAGGGGCCAGAGACCCTAATAAGCCTGTTTACTAGCATTAGCCTGCTGAGTCACAGAAGCAAGTTAGGAAGGGCCAGCTTACAGCACACACCCTGCAGCTTGAGGCACACACACCCAAAGGCAGCTTTATCAGAAGGCAGCCAGCAAATAGGAAAGGGGTGAAAGGGGCACCACAACCACCCACCTAGTTTTCAGGTTACTCCCCCTCATGAACAGTGACGTCATGCCTCGTGGACAGTGACCAGAGGTTAATCACCACTGGTCAGCACACCCTGTAGAAGTCATAGACAGCAGACCAAAGCCAATTGCCACCAGAGAGCACCCCTGGTCCCCACACCCTAAGCCCTTGCTTATCACTGCAGACCCTGGAGTCCTGTACCCCCATAAAACAGGGGACCCCAGGGCAGAACTTGGCATTTTCTCCCTTGAAAATGTCCTCCTTCTTCTCTCTGAAGGTGTACTTCTGTTTTCTTGCCTTATACCCACCCAATAAATTCTCTGCTTGTTTAATTGATTTATGGCTCATCCTTGAATTCTTTCTCATGAAGAAGCCAAGAACCTAAATACCTGGACACCATCTCCAATAACAATACTATATATATTTAATTGCTTCTTAGGTTTCTGACGATCTTTCCTGCACCCCTCTAAGACCAGAATGTAAGGTCTGTGAAGGCAGAGGCTTTGCCTATTTTCTCCACTGCTATATCCTTAGCAGCGAAAAGTGCCTGGCACATAGTAAACAGTCAGTAAATTGTTCTATATTGAAATGATCTTGAATCTCAAAAACATTGCAAACATGTTGACCACAATTAGAATGTAAACAAATGGAGAAAAACATGTTTTTGTAACAAGTGATAACCTGCAAAGATCTGAATCTTCAAAGATCTGATATGGACTCCCTTGATTCCTGCCAGAGGGACACTCCCTTGCTAAGGACATTACTGACCTGAACTCTGAGGCATAAAATCCAGTGCAGACACCACTCCAGTGAGCATCAGGTGAGGCAGACGAAATGGGGTGTTCCAGTATCTGTGCTGTGCTGCAAGGCTTGCTGCCAACCCTGCCTCACTGTGACCAGCCCCACCTACTGCTGACTTCAGACCCTCCACTGACACCCTGACCACAGGCTCCCAAGACCTCTTATTAAAGATTACTGTCTGCCTTGTGTGGTCTTTAAGGCCAATAGACTTTATTTATTTATTTATTTATTTTTTAAGATTTTAAAAATTTATTTATTCATTTATCCCCCCTCTGCTGCCCGTGCTCGCCGGGTCAGCCAACCACGCCATGCGGGCGGGCCCACCCTCGCCCCCGCCCCCGCCCCCACCAGGAAGCCCCAGGAACCGAACTCGGGGCCCCCCATATGGTAAACAGGAGCCCCACCGATTGAGCCACAGCCGCTTCCCACTTTATTTATTTTTTAAAGATTTATTTTATTTATTTATTTCTCCCCACCCCCCTTGTTGCTTTGCACTTGCTGTGTCTGTTCGTCTTCCTTGTTTCTTTTTTTTACGAGGCACTGGGAGCTGAACCCAGGACCTTCTATGGGGGGGCGTTGTGTGCCTGATCCCTTGAACCACCTCCGCTCCCTGCTTTGTTGTGTCTCTCATTGTTTTTCCTCCCTGGTCTCTTGTTGCGTCATCTTGTCACATCAGCTTGCCGCACCTGTCTGCCTCGTCAGCTCGCTGTCGTCTTTAGGAGGCACTGGAAACCTCTGCTCCCCGTTTTGTTGTATCTCTCATTATGTTCCCTCTTCTTTGTGTCAGCTTGCTGCACCTGCCCAACGCGCCAGCCTGCTGGCTTCTTTAGGAGGCACTGGGATCCGAACCAGTGACCTGCCATGTGGTAGGCGGGAACTCAGTTGCCTGAACCACATCCTTTTCCCAAGGCCAATAGACGTTAGAGACTCTGGTATCCTCCACGTTTAAATATGTTGTGTGCCCTTGACCTGGTTATTGCCTAATGGTTGTATTGGTAGCTTGCAATTAAGCAGGCAAATAAATTGCATTAAGCATCCAAAGTATAGTCGTGCAGAATCTGCTTTTGAATTATGACATTACATGACAAATACTTATCTAACGAATGACTAAAAGAATGAATGAATATGGGAAGAGCTCCAAGATCTATTTTAGAGTGAAGGAAAGCAAAATACAGTAATATTCTACTTTTTGTGTAAAAAACGATATACAAAAATCCTCATATATATACATTCATACATACATCCATACATCCATATGCATACAAACACACACGTGTACACACAAATTCACAAAGGGAAACACAAATATTCTTGCTTATCCAGAGACTCCCTGGAAGGAGATGTAGGAAGGTGGTACAAGTGGTTGCTTCTGGGAGCAGGAGACTAAAATTGAGTGACTGGCCATCAGGGATGTAAAGGAACCTTCATTTTTCACTCGTTGTTCTTATTACTGTTGAATATCATACCACATGCATACATTATGTATTCAAAAACTAATTTTTTGAATCGCAGATTTAGGAAATGAACTGAAGAAAACAAAAGCTTCAGAAACAGAATGAATAGCCAGCAGTACAGGAGGCAAACAAGGAGAGTCTGGTCTTCCAGGGCTAAGAGTTGAAAGGAATTTCAGAGAGTTGGGAAAGGGCTCAAGTAGCCTCCTCCCTGAACCCTCCTCCCCTCCAGCATACCTTTGTCTCCACTCCCAGTTTTCTAGCCTCCCCTCCCCATTCTTTATAGGCACGTTTACATTCTGGTGCCTTTGCACAAATGGTTCTATATTAGTCAGCCAAAGGGGTGCTGATGCAAAATACCAGAGATTGGTTGGTCTTTATAAAGGGTGTTTATTTGGGGTAGAAGTCCACAGTTACCAGGCTATAAAGCATAAGTTTCTTCCCTCACTAAAGTCCATTGCCACATGTTGGAGCAAGACAGCTGCCGACGTTTGCCACGGTTCAGGCTTCTTGGGTTCCTCTCTTCCTGGAGCTGCGTTTCTCTCTGAGCTTAGCTCCTCTGGTTCCTCCACAAGGTCAGCTGTAGACTATTAGGCTCTCTAGGCTTTGCTTCTCTCCACAAGGCCAGCTGTGAACTCTCAGGCGAATGGCTCCTCTATCCCGGGGCCTTCTCTCCAACATCAAAACTGCTCCCTCTGTCCTTTGCCTTGCCTTTTATATTTGATTCCCCCACCCACCAAGGGGTGGGGCTCAACGCCCTACTGATGTGGCCCAGTCAAAGCCCCAATTATAACTTAATCATGCCCAGATGAACAGATAAGTTTATAAGCATAATCTAATATAGATTTTTGGAATTCATAATTACTTCAAACTGCCAAACGGCTACAGGTTCCATCTGCTGGAATGCAAGTTCCTATATGGTCGACTTGAAAAATCTCCTATTCATTCCTGATGAAGCCATCTCTTTCTCAGTCTGTTCTTCCTACAGCAATTTGTTCATATTTCTACTTAGAACTGAATGCTATCAATTTGTTTATGTCTTTTTATATGAATATCTTTCTATTTACATGTGTTCACACGTCTGGGAGCTGTCACCCTTCTTTGTACTCTATTGCCTAGAATTGTAACAAGGCTGGCACACAGTAGGTGCTCCCTCAAAATGTTTGTTGAGTGAATGACTACAAGCCCTTTCTTCATGTAGCTTATATATTGACCTTAAAATTAGGAGCAATTTCTAAAGAAGATAAAGGGATTAGCTCCTTTTTGAGTGGCCTTAGAAAATGTTAAAACTAGTAGAATGAAGCTAATAAATTTGCCCTCAGAGAATTAACTTTTAAAAGTTCAAAAATTGAGTTTTTCAGGGATAAGCAAAATCACCTGAAAGAGGTCTGACCTATAAAATGGTGACCTAACCAGATTAAAATTATTAACATATCCAAAGAAAGAATGTGTCCATCAGTAACAGGGTTAGTCACTCTCCTTAGCAAACAAAGAGTCTTGGAATGCAAAGGTCCTGGGGAGAAGCCATTCCTTTCCCTTTGGCAGGACTCTCCTTATTTGTGGAGATGGATGCCTCAGGCTCTGTTAGCTGAGGCCAATAAGCACTGAATTCCTCAAATTAACCCCTCTGGCTCATTTCCCATATTTACCAAGTTAAGATGGAAAGTTTTGTTTTCACTCCCATGTAGGTCTGCCTTCTTGAAGAATACATGATGATCATGATGACATTCCTGTGTTTTTGACCATCATATTTTTTCATTATAAATCAATGAATTATTAGGCTCTTGTATGTGACTGTCTCTGAGACATTAATATGCTTTTCAATTGCTGATAAAATCAGAGTTCTGAATCTGCAAGGCTGTGTATCAAATCATCACAGTGGTACATATAGCAAGAAATACTACCTCCCCCCACCCCAACTGTCCCCATACTCTACTCCATGAAGCCCCAGGAGACAGTGAGCTTCTTTCTGGGACAACCTTCAGGCAGCTTGAACTGTGTGCTTTTTGACAACCATTTATTTATAGAGCACCTGCTGTATGACAGACACTGTGGTGGAAAGACAAAAGAAGCACCTCCTTCAGCACCTTTACATAATTTTGAGGTCTAGACAGGTTTTCTAATCTTTTACTGGCTATAGAACCCTAAAATTTTGATGAAATCAAAACTTTCACAGAAAAATAAACGGAAACTAAGCTCCAATATTCTTATGGATTGAATTACGTCCCCCAAAAAACATGTAGATGAGAATTTATTTGTAAATAGGATATTTGAAGATGTTATTAGTTAAGATGAGGCCAAACTGGATTAAGGGTGGGGCTTAATCTGACTTGTGTCTCCTAATAAGAGGAGGAAATTTGGACAGAGAGACAGACCAGATGCCTATCACCAGATGAACAGATATGCAAAATATGGTATATACATACAATGGAGTGTCATTCAGTTGTAAAAAGGATTGAAATGGGAAGCCGTTGTGCCTCAATTGATTGAGCTCCAGCCTACCACATGAGAGGTCCCAGGTTTGGTTCCCGATACTTCCTGGAGAAGACAAGCAAGACAGTGAGCTGGTGCGACAGGCTGGTGTGGCAAGCTGATGCAACAAAATGACCCAATGAGACACAAAGAGGAAACACAATGAGACAACAAAGCAGGGAGTGGCGATGGCTCAAGCGATTGAGTGCCACTCTCCCACATGGGAGTCCCAGGTCCGGTACCCAGTGCCTCCTAAAGAGAAGATGAGTAGACACAGAAAGCACACAGCGAGCGCAAACAATGAAGGGGGGATTTAAATTTTTTAAAAAAAGGATGGAAATTCTGATATATGCTACTACATGGATGAACCTTGAAGACATCATATCGATTGAAATATGCCAGACACAAAATGAAAAATATTGTATAATTTCACTTATATGCAACACCTGGAATAAGCAAATCCATAGAGACAGAAAGTAGATTACAAGTTACCAGGAGGGGGGGGCGGGGAGTTAATGCTTGATGGGTACAGAGTTTCTGTTTGGGATGATTAAAAAGTTTTGGTAATGGATGGTAGTGATGGAAGTACATACACACGTCGTTTTATTGTACTTTGCAGATATCGCATGTTTTACAAATTGAGGATTTGTGGCAAATTTGCATAGGGCACGTTCATTGGCACCATTTTTCTAACAGCACATGCTCACTTCACGTCTCTGTGTCACATTTTAATTAAGGTATGTACTATTTTTTGACATAAGCTCTAGCATACTTAACAGACTATAGTATAGTGTAAACATAAGTTTTACATGCACTGGGAAGCCCAAAAATTGTGTGACTCACTTTATTGAAATATTCACTTTATTGTGGTGGCTGGGAACCCAACCCATGATATGTCCGAGGTATACTTGTACAACATAGTGAATTTAATTAATATTACTGAATTGTATACTTGAAAGTGGTTAAAATGGGAAATTTTATGTTGTATATATATTACCACAATAAAAATTAAAAGAGAGAGAGAGAAAGGAACAAAGAGAGAGAGAGAGGGAGAGAACCATGTGACAGAAGCAGAGATTGAATTATGCCACTACAAACCAAGGAATGCCACGAATTACCAGCCACCCACCATAAGCTAGGGGAGAGGCATGGAACCGATTCTCTTCTTTTAAGCGGAAGCCCGGCCCTCTGACACCTTGATTTCAGACTTAGCTTCCAGAAATTATTGTGAGACACTAATTTCTGTTATTTAAGCCAACTAGCCGGTGGTACTTCGTTACAGCAGCCCTGAGATACTAAGAAAAGTATTTTACATTCACTTTATTTTATTGTATTGAACATTCCTTTGACATATAATAAAAGGATGGACTCTGGAATCCTTTTCTGATCTGTAAAAGGGAAGTAATATTAGTGCTCCCCTCATAAGGGTTGTTTAGATATTGTACATGAGTGATTAGCACAGTGCCTAGCTTGTGGCAAACAATAAGTTACTACTGAGTATTATTACACAAAATATTATTTTCATCAATTTGAATTAAATCCAAGTGTGTTGCTAAAATAAAAGGCAGCTTTAACTTTGCCCAATAGTAAATTCTAGTGAAAGGCTACTTTTGATTTGATTAAGAAATTGGATTATGCCATTTATGTCATTCGGTTGATTTAATTTTTTTTCCATGGGCAAGAAGTGCTGAAAACATTGACCCATTGAGATCGAAGAACTTACTCCGAGACTGAATTGAATTCATGTCTCATTATTATCATTGCATGTAAATCAATAGAACCATCTTTGATGAGGTTATATTATCACTGAAACTTTCTGTGGGCTGAAAAAGATAATAAATTCATGTTTCAATTTTAAAGTCATATGAGCAGAAGTAACATTAAAAAGAATTCTGTGGTGCTTTTAGGTACTGAAGATTTCTGCTTGTAGAGGAACTAATAAGACTTTCTCATTGGGCTTCAAAGCACAAAGTCCTTACTGCACACTTGAAAGTTTGCATCATTGCTGGCTTCTGATCTCCACTTCCTAAAATGGTGGCTGAGCTGTAAGAGTTGATGAGGTGTTTCTTTTGGCATCATCCATATGCTTTCAGTAGCATCTTCAATTAAAAGATTTACCTTAAACTCATGGTCAAAACTATCTACCATTGCTTCTCTGCTTCTTTGAGCTCACTTTCCGCCATGCCTGAGCCAGCCAGGTCCGCTCCGGCCAGAGCGGGGGCTCCAGGAGGGCGGCGACCAAGGCGCAGAAGAGGGACGGCGAGAGGCGCAGGCGCGGCCGCAAGGAGAGCTACTCGGTGTACGTGTACAGGGTGCTGGAGCAGGTGCACCCCGACACTGGCGTCTTGTCCAGGGCCATGGGCATCATGAACTCCTTAGTCAAGGGCATCTTCCATCGCATCGCGGGCGAGGCATCGCGCCTGGCGCGTTGCAACGGGCGCTCGACCGTCAAGTCCAGGGAGATCCAGACGGCCGTGCGCCTGCTGCTGCCCGCTGGCCAAGCACGCCGTGTCCGAGGACACTAAGGCCGTCACCAAGTACACCAGCGCCAAGTGAACTGCGTTGGCAGCAAACTCAATCCAAACGGCTCTTTTAAGGGCCACTCAAGGCTTTCAATATTAGAGCTGCAAACACTTGCGTGCTGCGTCTGCGCTAAAGTTAGACGATGTCCTTAGGGCGTTTTCCAGGATTCCATCCCAGTAAGTAACCCGAACAGTGCTAGTAGTTTATCTCTAAGATCGAGTTCTTAATATGCGTCCTGTGTATAATCAAGTAACACGGCTATTAAAAGACAAGATATGCGCAGGGGAAGTGATGTTTTATTTGTGTTAACAAAAAATTTGATCCTTACCTTCGGGTGGTTTGCATGGTATGTGGCCATATCAATAAAACTTTTTATAACCAGAAAACAACAAAAAACAAAACAAAACAAAACAAAAAACACTATCTACCATATAACAACACCATGAATGAGCTCTTTCCTGTTAAATTGTTCTGAGCAGGCTTCCCTTTCTCTTTCTCTTTTAAACTTAGGCATGAAGTTTAATCACATACTTTAAGATTTACTCCATGGAAAGTCAGTGAATTGTGTGTAAGAGAGAAAGGCTTCCTATTCTGAATCATTTTTCTAGACAAAATTTCTTGAAAAGGCTGAGGTCAGGACCAGGCTCTGATAAAGTCAATGACTTTCACAGTAGTGGACAAGACTCCTGTCACAATTGCTGGCACAGGTCAATTCCTGTTAATGCTAACGGTACTGAGTCACAACAATGTGTGGAGCATCTTCAGCAAAGCAGCCAAATCAGGTGTATTATGAGCATCTCAGATGCTTCCCCCTGAGCCCAGAAAATGAAAACATTCTTTCCACACAAGGTTTTGCTTTTCTAAGACATTTTTTCACCACTTTGAAAAATGACAGTGGATTATAAGTATTCCAAAAGGGAATCAGAAAAATAGGAATACTTCTTTGATGGCCCTAGTGGTGCAAATGAAGCGTGATAATGAAGAGCTGGTTAAAATGAAAGACACCACCAGACTTGTCCAGTTGTTTGCCTGCTTGAAGGAAAAGTGGTTTAGGAGTCAGTTTAGTGATCAGTATCCAGATGTTAAAAGAAAGATCAGTGATTCTAGAAGGGATGGTGCCTTTTGAAATTGGTATGGCCTCAGTTTTCTTCCTTTGCCCCAAACCAGTTCAAATATTTCCTGGGTACGTGGCATCATTAATTTTTCTCCAATTTTGGGACTTCTTTTACTTGGGAAAAAATTAGGGACATTTTAAGGTTGCTCCAAGACAAGTTGGGACAAGTGCAATTTTGTTAAACCTGCAGCCTTTTAAAATCAAACCTCTTCTTATGAAAAAGATCTATGTAACCCCAGATATTTTCCTTTAAAATTTATTTTAAATTCTGGTATTGTAACCGGATTTTGTCTAGGTCTTTGGCTAAACTCCAGGAAATGAATTTCAAGAGCACGCCATGTTGATTAGGCCGGTAATTTATTAAGGTAGGGAGGGAAGAGAAATGGGAGAAAATAACAGTTCACAGGTCCCAGGTAGAGAGGAAGGGACTGAAAAGTGATAAAAAGGACTGATTTACAGACTACAATTTCCTATTATAGATTATAAATCCCCAGGTTTTACTTGCATATTGATCACTTGGGGGCGAAGATGGCCAGAATAGGGGTCCAAAGGCGCGCGCGCCAGAGAGAGAGAGAGAGAGAGAGAGAGAGAGAGATTTGGCCTTTGTAATTGCTTTTTTTTTTTTTTTTTAGATTTTATTTATTTATTCATTGATCCCCCCCTGCTGCTTGTGCTCGCTGGGTCAGCCAACCACGCCGTGCAGGCGGGCCCGCCCTCACCAGGAGGCCCCGGGAACCGAACCCGGGGCCTCCCATATGGTAAATGGGAGCCCCACTGATTGAGCCACAGCCGCCTCCTGTAATTGCTTTTTAAACCATTAATTATTCCACCCCTTTGCTAATGACACGGGAGGAGTCCCAGCTGTTTGCTGATTTGATTGATTAACCCACCCATCAATCCCCCGGGAGGGCCCAATAATAATGTGCCTGGAGAATATCCCGAGTTTCTCTTGGTTTCTGGAGGAAATCTCATTCCGAATGGCAGAATTTTGTGAGGGTCTTCCAGCAGCCATCTTGGGGTTATTGATGTCCATGTGGACTTCTTTTTTTTTTTAATTAATTAATTTATTTATTTACTTTTATCCATTTTTAGCTGCCCCCCCCCGTTTTTGCTGTTTCTATGTCCATTGACTGGGCAACTCTCTGTGTCCATTTCCTGCCCTCTCTTCTTATCCTTCTCCTCCTGTCTTCACTGGGATTCATCCTCGGAATCTCCGGTGTGGGAGAGAGGCATCCTACTGCCTGTGCCACCTTAGTTCCTGTTTTTTTGGTGCATCTCGTCTTGGCTCTCCCTTGTGTCACTCTCCTGTTACGTTACCATCTTGCTGCGTAGCTCGTGGGGCCTGGTGGCCCATGTGCCTTCTATATTTTTCTCTTTTTTATTTTCACTGGGAGGTCCCGGGGATCGAACCCAGTTCCCTCCATATGGGAGATGGATGTCCAACCACCTGAGCCACATCTGTCCCCCTGCTATATCTCTTAAGGTTGACTAAAGATACCCAAAGTTACAGCCTTTTCCCATATAGGATGGTCATATAATAAATCAGGTTTAGTTTATCACCAGCATTCTAAAAACCAGACCTAGGGAGAAAAACTAGGTCTGGGGACACGTGCATGGTTTCTAATATAGCGAATGTTTAGCCTACCCTGATTATCACAAAATTCCATGTGGACTTCTTGTCAGGTTCCAGATCCTATTGATTCCCTATTTTACTAGCCTGCTTCAGTATAGTTCAAACATATAAAAGTATAGGAAATAATGTAACAAATATCTTATGTACCCCACTAAGATTTAACAAATGTTATCATTTTGCAATATTTGTCTCAGATCTCTTTTCTTTTTAAAGAAATAAAACATTATAAATAAGAGCAATATCGCAGCTCTTATCTCTTTTCTCTCTATCTGTCCTCAGAAGTAACTAAACTGAATTTGGGGTACTTGTACTTTTATTACAAAACTATGCATATGTCAACAATATTATTGTTTTGATATTTTTTAGAAATTTATAGGAATGGTATCATACTTTACATATTCATTTGCAACTGTATTTTTATCATGTTTTTGATGTGCTGTAAAATGTTCTATTTTATTAACTTATAGATCCTTTCTCCTACTAACTACAGGTAGTTTTTCTATTTTTTTTCACGACCACACCAGTGCTGCAATCAACATTTATGTCCATGTATCCCTGTGTACATGAAGTAGTGTCTCTAGGATAGATACCTAGAAGTGCAGTTGCTAGGTTGTCAGGAAATCACATCTTTTATTTAACCAGGTATTGCTGAAACTTTTCCAAAATCTTTGGATCAATTTATAGTCACACTATTTCTAAGAATTTTCCTCCCACCTCCCCATCATCTTTTGGCATTTTCAGACCTAAACTTTTAACAATATAATAGGTATAAAATGGTCTATTTTGTTTTATTTTGGCATTTTCTTTTTGAGCATCTTTACCTGTATTTATTTGCCATTCTGTTTCTTCTGCTATGAATTAACTCATCACATTCTTATACCATTTTTAAAAAGTGGTTTGTCTTTTTCATCAGTGTAGGAATTCTTTCAACATTTAATATTCTGGATAATTCTTTAGTGGTTATATGCCTTGCCAATTCCTATTCCCATTCTGAGGCTTGTCTTTTCACTTTGTGGAAAGTGAACTTTTTTCATACAAATTTTTCAATCTTTGTGCTTTATGGTTGGTGTTTTGTTTAGGATGTTTCTGTCTGTCTGATATTATCAAGAACCCCCTCCCCTCACCATATTTTTTACTTTTTCTGTGAAATTATAAGATGTAAGATGCCCTTTCAGCTTTGTTAGAATCAGATTTTCACTGGCAAGAATCTCTCCATATAAAGAGTGCTATTCAATGGTTATGCCAAAAGCAAATCCAAAGGATAAATCTCATTTAATACCCCCAATATCCTGTAAGGTAAATATTGTGGCAGAGAATTTAAGTAATTGCTCAAGGTCCCATGACTAGAAAGTGCTTGAGCAGAATAGGAACCCAAGTACCACAACCCTATGCTGTAATTTCTTTCTTTCTTTTCCATTCTTCCTTTCTTTCTCTCCTCCTTCCCTCCTTCCTTCCCTCCCTCCCTCTCTCTTTCGTTTTCCATCATAAGCTAGGCTTGATGAAAACAAAGGCAGATGTCCATTATTATAGCAGCATGTTACATTCCTAACAATACATAGCGTAAAATGATATGAAAATTATATGCTATGTGACCCTGTTTAGTAGTCCACTAAGTCATAATTTTTTTTTTAGATTTATTTATCTCTCCCCACCCCCTTGCTGTTTGCATTTGCTATGTTTGTTCATCTTCTTTTGTTTCTTTAGGAGGCACTGGGAACCGAACCTGGGACCTCCGATATGGGAGAAGGCAACTAATCACTTAAGCTACCTCTGTTCCCTGCTTTGTTGTGTCTCTCATTATGTTTTTCTTCTTGTGTCTCTTGTTGTCAGTTTGCTGTGTCCGCCTGTCGTGCCAGCTCGCTGTCTTCTTTAGGAGGCATGGGGAACCAAACCAGGGACCTACCATGTGGTAGACAGGAGCCCAATCACTTGAGCCACATCCGCTTTCCCTAAGTCATAATTTGACATTATAAAGAATTTTCTTTATATTCAGACAAATTTCAAATCAACAAGAAGAAAATGAAGGGGGAAAAAAAAGACCTTTTTTTCCTACTTGATTTGCAGGCCCTTTCAAATCCATCCACAGAACTCAGATTAATTTGAATGCTTAAAGTTTACTGGGAGTTACTGGAGTTGGGGTACAATTGTGAAGACAAAAGGCAAGAAGTCTGTTTCAGTATGTTTATATTCTAGGATAAGGGAGACTCTTAATAAACATAAATGGATGAGATAATTTCCCATAGTGATAAATATTATTTAAAACAAGGAAATAGGATAGTGATTGAGTGTCAAAGTGGGGAATTATGTTTTCTTAGATTGGGAAAGCTTTCTTTGGGAGGTGTGGCAGTTTGAGATTATTTCATGAATCCCAAAAAGAGAAAGAACATATTAGTAAACTAATCCATTCCTGTGTGTTAGACCCATTTGACTGGATTCAGTAGGGCTTGATTCATGTTGAGTCTCTGCCTTCTTGCTGAGTCTGAAATAAAGGGAGACACAGAGACTCAGACAGAAAGGAAAAAGGGCTCCTGCATATTTGATTCTGCAATGTGAGAAAGAGGGTTGATTAAGCATGAAGCCCTCAAGAGGCTGGGCCCATGGAGCAGCTCAAGAGATTAGTCCTGCTACATGCCTGATATGGCTTACAGCTGAACTTGGGAAGAGAGTAGAACAGATGAGACTGATATAGGCCTATAAAGAGATAAGACCTATGCATGGTTGCTCAAAGCTGAGCTCCAAGAGATGGTAGATTCTGGAGGGGAAGATAGAGACATTTGCAGAGATTGGTGGCCATCTTGCTTCACTGTGGAGCAACAACACCTGGATCAACAGTAGGTGACTTTGGTAAGAAAGCACCTTGAATTGGACTTTTCACAGCCTTGGAACTGTAAACTTTTACCCCAAATAAATCCCCTTTATAAAAGCCAACACATTTCTGGTACTTTGCATCAATAGCCCTGTGGCAAATTAAAACAGAAGGTGACATTTGAGCTGAGACTTCAATGATAGGTGGGTATGGCTAGATCTGTGGGCAGAGCATTCCAGGAAGTGCTGAGGCACTAATGCAAGAATAAGGAACAAGCTTGGCATATTTTAGGAAAAGGACAAAATGGGGAAAGTCATAACAATCAGTCAAAGGTGAAGGCAGGAACCAGATCATGTAGATGCTTGAAGACCATTGTAAGGAGTTTGGATTTTATTTAAACTGAAATAGGAAGTTATAGAGCATTGAGAGCAAGGGAGTGACATGGTCTTATTTTATATATATATAAGATTTATTTTTATTTATTTCTCCCCCCGACCTTGTTTTTGCACTTGCTGTCTGCTCTCTGTGTGTTCTTCTGTGTCTGTCTTCTCTCTAGGTGGCAGCAGGAACCAATCCCGGGGCCTTCCGGAATGGGAGAGAGGTGCTCAATCTCTTGTACCACCTCAGCTCCCTGGTCTGCTGCATCTCTTATTGTCTCTCCTCTGTGTCTCTTTTTGTTGCATCATCTTGCTGCGCCAGTTCTCTGCATGGGCCAGCACTCCGCATGGGCCAGCTCTCCACTTGGGCCAGCTTGCCTTTCACCAGGAGACCCTGGGAATCGAACCCTGGACCTCCTATATGGTAGAGGGGAGCCCAATTGCTTGAGCCACATCCATTTCCTTATTATATTTTGAGAAGATCATTCTGGCTGCTGTGAAGATTGGACATATTTTGGAATGGGAACCACCTAAGTTTTCACTTGAACAATTAGATCAGGGGTTCTTAACCTTTTTTGTTCCGTGGACCCCTTTACCAGTCAGGTGAAAACCACAGACTCCTTACTAAGTCCACAAATAGGACATGAGAGTATGGAGGGAAGAAAAGGTCAGTTTGAAGCATAAATTTGGGTGTCATCTCATAGTTTTAAAGTCATGGGATTTGAAATAATCACCTAGAACAGGGGTTTTTAGCCCTTTTTGTTCCACAGACCCCATTGCCAGTCAGGTGAAAACCACAGACCCATTACTAAGTCCACACTACACTGTATTATTTAATAAATATATCATACCTGCACCAACACGTCCCCACAAGAATAATGTTTTTTTGAATTTCAATTCAAGCTCATGGACCCCTGGTTAAGAATCCTTTTTCTAGAAGGTGGAAAGGGCAAGGAAATGATTCTCCCCAAGAGCTTCCAGAAAGGAATGCAGCTCTGCTGGCACCTTTATTTCAGTCCAGTGAGGCCCATGTTGGACTTCTACACAACTTTAAGATAATAAAATTTTTGTTTTTTAAGCTGTTAAACTTGTGGTAATTTGTTACAGGAGCAAATAGAAAATGAATACAGAGGGGATATACTAGAGTTCATTTGTATGCTGAAGGGAATTATTTAATAGAGGAGAAACTGATTATGCATAAGAGAAAGGGAGTATAACTGCAAGAGCACAGTGCCTGAAAGGGGAAAGACACATGGGGCAGAACTGACATTGAGAGAAACAGAGAACTTTATCTAAAAGAAAAAAGGTAGATTGTAGATTCAGATGAAGGAAGGTAGATAGAGCTGTCTTGGGAAGATAAGGAGTTCCATTATGATTGGTCCTAATTAATCAAGTATGAAGGCAAATTCAACTGAAAGTGAGTTTGGGCTGAGGAGGTATTGGAAGTTTAAATCACCTATGTGAATCATAGGCTTACTAGGATTGTAAAATAGCCAGACAGTGTGGACTGCTCAGTTAAGATTATAATCATGCATGTAAAATCAGGTTAGGAAGCATGGCATACATGCTTGTGACTAATCTTATTTAGCTGTGTAGGTATACAAACTGAGTAAGGAAGTTAAGACATGAAAAGGAATGATAGATAATGAAAAACTGGGAAAATCAATAGGTTGAAAAATGGTTGTAGTAGGGGGATCACAGTAAATGTGCTGGAGGGGCAGGTGATAGTGGTTGGAAAATGGGACATTTGAAACTGAGCTGTTGGAGGTGAATTTCCAGATGACAAAGTCAGGAGACTAACATTATCTTTGTGAATGCTATCATCAAGTACTGGACATAAACAGAGAGGAAGACAGGAGCTAAGGTCTTCAGTAAGTAGGAGTGACTAGGAAGTTAGTTGATCCCAGTAACCAGGAGGTTGCTCCTTTTGGTGTTGTTTACAGTGTGATGGCATTAAAGCCAGTCTATGGGAAATTCTTTCAATTATCAGACATGTAGAGTTATAAGCACATAATTCCATTTTCATTGGCATCTACTCAAAATGGAAGTTCTTTTCCTTCAGGAATATATTTGATAACATTATGGTATACAATTATAAATGCACTATACATTTTCTTTTTTTGATGAGATTGGTATGAAATAGAAAATATTAGAATTCCTGTGTTTGTAGTCAACATACTTACATATTTATACTGCAGACAGTGGATACATCTGTGTGTGAAGTCAGATTATTTTATGCATCCCATCTATCACTAATAAAAATGCAGGTAAACTAGTATTACAGAAATATGTCAGAGAGTAAATTACTGCATAACTTAGTTTATTTTTCTGTTTTGCTTTTTTTTTGTAATGTTTATGGTATTTGTCAATTTGTTAACATTTATAATATTTGTTAATGTCTTGCTCATTCTAAATATCATTTTCTTATCCATTATATTTCTTAAAGAAGTTTCCCCAAATTGTTTAAGCTTCAGGAGCCACAAAACCTAGATCTTCTGTGGATAGGCCCTAAATTACCTGCAGTCAATTGGAAAAGGGTAAATGCCCTAGTTACATAATTCATAGTTTTATTATGATTAAAAAAACAAAACCCCAAAAACAACAACAAAAACAAAAACAGCTGCAAAGGAGAAACACAACTATTCTTTTTTTTTTGAGGTATCAGGGGTTGGGATTGAACCTAGGATATCGTATGTTGAAAGCTGGCACTCAACCACTGAGACAGATCGGTTCCTGAGTTGTTTTTTTTTTTTTTTTTTCCTCATTTGTTTTGCTTGTTGTTTGTTTGTTTTTCCAGGAGGCACCAGGAACTGAACCTGGGACCTCCCATGTTGGAAGCAGGTGCCCAACTGCTTGAGCCACATCCGCTCCCCTACAGCTATTCTTTTTTTTTTTTTTTTTTTTTTAAGATTTTATTTATTTATTCATTTATCCCCCCCTTGCTGTTGTGCTCGCTGGGTCAGCTAACCACGCCGTGCGGGCGGGCTTGCCTTCACCAGGAGGCCCCGGGAACCGAACCCGGGGCCTCCCATATGGTAAACGGGAGCCCTACTGATTGAGCCACAGCCGCTTCCCAGAATGTTAAGTGTTTTTTTTATTTTATTTTATTTTTACCGGGAGGTCCTGGGGATTGAACCCAGGTCCCTCCATATGGGAGACGGACGCCCAACCATGTGAGCCACATCTGCCCCCATCCTATAGCTATTCTTAATACTGACATCAGAAAGAATTTTTCTCTAAGAGTTTCATAATAGGACCATTATAATTAGCAATGAGCCACATCATCTAATATAATATGGCCTACAGAAGATATGATAACACATTTCATAGAGTTCTTTCTTAAAGTGTTAATCTATATGGGTTTATGATGTAGTTCAAAGAGGAGGGAAATAAGATGAGGAGGTTTTTACTATTCTGGTCTTATCACAGAATATATTTCAAATTATCTGGAAAGCTGCAAAATGGATGGATGGGCCTTCCTGTTAAACATAACAGAATGAACATATATGTCTATCTCTAAGAAACCACTAGGAGACAAGTAAGGCAATAGTGAGAAAGAACAAAGAAGATAGAGGTGAGAAGAAAAGTAAATAAAATTTTGGAAGATTGAAATCAGATAGACTTTAGCATAGAAAGGTGAATTCTAAACACCTATAGGAGACAAAACCAATGAGAAATAATCCT
Organism: Tolypeutes matacus; assembly: GCA_026826555.1. NCBI lineage: Eukaryota > Metazoa > Chordata > Mammalia > Cingulata > Chlamyphoridae > Tolypeutes > Tolypeutes matacus. Next base: position 11,976,998 of record JAKSZT010036119.1, on the reverse strand, counting down.
GTTTGAACCTCGCAGATGTTGAATCACAAATGCACTGAAATTGGGTACACAGGGTAAACTGAACATAGGGACTGATTGAAAAACTGTATATTGAGTAATGAGTTCACTCCCACCAGTTTCCTTCCCCGGCTTGACACAGTTGACAACTGGCAACACAGGCAGAGAGAATGTTTCTTTTGGGAAAATGGCCAGGCCAAGAGAAAAGCCCCATAAGTGCTGACATTAGACACAATCCTACACAAAATGCCTGTGTCCAAATACCAGTTCCCTAAATGAGACCTATCAGTCAACAAACCTGACCTTTTACAAAGAGCATCCAATCAGCTTTTCAGTGCTTCAATCTAAAATAGGTATGAACAGCAGACTGATGAGGAAATCCTCAAACATGAAAGATGAAGAATAAAATAAAAAGAAAAAAGGAATATATAGGCAAAAGACACAAAAAGAAAAGTTAAAAAAATTTCTCAGGGAGAGAAAAGATGTTAGATCTGTGACACACAAGAACAAGATGCTATGGAGAAGGAAAATTTAGAAACAAGAATGAGATTTTAGAAAAACCATGGTGGCAGAAACAGAAAATCCACTAGAAAAGCTGGTGGAAGAAACTTACCTGAAAATAGAATAACATACCAAAGAGATGAAAAATAGAAAAGAAAAACATTTATTAGAGAACTCCGAGAAGTTCAGTATCTACTTAAGAGGAGTTCCAGAAAGATAGAACAGAGAAAATGGGAGGGAAGAATTGTCAAAGAGATAGGATAAGGAAATTTCCCAATTGAAGAGTAGATAGATTGAAAGGACCCACTGAGTGCTCAAAAAAATAATGAAAAAAGACCAAGTCAGGACATTTATTCAAGATATTTCAGGAGGTCTGGGCAAGAAGATTCAAGAAAACTTCCAGGAGAAAAGACAAAGGCATCAGAGTGCCACATATCTTCTAAACAGCAACTTTGGAAATTAGAAGACAATATAGCAATGTCTTTAAAATTCTGAAGGAAAATGATTTCCAACCTACAGTTCTATATTGCACCAAACTATTAATCAAGTGCAAAGATAAATTAAAAACATTTCTCAACACACAAGGTCTCCAAGAATGTGTTACCCTATCTCTAGAGTATATTGGAGGATGCACTCCACTATAATGGGGAGGGCGGGGGGAAGGAAAATGTGGGATTCAGGAAACAAGGGGTCCACACTCGACAGGAATTTTCAAGATGTCAGGGAAGCATAATCCCAAGATGACTACTGAGCAGCTGGCCTTGAGAATAACTATCCAGACTAGAGTAGGAGATAGGAAATGGAAGAGTCCAGAAGAGATGCTCCAAAAAAAAGAATAGACTGATAGATTACACAATGTGTTTAACTGCATTGAGAGGAGGAGAGTTTGGGTATAAATTTGTGACTGGTATATAGAAGTATGCAATATGCAAATGACAACTAAGAGGCATGTTTTAACTCCAGGAAAAATAAATAGCTGTACAAGGAAAAAGAGTTATTTTTATTTTTTTTATTTTATTTTTTTTTAAAGATTTTATTTATTTATTCATTTATCCCCCCCTTGCTGCTTGTGCTTGCTGGGTCAGCTAACCACGCCATGCGGGCGGGCCTGCCTTCACCAGGAGGCCCCGGGAACCGAACCCGGGGCCTCCCATATGGTAAACGGGAGCCCTACTGATTGAGCCACAGCCGCTTCCCAAGAGTTATTTTTAAAAAGTACAATCATAGTACACTATATGGCTTAGTTGTGAACAATATTTGCATAGTTATAATACTATAAACACAAAGTTAATTTAATAAAATTTGTGACATAAATATAATAGAAATTTAGGAGTAAGGAAAGTTTATGGGTAGTTGGTATAAGAGCTAAATTCTCTTCTATTGCATGAAGTCAGTAAAAGATGTCTTCAAATAAAAAAAATCAAGAAGCATAGCAGATAAACATATTAAAAATAATTATGGGGAAGCAGATATGGCTCAAGTGATTGGGATCCTATCTACCATATTGGAGGTCCTGGGTTGATTTCCTAGGGCCTCCTGCTGAAGGTGAGCTGGCCCGTGAGGAGAGCTGGTGCAACAAAAAGAGACAAAGAGGAGAGACACAACAAACCAGGGAGCTGAGGGGGTTCAAGCGATTGAGTGCCTCTCTCCTACATAGGAGGTCCCAGGACTGGTTCCCAGTGCCTCCTAAAGAGAAGAGAAGACAAGCAGACACAGAGAGCACATAGCAAATGGACACAGGGAGCACATAGCGAAGGGACACAGGGAGCAGACAGTAAGCGCAAAAAAATGGGGGGGGGGAATAATTCTTAAAAATCTTAAAAAAAAAATAATTATGAAGCACTATATTAGCAAAAACAGCTAAAATAGTTCAATGTTCTGGGAAGGGCTCTGGATAGTGGGGAGGGTGAGTAGAGGATTGCTGTTTTTGTTATAATCCTTTTATTTATTTATTTATTTATTTATTTATTTATTTATTTATTTATTTATTTATTTTTACCGGGAGGTACCCGGGATCGAACCCCGGTCTCTCCATATGGTAGACGGATGCCGAACCTCTTGAGCCACATCCGTTTCCCTGTTATAATCCTTTTAGATCTAAAGTATTTGACTTTTAAAACTATATATGTGTGTTATTTTCATTTAAAAAGAAAAAGAAATGCGAATGTTCTTGCTGTCCTGATTTTGTGATAATCAGGGTAGGCTAAACATTCGCTATATTAGAAACCATGCATGTGTCCCCAGACCTAGTTTTTCTCCCTAGGTCTGGTTTTTAGAATGCTGGTGATAAACTAAGCCTGATAATATGACCATCCTGTATTGAAAATGACTGTGACTCTAGGTATCTTTGGTCAACCTTAAGAGAAATAGTAGGGGGATGGATGTGGCTCAAATGGTTGGGCGTCTGTCTTCCATATGGAGGGACCTGGGTTCAATCCCCTGGACGTCCCGGTAAAAATTAAAAAAAAAAGAAAAATATAGAAGGCGCGTGGGCCACCAGGCCCCTTGCGTGGTTGCACCACCAGGCCCTGGGAGCCACACAGCAAGATGATGATGTAACAGAAGAGTGACACAAGGGAGAGCCAAGACAAGACACATTGAAAAATCAGGAACTAAGATCGTGCAGGTGGTAGGACTCCTCTTTCCCACATCGGAGGTTCAAGGATTGAATCCCAGGTGAGGACGGGGGTGGGGGGGTGGGGGGGTGGGGGTAGAGGGCAGGAAGCGGACACAGAGATTTGCCCAGCAAATGGACACAGGAACAGCAGAAAAGGGGTGGGGTAAAAATGGATAAAAGTAATTAAATAAATAAATCCTTTAAAAAAAATATAGGGGAGTCAGATCATTAGTAGTAGTAATACTTTGACGATGCTCTTTCATAATTTGTTAACAAATATTTCACAACAATGCAAAGTATTTGTGGTGGGGTGATGTGTGGGAGCCCTGTATGATGTTATACATGTTTGTTTTGTAAGTTCACAATGTTTACTGAACTCTTGTTGTTTGTGTATGTTCATGTATGAATGATATACTTCAATAAATTGTTTTTTTTTTTAAAAAAAAAGAAAAAGATGGATTGCATATGCTCAGAAATATTTGCATTGAAGGCAGAGTGGCTATTTCCCAATATACTATTATTTCAACACAGACAAACAGGCCATTTCACATATAACTAATTCACTGTCTGGAAAACATTAAGATAATATTTAGAAGAAGTAGCACGCTGACATATCTTTTTATTTGTTTTGCTAGCATCAACATATTTCCCTTTACTAACATCAAGCAGGTAACCAAAATTAGTTGTTTTGGGCAAGCTCAGAAGTCCTTAACTTGGGATGATTTTACCACCCCCATCCCCCTGGGGAAATTTGGCAATGTCTGGAGACAATTTTGGTTGTCTCAGCTGGGTAGAGGACTAAGATAATGCAAAACATCCTACAATGCACAGTATAGTACACCCCCCCAACAAAGAATTATCCAGCTGAAAATGTCAATAATGCCAAGGTTGAGAAACCAAGTTCTGAATCTTTGAGGATTATTTCATCAGAATGCTATACATAAAGATTAAGGATATGCACATATATTGCATTTAGGAATGACTCAGTTAATTATCCTGGTGCAAAGTTGGAAGTAGACTGTGAATATATCTCGGAATATTGAGAATGGTAAGGTAAAAGACAAAAGGTATAATTAATGAAAACAATAATAATACATAGTGCTTTGTACCTCAATAATCTCTTTCATCCATGGTTCCTAGGGCACTTTATGGATTAATAACTTCTCTGGTACTCAAATATTACCTTTTATCTATTATTTCCATTTTATATATAAGTAAAGAGGCACAAAAGTTAAGCAACTTGCTCAAAGCCACACAAGTCATTAGTAGCCAACATTCCTGACTCAGAACCTAAAACTAAGAAAACTGGTCTAAGGGATGCAGTGGTCCATTTATGTGGCACAAATGCTATCCTAGTTCATTCAAAGTCTATTCTTCTCAAGTTTAATATTGCATATTCACTAACATCTTTTTGGCTGCCTCTCTCCAACAGCATCTTAGAGACCCAGGCCTCTAACCTTGACATCCTATTACTAGGGACTATATCTACTGAGCCCCTTCCTTGCACCAAGCATACTCTAATGTGGTGTCACTTAATTCTCTAATAGCTCAAAAATGTATGTTGTTAATGGAAGAAATGTCACTGTACATACAGGACAACAGATATTACAGTGATGAAAAATAAAATGTCAAAAAATTTTATAAAAAATATATATATATGTTGTTATTGCTGATTTTATAGTAAAGAAAGCTGAGTTTCAGAGAACTTGCCTAAGATTGCTCAGCTACTTAACACATTTGCATCTACGCTGAATATACATGCTCTTTGCACTATATGGTGTTACAAAGCATATTAATGTGAATATGTTTAAGGCCCAACCATTCCTACCATATTCCCCCCACCCCCTCCTACCCAGAAAACAAAATAATGAATCTGTAATTGAGAAATTTCAGGTATGGAATCCAGGTTGGTACCAGCTAGACAAACAGCCACTCAGCCTTTTAAACCTATTCCCATTATTTTTCCAAGGATTTTTCCAGAGTTCTCTTCTGGTTATAGATATATTTAAATCTCCAAAAGTCAGACCAAAAATCAGAATTGTGTGACCTTCCCTCTGAGAAGTAAATAGTATGTGAATCACTTTCTCTTGTCACAATTCCTGTTGCAGGCACACACTGCCCACCCACAATGTGCCACCTGGGCAAAATAAGCATACTAAATAGGAAAGAAAAATTTATGATAGGTAATAGTGTGACTCAGGGCTCTCCTACCTTTCACAAAATGGTGAACTGGCATTTATAGCCTGACAATGATGTGCTCTAGCATTACTTGGATATAGTGAGGTCAGTCTCTTCAGGTGTTTTGCCAGTGGCAGCCCACCCAGCCCTATTTCAGAAATATTAGATGACTTGCATCTGAGCATAAGATTTGCATGTTAAGGATGGAAAAATTGAGACAATCAGCCCCACAACTCATCTCAAATCAGCATAAATACAGGTTTACTACTTGTAGGGAGTTATGCTGCTAAATTCAGTTTCTGTAAAGAGGAGATGTAGAGATAAGGTTAAGCAGAAATTTCCAAATAGGACTGGGATTGCCAATACAACACACTGTCGGAATGAGTTTTTAATTTTCACTTGCAAGCCTAAACCATTGTAAACCCTTGAAATTCGCTGACAATTTAAATCTCTCCGTTTGGCAAGTTTTTCACCAAGAGCTCAAGGACTCATCGTAGAAGGACGGTACTGGATTTGTTTCCTTTCTTTCTAGTATACCCTAGTACTAGAAAGGGGGCAGCGGAGCAGGATGAGGAAAAGGGACGCGTGGCTGTTTCCCCATCCTGGCTATTCAGGCTGTGAATCATCACCAGTCGATTGCACTTTCCCCCTCAACCACCAGTATTTCGAACTTTCCCTAGAATATAGTCTTGTACTTAAAAGAGTGGTGGGAAACGCGAAAGGCAGAGGGAAGCAGGGCCGCTCCAGCACGGGAGTCGGAGGCGCCGAGAGGCACGGAGCCCAGAGGCGGCGGGCTCAGGAATGTGCGGTCCCACCCGCTGGCGGCGACGGGCTGCTGGCGCTGGACCCGCGGCGGCGGGCGCTGGGCGGCGGCAGTGGTGGGCGGGACGCCGCGCCGCGCACCTGAGCGCCGGGGGCGGGGCGTCGGCGGGTGCGACACCCTCCCCCTCAACTCCAAATCCCCGGCGCCGCGCCCCTTGAGCGCCGCCTCGGCTTTTTCCGCCCTCGCTTCGGCACCGCTCGGCTCCCCTCCCGCCCCCCTCACCCTCCCTCCCTCCCTCCTGCTCCCTGAGAGCAGCTAGCTCGGGACAGCGAGTTTGCTGCGGCTCGTTTCGCGCCGGCTGGGGACTCCGTGACCACTTCGGCTCACCTGGGGCATTCATTGCCCAGCCCCGCACCTCGTCATCCTCAACCTCCTCTGAGGTAGGGGGGTGCCCCGGCTCGAGTAGGCGCTCGCGCCCAGCCCGGCTCGGCCGTACAGCTGGTGTGTCTGCACGGATCCCTGCTCCCTGCAGCTCCGCGCCTCTCCCGGGATGGGGGTGGTGTTGGCGGGATGCGGACCGGCGGCGGGCCGGGCCGACAGGTGGCGGGTCTGGCTCGAGTCCCCCAACCGCCGCAGGCGCGGACCCTTGTGGGGATGGGATGGGGTGGGCGGGACGGGTTCCCGGGGGTGGGGTCATTTCTCTCCCCTCCCTTCGAGGCGGGCGACTCCCCTTTCTCCGCTGTGTAGGTGCTCCGCAGAAACTTTGCTGGGTGGGGAGTCGGCAGCGGTCAGCCGCGGAGAGAAGTGGGCGCCCCTTGGGAGAGGGGGTGTCTTCGAGGACAGACTCCCGGGCCGGATGAGGACCTAAAGTTTCCCTTCCCCGCCCCCCTTTTGTGTTTCCTCTCAGACCCGCCGGTAGCTGGGGGAGCCGCGGCCGCCCCCGCATCGCCGCCCCCGGGGGTCGTTCCCTCGCCTCTTCTCGGCTGCGGGAAAAAAGAGGCGGCGCCGATCGGAGCCGGGGGAGTGGGGAAGAGGCCTGAGGTGAGAACCCGCCTGGCCCCGCTGGGAATATGGCGACCGGTGGCTACCGGACCAGCAGCGGCAGCAGCGGCAGCACCACAGACTTCCTGGAGGAGTGGAAGGCGAAGCGCGAGAAGATGCGCGCCAAGCTGAACACCCCCAGCTCGGCGGCCTCGGGCGGGGGCGGTACCGAAGCCTCCGGGAAGCCCCCTCCGGGGGCGCTGAGTATCTCGGCGGGCGCCGTGGCCAAAGAGCTCAACAACAATCTTCCGGCCGGCGCGGCCGCACCTGCCGCCCCGGGCCCAGGGGGCGTGAACTGCGCGGTCGGCCCCGCGGCGCTAGCCCGCGCTGTCCCCAGCCCGCGGAGGCCGGAGGACGAGCCCCCCGCCGGCGGCGGCTCGGGGACACCGCCCCTCCGGGGCGACGTGGAGGAGCCGGACGGCCCATCGGAGAAGGGCAAGAGCTCGGGCCCCAGTGCTAGGAAAGGCAAGGGGCAGATCGAAAAGAGGAAGCTGCGGGAGAAGCGGCGCTCCACCGGCGTGGTCAACATCCCCGCGGCGGAGGTGAGCGGGCTGGGGCTGCAGCCGGACTTTGGAGGGCTCGTCTCCATGTCTCCTACTCCAGGGAATTTCCCGGTCTCTGAGGCCCGGAGTTTTCCCATTCTAGCTCGTACTTCCTATTCTTTCACCGAGTTATGCAGGCAGAGGTTGATGGAGTTTTACTCCGGAACAAATGCTTCCTGGGAAGTTCCAGAAACCCAAAGTAGGACACGTGCTTTTCGGGCATCCTGGCTTAAAGTATCAGACCCTGGATCCTTCTTTACCGTGGCGGAAAAATAATTTGTGGTTCCAGGACTTGCCTACCTAGACTTGTCTGTTTTTGCTTTATCTGTTAGAAAAGTTAATTAAAGGGGATGAGGACATACTTATTTTACTTCCCCGTGTGTCCGTTTCAAGTTATCAGTTTTCTTATCTCTTCTTAACTCTCTTCCCGTGTTTAATGCCATCTGTAAATGTAGCCTTAGAAATATCCAAGACAACCTAATTTTGCATTGAACCCAAGATGAGTATATCCAAAGGAGTATCTGCACTCCGTGGTCTTCCCAACACCATAGATTTTTCTGAGTGATTTATAGGACAATAAGAAGGCAGTACTAACCCACAATTTTTTTTTGCTACTTATTTAAGTATTTTGCTCTGTGTATTCTGCAAAACATTTGTGGTAGGCATTTTGGGAGGATTATTTTTTGTTTTGGTATTTTTGAGCAGTCTCGACATTTCTGCATGCAGCAGCATCTTCTCATTAAGTGATTAGTGAAGCATTTTTACCTGGTGTATGGACTGTACTTCCCCCTATACCCGACAAAACAAAACAATCCCAAACAAGTTTTGGTTAATTGAATTGTAGGTCACCGGTTTGGGGAAGTAGTTGGAGTACCTCATTTCACCCAAAGTAACAGCATCTTTTTAACATTGGCCCCTTAGGTTTTACTTTTTTTTTTTTTTTTTTTTAAACTTCTAATGTACTCAACTTTGACGCCAATTAAAGTTTTAATAAGACTTTGTTAACTTTAATTTTGGTTTAAATTTGCAATAAATTAGGGTGTATAAATGAACATAACCCCAATTTTTAAGTTTTTTTTTTTTTTCTTTCAGTTTTTAAGTTTTAATGTGATTTACTTACCTGGAAAAATCAGTTTGTCTTTGTAGGGTGTATTTTTCTGAGTCTTTCAGAGAGGTTTTTATCAGCTAGCAAAACTGTCCTCTGTGGTTTGCTACTTGCACAAAAGATCTGTTATTCATTATATTTAAAAGGAATTCATAAAAGTGGTAATAAAATTTCTAGGGTATTTTTAAAGTTAAAAAATATGAAGGTTAAGGAGAATATGGGGAAGCGGCTGTGGCTCAATCAGTAGGGCTCCCGTTTACCATATGGGAGGCCCCGGGTTCGGTTCCCGGGGCCTCCTGGTGAAGGCAAGCCCGCCCGCACGGCGTGGTTAGCTGACCCAGCGAGCACAAGCAGCAAGGGAGGGATAAATGAATAAATAAATAAAAATCTTAAAAAAAAAAAAAAAGAATATGAAGACAAGGCTTTGGAAAAGCCACATTCCTCCGCTTTATTTTTAAAAGTAGCTGATGATCTAAGAAAAAGAATCTGTCATTTGTAGTCTTTTCCTTGCTATACATCTGACGAGAGTCTTATTTTGGAAAATATCTTGGCAAATATTAAACTTTACTTTTTGCCTGGCTGCTAAAATTTCCTCAAGTACTTTTTAAAAATTAAAAAAAAAAATTTTTTTTTTACAAGGGTAATGTTTACTGGGAGAAATAAATAGGGTGTATCTTCTGAGGCCCTGAGAAACATCCTTTGTTAATACTTCTGCTTTGGGTAAGGGAACATAGTGCTGAGAATGTAGATGACTCCCCACTACAATTGAGTCTTATACTCTGGAATGTTTTTCGTTTGGGTGTTGGCAACTCCTAAATTTAATCTTCCTTAAAAACAAACAACCAAGATACCATTTTTGTCTGTGGAATTTGATCCTTTTTATTGACTAGGGAATTGAGGGCTGCTTTCTTTTAGTAACTATGGTTCTGTTTCGTGCTCATGACCCAACAAACATAACATGGTGATATTTTAACACAGTATCTAATTAGCAGGCATACTTTTTGAGTGCCTCCTCCCCCATTTTCAGTTTTTAAAAACAACTTAAGTCTTTCACATTATTCTAATGGTAAAAAAAAATATATATATATGACTCAAAAGTTTAAAGATGAATCATTTTCTTAGATTGTTTAGATTTATTTAGATTGTTGCTCTTTTAGAATTGTGTGCCTTTTCTCTTAGTAGTTTCCACAGTGAGAATGCCAATTGCTGTGGAATTTCTTGTGTAACACAACTTTACCCTCTTGATTTAAGTCGTATTATATTTCACAAACTTTTCAGGTATGAAAATAATGTAAAAGCTAAAAATCAACTATCTGTCAGTATTCAAAAGTAGACTTTTGTATTATATCTAATATTGAGTAAGACTTATTTTCAGACAGTATTCTTAGCCAAGTTTATATTACTAGATAATCATGTAGTGTGTATGTAAAAAGTCTATTTTAGTGGTGATAAACACTGAATTCTTTTAAGAAGTATTTATTAAATATCTTTATGACACATTCATGACTTTCATTAACTCATTTTACTAATTACAGCGTATTGTAAGATCGTTATAAAGGTACCTTAGAGTAAAGGTACTAGAATGAACTAGAAGATAGTTTTTAGCAAGTAAGCAGGTCAAAAACTGATATTGGCAGGTGTGGGTGGGATACCGCCTGTAATTACTGTAATAAAATGTGCAAGTATTCAGATGCACTTTAAGGAGGTAAACTTTAGTTCTCATTTACTAGACCATTAGAGATTAAAAAAATTTTTTTTCTCATTTTTTACTTTTTCTAATTTTTAAAAATAATTAGCCCAAATTGGATAATTTGTATGTGGCATACTTTCTCCCAATAATTTTTGTGTATGTCTTATCAAATCAGTCAAGTTTTTAACCTGTCTTTTCAAGGAGCTGTTCTGAACACTGTAGAGAAAACAAAAAGTATAAGGCAGTGTGTATTCTCAGGGGGCAAGATTGTACTCTAGGAAGAATGAAAAGGCATAATTACATGAAAACACTAAAATATTGAGCTAACAGTATAAAGGCCATTACATATATCATGTGTTTAAAGGGAGGAGGTGATTGGGTTGGGAGAAGCTATTAAGGATGAGTCTTGAGCTGAGTATTATTTATACATATACCTATACATTTATACTTAAGTTCACATGTACATATATACATTTGCATATACCCATTTATATAGTATTTTAACTGTGAGGGTGCAGTGGTTTTAAACTCTGCAGCACATTAATATCATTTGAGGATCTTTTCCCCTCCTCCCCAATACTTATTCCTTGCCCTCCCCTCCATTATGATTTAATGGGTCTGGGATGGATCCCAGGCATTAATATTTTTCTGAGCTCCCCATGTGATTCTAATGAGTTAGGGCAAAGAGCTATTGGGCCACAGTCTGGGGATACAGAAATGAATACAACATAGTCCTTGTCCACAAGATGCTCTCAACTAATGTAAGGAAATGTGATAAGTACATTGGTAGCCTAGTGCCTGAGAGGAAGAGGTGGATAGTGGAGGAATGCTTCCTAGAGAATCAGACAACTGTTCTCTAAATGCTTGTGAAGTTATTGCTATTGAATAGGTTTGCATGAATTGGTTAACAGAAATGGTTGCCATAGAAAACAATCTTTCAAAAGACATAGGACAGATGGTACTGAATTTTTATTTAAATGGTAGCAGTTAACATATTGAAAACTAATTATTTTCATAGTGGTTGGCTAAAGTCCTTTATGTGCTATTTTAATTAATACAGTAGCCCCATGTAGTAGATATAGTTTCTCTTTTTATCCCCATTTCCAGAGGAGAAAAATGAGGTTTAGTGAGCTTATAGAACAGGGGTTTTTAACAAGGGGTCTGTGAGCTTGAATTGAAATTCAAAAAAGTATTATTATTGTGGTGACGTGTTGGTGCGGGTGTGATGTATTTATTAAATAATAGGCAGTATAGTGTGGACTTGGTAAGCGGTCCGTGGTTTTCACCTGACTGGCAGAGGGTGGATAGTAGTGGCAGAGCAAGATTTTAAACATTTTTGTGCTTTTGTGGTATGTGTGCATTTCTGGAGAAAGGAGAATTTTAAAGAATTAAATTAAGCTACCTTGCATTGTTTAGCATGTATCTCTAGATTTTATCCCCATAAGTTTAAAAAAAAAAAAGATTTATTTATTTATTTCTCCCCATGCCCTCGTCTAACCCCTCATCTAACCCCTCATCTAACCCCTCATGGTTGTTTCCATTTGCTGTGTCTGTTTGTTGTATGCTAGTCTTCTTTTTAGGAGGCCCTGGGAACCGAACCCGGGACCTCCCATATGGTAGATGGGAGCCCAATCGCTTGGGGCACATCGCTTCCCCCATAACTTTTTATTAGAGGTTATCTTAAATAATTTAAACATCTGTGTGAGGACAACAGTGAACGTTGAAATTGAATAGAAACTAAGGCTAAATTTGTAAGTTCAGAGATTTGTAAGCAAAATTTTGGGGGGTGGATGTGGCTCAAATGGTTGGGCATTCATCTTCCATATGGAGGGACCTGGGTTCGATCCCTTGGGACCTCTTGGTAAAAATAAAGAAATACATAGAAGGCGCCCACGCCCCCAGGCCGCGTGGATGGGTGCGCTGTCAGGCCCCATAAGTGGGTGAGCTCCCCAGGCCCCACTGAGCCACACAGCAAGATGATGACATAATAGGAGAGTGACACAAGGGAAAGCCAAGATAAGACGCACCGAAAAAACAGGAACTAGGGTGGTGCAGGCAGTAGGATGCCTCTCTCCCACATTGGAGGTTCCCAGGATCCAATCCTGGTAAAGACAGGAGAAGGATGAGAAGAGACCGGGAGGAAAGAGATACAGAGAATCGCCCACGACACCACGGGTGGTAAAACTGGATAAAAAGTAAGTAAATAAATCTTAAAAAAAAATTTTTTTTGAACACCAGGCGATCAGCAAAATCTGTTTTGGCTAAAGGTCAGAAAATATGGATCTTGGATTCTATTTAACTGTTAATAGTTATGTTGTTTTTCTGTCAGTCTGGGTTTATACCTACTCCATACTTTGAACCCAAGATAGTAAAAGGGAAGATGAAGGACTATTTAATATATATGAAGCACTTTTAAGTGAACACAATTTATGTCATTATTTCAGTGTATTTATTGAACATTCTAAAGGACAAGTTTTACTTAGTAACTCTTAGAAATCCAGGGAGATTAAGAAATGCCTTTTTTTTTTCGGGAAGCGGCTGTGGCTCAATCAGTAGGGCTCCCGTTTACCATATGGGAGGCCCCGGGTTCGGTTCCCGGGGCCTCCTGGTGAAGGCAAGCCCGCCCTCACGGCGTGGTTAGCTGACCCAGCGAGCACGGGCAGCAAGGGGGGGATAAATGAATAAATAAATAAAATCTTTAAAAAAAAAAAAAAAGAAATGCCTTTTGGTATGCTCATTATATACCAGACCTTTTACCTACCTCTCTATATGATGAGTCAGGAGAGGAACTAATAGTGACTCAGTTAGAAAATAAGACTTGTGAATAGGATAGATATAGTGTAAACAGTGAGGCTGCTTAATAAGATACTACTTTCCTAAATGAGCTCATTAATAAAGAAAATGAAAAATTTAATAGAATGATTTGTAATGAGTTGTATCTAGACTGGGATGCCTTTTTCCATAAAAATAATTATGTGATTAAAATAGATGACATTTATGATATGCTTTTTTGTGTGTGCCAGGCATTATTTTAATTACTTTGCATATTAGAGACATTTAATTCTCACCCTAACCCTCTGTGAAAATGGGGCAGAGAAGCAAAGTTACTTACTTAAGCCCGAGGTCATATATGGAATAAGAAGCAGAGTAGATAGTTTTCATTCATTGCCTGGTGCTTAATAACCATCTTATTATACTGCACTGTATTACATACTATATACATATCTTAAGAAATACAAAGATTATTTTAGTGGTAAAATAACGATGTTAATATATTGCTATAGAATTTGAAAATAGCCCCTTTATAAAAGAGGTGGATGAAGTTAGGACTTTAAAGGAAAAGAATTGAGAAATAAACAGGCATTGGATCAAAATTCTTATTTAAAATCATCTTCTAGCCAGTGGTTTCTTTGTGTTCTTTAATCTCTGCATTGTTTTTTAGTACCTATAATGTAGGCTAGAAAAATAATTATGCTACTTACTAGTAATGCTGATAATGTTTTAGAAGTTAAAAATTATTAGAGTTTGAAATTTCCTGTGTTTTTTCTTAGTTGAGATATAATTTACATGCCCTAAAATTCACCTTTTTTAAACTGTACAATTTAGTAGGGTTTAGTATGGTATCCAAATTTTAGCTCCTTGTTCAGTAAAATGCAATTGTATTTATACCATTAGAACACTGCATCTGTATCATTTAATCCCACCTTTACCTGCATTTCACAGAGAAAATGAAATTATGTTAGAATCTCATTAATTTAAAATTTCTTCAGACTTGGGCACTACTATTTGTACTGGGGTTTAGTGTAAGAGAGATTTAATTCTACTGAAGGTAACACCTTTTTTTCAGTTGACTTAAGATTTTTACTTATTTTTCATCTAAACATTTGTAAACATTTTGATTTAGAGTATAAAATAAAGTTTTAGACTACTTAAACCTTTAATAATATTAATTAAAAATCAGTGCCCTAAAAGAGTGGCTAGGGATGGGGGCGGGGTGTAAAGCAGACCACCTGTGCTAGTATCACCTGTGTTGTTTATTTTATTAAATGGCAGATTTCTGGGCTTCACCTCAGTCTGAGGGGGAGTTATCTGAGATTCTGCATTTTAAATAACATGTCCTTGAGTGATGAGTATATATACTAAAGTTTGGGAAGAACTAACTTAAATGCCCTCTACTGGTTTATTGCTCTGGCAAATGGAATTGATACTGATTATCTAACAGGATTGTTATATGAGTTAAATGAAATAATGTTTGTAAAAATGTTATAAAAATGATCAAATGATAAATTATAGTTGTTGTATAGATTACAATAGATAATCTATTGAAATCTAATGGGAAATTTCTTATGGGATATGAAGCATTCTCATTTTTTCCTCCTAATTAAAAACTTTATAGATATTTTAACAGAGAAATCTTGAGCTACTTGGAAATTCAGAACACTGACCATTTACTGTTATTGTCATATATTTAGTGCAAAATACTGTGTCTGCCTTGCTTTTTGTCCAGATTTTGTTAGAAGCTTAGATTACACAAAATAACCTTAAACATTTAATGTATTATTAGAACTTTACTTTCACTCATTTTTCACTTTTTAAATATCTATAAAGGAAGGTATATAATCATGTCCATAAATGTATTTAATATTAATTCAAACTCTTAAAGTAGTATTTTGTCCACCTTCTGAAGTGCAAGAATTTTTTTCCCCTTAATTTATTATTCTCATATATTATATCTGCAGGCAGAAGTGGTACTTAACTAGCCAATTGTTTCTTACCATATTTTGCTGTGACTTATGTAACATGTGTTACAATTTTACTCAAATATGGTGTATTTTTAAGTAATCTAAAGAAAATGTAAAGATGACTGAGGCTCAATTCTATACCAGTAGGTATATGGCTATAAACACAAATGCCTAAGACTTTAACCGAAAGTTACATTTCAGAGGTACAAACACCTCCAGTGAGTTCAAATCTTAGTATGTAAATTGGCTAACATGTTTATTCTATGATAGTTTTAAGAGATTTTCTTCATTAAGTTTTTAAGTCACAAGGTACTTTTCAGTAATAGTCTCCTTTATTTTATAGAGTTGAATTTAAAGAAAAAAGGGCTGTTGTATCCTGCAAGTGAGGATTGTATTAGGGTTTTGCTGAATTGAATAGATAGGGGAGAATTTCTTTTGTAGATTTTGATTCTATACTAGCTAAAACATTTGTTTGCAGGTTCTTTATATAAAGTGTAGAGGACTAAGTTAATAGGATAAATTAAAAATAATAAAATACAGTTTGAAATACAGGATGAAAAAAGATGTTTGTAATAAAATTTACTTTAAAAGATGTCATTTAAAACTGAGTTTAAGGAAGTGGATGTGGCTCAAGCGTCTACCATATAGGAGGTCCAAAGTCCCTGGGTCCTCTGATGAAGGCAGGCTGGCCTGCATGGTGAGCGGGCCCGAGCGGAGTGCTGGCCCATGCAGGAGTGCTGGCCTGTGCAGAGAGCTGGCACAGCAAGATGATGCAACAAAAAGACACAGAGGAGAGACAATAAGAGATGCAACAGACCCAGGAGCTGAGGTGGCACAAGAGATTGAGCACTCCTCTCCCACTCTGGAAGGTACCAGGATCGGTTCCCAGTGCTGACTAAAGAGAAGACAAACAGAAACAGAAGAACACACGGGGAATGGGTACAGAGAGCGAGCAGACAGCGAGCACAAAAACAATGGCTGGGGGCTGGGGGTGGAGGTGGGGGGGGGATATAAATAAATAAATAAATAAATAAATCTTAAAAAAAAAAAACAAACCTGAGCTTATTGTCATATAAGTGAATTACTTAATCTTATTCCTTTGAGAAATTTGCAGGTTTTATAAGGTATGAAGTGATATACTATTACTTTTGGAATTTCTTGCAGAATATTTTTAGTAGTATTTAAAAAGAAAGGTAATATGAAGAACAGAATTAACATTCAGGAGATGGTACTTGAGAATATGAATGAAAAATAAGATTATATTTGTTGAAACAATCTAAGAAGTTTTTTAGGTTGCGAATTCTTGAGGATACTTCTTGATATCCTATAATGCAAGCAAAAATTGATTCAAACCAAATTTATTTAGTAGTAATTTTATTCCTCATTATAAAAGTAGTGTGTTTGGGAAGCGGTTGTGGCTCAATCAGTGGGGCTCCCGTTTGCCATATGGGAGGCCCGGGGTTCGGTTCCTGGGGCCTCCTGGTGAGGGCTGGCCCGCCCGCACGGTGTGGTTGGCTGACCCGGCGAGCACAGGCAGCAGGGGGGGGGGGGATAAATGAATAAATAAATAAAATCTTAAAGAAAAAAAAAAAAAAAAAGTAGTGTGTTAGATATAAAAGCAATGTGTTCACTGTAGTTCCCTTGTGGAAATAAAAGAGAGAATAGAGAAAATTATCACCTGTTTTCATATACATACTAATATTTATATTTCTTTCTAATCCTTTTTCTGTGTATCAACATGAAAAATGGAGCCACACTATAAATGCAACTGTGTATTTAATCATTTTTATAAGTATTTTTTATGTTATTATTCTTCAAAAATAGTGGTGGATGTACTTTGTGCATTTATATATTAAAATATTAAGCATTACTTCATTGGGAAAGGACTCTGGCTTCTCTGCCCAATTCTGTGGCTTTTGGGTTGGCAGATCAGTAAGTTGTCTTAAGATAAACAGCCATTTCTTTCTTTCTTTATATTGTGTTTACTGAGACAATCTTCCATTCAAGAAAAGTGTCTAGGTCACTCAGAGAGTCTCATAGGTACTAGGACCTTTAGATAGTTGCATAGTGTGCCCAGAGTTTTTTTTTTTTTTACCTCCTCTATAGCCTTTGATTTTGGTGGGAAAGAGGTGGTGAGAGCTGCAGTAATTATAAGTGTAATGTGTGCTATAAATAGACATAAAAGATCCGAAGCTCATCATGATATGCAGAAAGCACACAATAAAAAGCACAGGGTATATGGAAAAATTGAGTTAGGAGCACATCACTCAGATGAACTTTGTCAGTGATAATGTAAAAATAGAGAAATCTCATAAAGACAGCACATTTTTACACATGGTAAATGGTTAAGAAGTACACAAATACTACAATAATAACGGCACTTTACCTTGAAAAAGACCTGGAGTTTGCTTAGTTGGGGGTGGGGTGGCAGTAGGGTATATCTGAAATCAGACTGAAATGTAACACCAGATGTGGATGGGTGTGGCTCACAATACATAGAGTGAACTGATGCAGCTAGTAGATGTTTGAGGTGTGCATTTTGTGTATTCCTGTGTAACTAACAGTGATTACTAGGGCTGTGGCAATAGGAAAGAAAAGGAAGGGGTTAGAATTTGAGAGGTGTTTCATTGGTGTTAAAAAATTATATAACGATATTTTGAGCTAGAAAAGTCTGTGGAGATCATCTAGTCCAGGAGTTCTTAATGAGGAGTCCACGGACCCCTCAAAGATTTCAGGGGGTCCGTGAACTTGAATTGAAAATTAAAAAAAAAACAAAAACATTATTCTTGTGGGGACATGTTGGTGTGGGTGTGATATAGTTATTAAATAATAAACAATATACCACGGACTTAGTAAGGGTTCCTTGGTTTTCACCTGACTGGCAGAGGGGTCTGTGGAACAAAAAATGTTAGGAACCCCTGATCTAGTCCATTATAAAAAGTATTAGCTTGGTCTTCCCAGACTGCTAGACTGCTTATTTTATTTTATTTTAATTTAATTTAATTTTTAGGAGGTTCTGGGACCTTGCACACGGGAAGCAGGCGCTTAAACACTGAGCAACATCCACTTCCCCCAGACATTTTTGCTGGACTTCAGCCTCAACCTTCTTACCCCTAGCCGAGTCCAGCAGTATCTTTTTTTTTTTTGAGGGCTTAACTTCATTTCCTCATCTGGCATTTTGTGTATTTTAACTTTCTGAAATACTCAGCCTCTACCCCTTGGTCCATCCTGCCATGCAAAAGTGGTCCTTTTGCCTCACCTTCAAGATACTTTTCTTTCCTTAATTGTTCAACTTCTTAAAGGTATAGGCTTCACCTACTGATTTCTACTTCACTGCCCACTTCCTACTACTTTCTGGAAATTGATCTCTCCAAGGTTGCTTGTGACCTTCCTGATTACCAAATGTGACAGCTTCTTTTCTATTTTCATTCTTTTTGACCTCCCTGAGCATTTGCCCTTATCATTCCTCTCCCTTAGATGCTACATTTTTAGCTTTATTTTCTAGAAACATTTGTATGCCTGTTATGCACCCCAGGCACAATGCTAGTTGATACAAAGATGAATTGCATACTCACCAGTCTTAAGGAGTTTCCAGTCTTCTGTCAGGATAAAAGATGAGAAAACAAATAATTATAGTTTGGTGTAAAAAGAACTATGATGGCGAAAAGAACAAAGTGCTGAACTAGTTCAGAAAAAGGAGCTACTAATTATTTAAGGGAGTCAAGGAAGGCTTTTTTCAATTTAAAATTTTTTATTATTATTTTTATTTGAGATACCAGGAGCTGGGGATTGAACCTGGAACATCCCATGTGGGAGGCAGGCGTTCAACTGCCCGAGCCATATCCGCTCCCAGGAAGGCTTTATATAACATGAAGTGGTATTATGCTTTGGGTCTAGACTGGTAAGAAGGATTTCCCAAGTGGTGAGGGAGTCAGTAACATTCTAGACCAAGTGAATAGCATGTACAAAGGCACAGAGCTGGGAAATAATAGTATATGTTACATACCCAGTATATGCCCCATTATGCTGTGGCCTCTGTCACTGTTACTTCTAATCTTCACATTAACTCACAAGGTAGGATTTTATATTTCTCATTTTACAGATGAGGAAATTGAGCTTTCTTAAAGAGATTGTGACTTGCCCAAAGGCTATACAGCTAAGTGACAGAACTTGAATTTGACTCCAGATCTGTTTGGTGCCAATTCCCACACATTGGTTATCATTGTTGGAAAGAAGGAATATATGTTCTAACAGAGGAAACTTTATTATTATTTTTTGTTTGTTTTTTACCGGGAGGTCCCGGGGATTGAACCCGGGTCCCTCCATATGGGAGATGGACGCCCAACCAGTTGAGCCACATCCGACCCCCTAACAGAGGAAACTTTAATGTGTTGAGATTTCATGGTGGAGAGAACAGCTAAGAGGAATGATATGATTCAATTGTGATGGATATGAATCCTATGCCAAGGAATTCAGACTTTATTCTTCGTTAGTATTGTTGGCTGGGTGTTTCCTTCCTTTGCCCATTCTTATTTATACAATAATTCTGTCAGCTTCTGGAACAGAAAAAGTTTTGCCTGCCGAATTTGAAGTCATTAAGAGGATTTTCTTGTTTAGAGACAGGTGTTTCTTCAAGAATTGTAAATAATATAAAATCCTGTAAAAATAATATTTGTATAGTAGAATAAATAAATCCAGATTGCCACACATGGGTTAAAAAGAAACAAGAGGCTAGACACTAAACTAAGCTGTACCAGGTAAAAAAAAAAAATTTTTTTTTTTTTTTGGTTACAAAAATAATTCTGTTTTTGGGGTTGGATGTGGCTCAACTGGTTGGACGTCCGTCTCCCATATGGAGGGACCCGGGTTCGATCCCTGGGACCTCCTGGTAAAAAAAAAAAAATAATAATAATAATAATTCTGTTTTGAAAACAGACTTGGGAGTGACTTTTTCTTTTTTTCTTTTTTTTTCCGGCAGGATGGAATGAGGGAGGGGCTCTGGTGATATTAAATTGCCATAGTCAGTTCTGAGTATAACCTTGGAAAAGTTTATAGTTTACTATTGTTCCTAGGTTTGGACTTTGCCCTGCACTTATTTAAAAGCAGATGTTTGGAATAAACATTTTCAGATTCTTCCATTTCATCTTGGAATATAGGTGTTAAAGTATGGGCACTGTTTTTGAGTCTTTTCCCATGTACTAACTTTGTTTTTAAATATTTATTCGCCCCCTTCCCCCATTGTTTTACACTTGCTTTCTGCTCTCTGTGTGTTCTTTGTCTCCTTGTCTTCTCTTTAAGTGGCCCTGGGAACCCATCCTGGGACCTTCTGGAGTGGAGAGAGGCGCTCAGTCTCTTGTGCCATCTCAGCTTCCCGGTCTGCTGTATCTCTTATTGTCCTCTGTATCACTTTTTGTTTGCTGCGCTAGCTCTCCTGTGCGAGGCAGCACTCCTGCGCGGGCCAGCTCTCTGTGTGGGCCAGCTCTCCACTTGGGCCAGCTTGCTTTTCACCAGGAGGCCCTGGGAATCGAACCCTGGACCTCCTATATGGTAGACGAGAGTCCAATCGCTTGAGCCACATCCATTTCCCCCCATGTATTAACTTTGTTCAACGTCTACAGATAGTTTCTTCTTCTTTGTCCTTCTTTTCCTCCTTCCCTCCCTCCCTCCCTCCCTTTTGCATCTTAGAGGAAGTCAAATGCTTTTCCAAACCAAATTTTTGGCATAGTATCTATTTATTTTTGATTATAGAAAGTAGTGCCTCCTTCTTATAGAAAATTAAAATAAAAAAAAAAGAATAGAATTTTGTAAAGATCAGCTGTATTATCAATTTGATGCATTTTCTCCCTTTTTATGTTTATGCATTGAGATTATAGTCTGTACATTTTTATATTCTACCTGTAAGCTTGACATTTTATCATGAATATTATTTCATTTTTAACTTTTTTTGAAAGCAGAGATGTTAATTACCATGTAATATTTTTTTGTTTCATAAGGAGACACTAACCACTGATAACTGACTTTATAGCTTTGATGTGCAATTCTTGTGGCTTGTTTAGGCATGTATACACACACACACACACACTATATATATCTAAAAATTTAATCAATCTACAAATACTATTATACCTTTTTTTTTTAAATCAATATCTTCTGGACCTCTTTCCATGTCAATAAATATACAGCTGTGTTGTTTTTCTTAATGGCTGGAAGAATATTCTATCACTTGGTCCAATGGCGCTACCATATGTTTACTACCTACTTATATATGTTACATACTGAACTAGGCCTTTTGGGTATTTGAGTTGCTATACCTCTTCTGTTAACAGCACTACTGGAATTTGGAGGAACTCAATGATTTTCGTCCTTGGGCAATTTATAATCTAATTTGGAGAAAGACGATTATATGAGACAATTCTGGGACATTGAAAAACTGTTTAATTGAATATTAAGTGTTTTGCAAACTGTTAGTGCAGAGATGTAAGAGTCCACTAGAGGATTGAATGGTTCAGAAAGTTTCCAGGAGAAAGTGAGATTTGAGCAGGATCCTGAGGGACTGATAAGAGATGGACAGATAAAGAAGAGGATCATATTTCAGACTGAGAGAGCAGAGTGGGCAGTGGATACAAGGGTGAGAATTAGCAACCTGGTTGGAATAGAGGGTTTCTATTAGGAGATAATAATAGTAGGTGAAGTTGGGTAGCAGAATTGTGAAGGACCTTATAAACTAGGCTGAAGATTTTTGTCTTGATATGTCAGGCTATAGGAGAACTTGAGTAGGGTGCTCCACATGATGAGAGAAGGATTTTAACAATATCACCTTTTGGGCAGAGATGTGAAGAATAGATTGGAGGAAGGAGAGAACAGAGGCAAGGAGACTAGTTAGGAGGTTGTTGTCACAGTCTCATGGGAGGGGTATTACATGTGAAACCAATTTGAATACTGTAATAGAATACAGTTTATTAGCATGTCCTCAGTATTCTTGTTTAACTGATTTGGTAGTGTCCTCAGTTAGAGTACATCAAAATACAGTGTCTCTTACAGTTGGAAAAATTTGGTTAAGAGATTTAGTTAAGAAATCTTAGTTGGAAGTGCCTTTCAGGGTTATCTAGGCCAGCCTTCTACCTAATACTTTATCCAGTATTCTGTGCAGATGGGTATCTAGCTTGACTACTTTCTGCACAGGGGGCTTATTACATGAGCAACGATTAAACCAGAAATCACTTAAACTTCAAGTTGGCTTTTTAGAATATTTTATTATTTTGATTATGGGTAAAGAAAGGTACTTGCATTTCAGAATAAGCAATCCACATTAATAATAGATAACATTTTCATGTCAGTTTGTTCAGGCTTTCCGGGCCTGGCACTTTTCTAAGGATCCCTTTATGTGTAGTAATTCATTAAGTCTTTATAGCAGCTCTGGGGAGGTCAGTGCTATTATCCCTTTTTTATATAGGAGGAAAGTGAGTATCAGTCAGGGTTCTCCTGAGAAACAGAAACAATAGAATAGATGTATATCTATTAAGAATTGGCTCACCCAATTGTGGGGGCTGGCAAGTCCTAAATCTGTAGAGAAGGCTGGTAGGTTGGAAATTCAGGCAAGAGTTCGAGTTTGAGGGCAGAATTTCTTCTTTTAGTTTTGCCGCCTTCACCTGATTGGATAAGGCCCACCCACATTATTGAGTGTAATCTGCATTACCTAAAGCCAACTGATTATAGATGCTATTCACATCTACAGAATACCTTCACAGCAACACCTAGGTTAGTGTTTGACCAAATAACTGGACACCATAGCCTATCCACGTTGACACGTAAAATTAAGCATCACCACAGTGAGGCATAGAGTAGATAAGCCATATTGAAAATGTAATGTGAAGTTTTAGTTGCTATCTTAGCCTTTGCCTCCATATTTGATTTTTTTTCCTTCCACTTCTGACTTCAGAGTGGGATCAATCTCACCTTTTAGCACTAGCCTGAACAAACTGACATCTTTATATTAAACTTGCTTTCAGATTTTTGTTTAAATATTTTGTTTTAAAACTCCTTTTTCCCAGGTAAAAGTTACAATAGTGTCATAAGCTTACTTGATTTCTTGATACCTCAATTTCCAAGTTTGTTTTTCTTAAATCAATTTTATTGATACATATTAATAGAGCCTAAAATTCATCCAAAGAGCACAGTCAATGGTATTTGGTATAATCACATAGTTGTGCATTCATCACTTCAATCATTAATGGGACACTTTCATTATTTCAATAATAATGATAATAAAAACTGACAAACAAGAAAATTCTTTTTTTTTTTTTTTAAGATTTTATTTATTTTATCCATCTTAAACCCACCCTTCCCCATTTGCTGTTTTGTGTCCATTTGCTGGGCAATTCTCCGTGTCTGTTTCCTGCCATCTCTTCTCATCCTCCTCCTCCAGTCTTCACCAGGATTCGATCCTGGAGACCTCCGATGTAGGAGAGAGGTATTCTGCTGCCTGCGCCACCTCAGCTCCTGGCTTCTGGAGCTTTCGGAGCATCTCGTCTTGTCTCTCCCCTGTTACGTCATCATCCTGCTGCATGGCTCCCGGGGCCGGACAGCTCAGCGGCACACAGAGCCTGGTAGCCCATGCGCCTTCTATATATATATATTTTTTGAATTTTACTGGGAGGTCCCGGGGATCGAACCCAGGTCCCTCCATATGGCAGACAGACGCCCAACCATTTGAGCCACATCTGCCCCCCAAGAAAATTCTTTACCTCCCCATCTCTCTATGCTTCCCCTGCTGTACATAGCTGCCATTTCAGGCTATTCTTGCATATTTATTTATTTATTTATTTTAAAAGAAGTTTTATTGAGATATATTCACGTACCATATGATATATCCAAAGTGTATAATCAATGACTTTTAGTATAATCACAGTGTTGTGCATTCATAACCACAAAAAATTTTTAGAATATAACTCTAAAAAGAAAAGCTCCATGCCTCTTAGCAGTCACCTCTCAATTGGTTTGTTTTTCCTCAACCATACATAACCACTAATCTAATTTCATCTTTATAAATTGATATATATTTACATTTTATGTAAATGGGATCATATAATATGTAGTACTTTGTGTCTGGCTTCTTTCACTTAGCATACTTTTTTTTATCTGATATTAACATCTTGTATTAACATATATTTGTTCAGATTCAAAGAAAAACTATCTTGTATATGCAGTTTTACCCATATTCATATTTCTCATGCGGTTTTACTATAGTGTTCCTTCTAGTAATATACATGATCTTAGACTTTCCCTTTCAACCACTGTCATACCCACATAATAGTTGTGCTTTCACCTTTTTCTGTTCATTTCCAAAGATTAACACAGATCTTTTTTTTTTTTTCTAGTTTTGCACAAGTTAACCATCAGCTTTCTATTCTCTAGCCTCATTCTACTTTCTGGTGACCCATATTCAACTACATGGGATTACACATGATTTTATTTTTTCAGTCTGTTAATATTGTGTATTACATTGATTGATTTTATTATGCTGAACCACCCTTGCATACCAGTAATAAACCCCACTTGGTTGTTGCTGTATAACTCTTTTGATAGGCTGTTGGATTCTATTTGCAAATATTTTGTTGAGAATTTTTGCATTAGAGAGGTTGCTCTGTAATTTTCTTTTCTTGTATGCCTTCATCTGGCTTTGGTAGCAGGGTGATGTTGGTTTCATAAAATGTATTGGGTAAATTTCCCTTCTCTTCAATTTTTTGGAAGAGTTTAAACAGGATTGGTGTTAATTCTTTTTGAAATGTTTGGTGCAATTCACCTGTGAAGCCATCTGGTCCTGGACTTTTTGTTGTTGTTGTTGCTCTAATCTTAATTATTTCTTTCCTTCTGCTTGTTTGGGGAATGGTTTGATGTTCTTTTTCTAGCTTCTCCAGTTGTTCAGTTAGATCTTTGATTTTAGCTCTTTCTTCTTTTTTAATACAGGAGTTAGGGCTGTAAATTTCCCTCTCGACTGCCTTCGCTGTATCCCATCAGTTTTGATAAGCTGTGTTCTCATTTTCATTCATCTCAATATACTTACTGATTTCACTTGAAAATTCTTCTTTGCCCCACTGATTATTTGGGAGTGTGTTGTTTAGCCTCCACACATTTGCAAATTTACCTCTTTCCTGTCTATTACTGATTTCCAGTTTCATTCCATTATGATCTGTGAAGGTGCTCTGTACAATTTCAATCTTTTTCTATTTATTGAGTGCTGCATTGTGACATAACATGTCATCTCTCCTGTAGAATGATCCGTGGGCACTTGAGAAGAATATATAATCCACTGAATTTGGGGGCAATGTTCTATATATGTCTGTTAGGTCTAGCTTGTTTATCATATTGTTCAAGTTCTCTGTTTCCTTGTTGATCTTCTGTCTAGTTGTTCCTTTCACTTTCAATCGGTAAGTATCCCTGTGTCTAAGGTGAGTCTCTTGTAAGCAGCATATGGATGGTTCATGATTTTTTATCCATTCTGTCAGCCTGTATCTTTTTATTGGGGGTTTAATTCATTTAATGATATTACACTAAAAGCATTATTTACTTCCACCATTTTATTATTTGGTTTTCATATATGTCATATTTATTTTCATCTGTCTTTTTTTTGTTCCTTTCTTATTTATTTATTTATATATTTTTATTTATTTATTTATTTATTTATTTAAAAGATTTGTTTTATTTATTTAACCCCCCCCTTATTGTTTTTGTGCTCACTGCCTTGCTTTCTGTGTCCATTTGCTGTTTACTCTCTGTCTGCTTGTCTTCTCTTCTCGTCTTCTCTTTAGGAGGCACCGGGAACCGATCCTGGGACCTCCAATGTGGGAGAAGGGACTCAATTGCTTGAGACACCTCAACTCCCTGGTTTATTGTGTCTTTCATTGTCTCTCCACTTTGTTTCTTTTTTTTTTTTTAACTTTATTTTGTACATTTAATAATTGAAAACATAAGCAGTTAAAAACTAAAAAGTAAACACAGATGAATAAATATATACATTTCTCAATCAAATGCAATGGATACATGTAAATTTTTTTTTGTTTTGTTTTTGTGTGTGTGTGTGTGTGTGTGTGTGTGAATCAAACAATATATTACACAATATATTTGGTTCATAGTAAGGCATTCAAACAGTATTTGCCCTTTTGTGTCTGGCTTGCTTCACTCAACATAATGTCCTCCAGGTTCATCCATGTTGCCATATGCTTTATGACTTCATTTCTTCTTACAGCTGCATAATATTCCATCGTGTGAATAGACCACAGTTTGTTTATCCATTCATCTGTTGATGGACACCTGGGTTGTTTCCATCTTTTGGCAATGGTGAATAATGTGGCTATGAACATCGGTGTGCAGATGTCTGTTCGTGTCACTGCTCTCAGTTCTTCTGGGTATACCCAGTAGTGGTATTGCAGGGTCATGTGGCAAGTCTATATTCAACCTCTTTAGGAACTGCCAAACAGTCCTCCATAGTGGTTGTACCATCCTGCATTCCCACCAACAGTGAAGAAGTGTTCCTATCTCTCCACATCCTCTCCAACACTTGTAGTTCTCTGTCTTTTTCATAGTGGCCATTCTGATAGGTGTGAAATGATATCTCATTGTAGTTTTGATTTGCATTTCCCTAATGATGAGTGATGTTGAGCATTTCTTCATGTGTTTCTTTGCCATTTGTATTTCTTCTTCGGAGAAATGTCTATTCAAGTCTTTGGCCCATTTTTTAATTGGGTCATTTGTCTTTTTATTGTTGAGTTGTAACATCTCTTTATATATCCTGGATATTAAACCCTTATCAGATACGTGATTTCCAAATATTTTTTCCCATTGAGTTGGCTGCCTTTTCACCCTTCTGACAAATTCCTGTGAGGTGCAAAAGTGTTTAATTTTGAGGAGGTCCCATTTATCTACTTTTTCTTTTGTTGCACGTGCTTTGGGTGTGAGGACCAAGAAACCATCACCTACTACAAGGTCTTGAAGATGTTTCCTTACATTTTCTTCTAGTAGTTTTATGGTCCTGGCTTTTATATTTAGATCTTTGATCCATTTTGAGTTGATTCTTTCTTTTCTTTTCTTTTCTTTTTTTTTTTTACCGGGAGGTCCCAGGGATCAAACCCGGGTCCCTCCATATGGGAGACGGATGCCCAACCAGTTGAGCCACATCTGACCCCTTGAGTTGATTCTTGTATAGGGGGTGAGATAGGGGTCCTCTTTCATTCTTTTGGTTATAGATATCCAGTTCTCCCAACACCATTTGTTGAAGAGACTGTTTTTTCCCATCAGCGTGGGCTTGGTAGGTTTGTCAAAAACCAGTTGACTGTATAGGTGAGGGTTTATTTCTGGATTCTCAATTCTATTTCACTGATCGATATGTCTATCTTTATGCCAGTACCATGCTGTTTTGACCACTGTAGCTTTGTAATATGTTTCAAGGTCAGGCAGTGAAATTCCTCCCACATTGCTCTTCTTTTTTAGAATACTTTTGACTATTCGGGTGCACTTTACCCTTCCAGATGAATTTGGTAATTGCCATCTCTAATTCTGTAAAGTAAGCTGTTGGGATTTTGATTGGTATTGCATTGAATCTATAAATCAGTTTGGGCAAGATTGACATCTTCACGATATTTATTCTTCCAATCCATGAGCACGGAATGTCTTTCCATTTGTTTAGGTCTTTTAAAATTTCTTTTAGCGTTGTTTTGTAGTTTTCTGCATATAGGTCCTGTACTTCCTTGGTTAAATTAACTCCTAGGTATTTGAGTCTTTTTGTTGCTATTGAAAATGGAATTTTCCTCCTGATTTCCTCCTCAGATTGTTCAGTACTAGTGTACAAAAACATTACTGATTTTTGCGTGTTGATCTTATATCCTGCCACTTTGCTGAACTCATTTATTAGTTCAAGTAGCTTTGTTGTGGATACTTCAGGATTTTCTAAATACAGGATCATGTCATCCGCAAACAGTGAGAGTTTTACTTCCTCTTTTCCTATTTGGACGCCTTTAATTTTTTTGTCTTGTCTAATTGCCCTAGCTAGAACTTCTAGTACAATGTTGAATAACAATGGTGAGAGGGAAGCGGATGTGGCTCAATCGATAGGGCTCCCGTTTACCATATGGGAGGCTTCGGGTTCGATTCCCAGGACCTCCTGGTGAAGGCAAGCCAGCCCACATGGTGCAGTGAGCTGACGCAGCAAGATGACCCAACAAAGGGAGACAAGCAGACACAGAAAAACGCACAGCAAATGGACACAGCAAGCACAAGCAGCAAGGGGGGGGGATAAATAAATAAATAAATAAATAAATAAAATCTTTAAAAAAAAAATAAATGAAATTAAAAAAAAAAAAAACACACAAAAACAAAAACAAAAAACAATGGTGAGAGTGGGCATCCTTGTCTTGTTCCTGATCTTAGGGGGAAAGCTTTCAACCTTTCCCCACTGAGTATGATGTTGGCTGTGGGTTTTTCATATATGCCTTTTATCATATTGAGGAATATTCCTTTTACTCCTATCTTTTGAAGTATTTTTATCAAAAAAGGATGTTGGATTTTGTCGAATGCCTTTTCTGCATCTATTGAGATGATCATGTGGTTTTTTTCCTTCAATTTGTTAATGTGGTGTATTACATTGATTGATTTTCTTATGTTGAACCAGCCTTGCATACCAGGAATAAATCCCACTTGGTCATGATGTATAAGTCTTTTGATATGCTGTTGGATTCGATTTGCAAATATTTTTTTTTTTTTTTTTTTACCGGGAGGTCCCAGGGATTGAACCCGGGTCCCTCCATATGGGAGACAGACGCCCAACCATTTGAGCCACATCCGGCCCCCCAAATATTTTGTTGAGAATTTTTGCATCTATGTTCATGAGAGAGATTGGTCAGTAATTTTCTTTTCTTGTGGAATCTTTATCTGGCTTTGGTATTAGGGTAATGTTGGCTTCATAAAATGTGTTGGGTAATTTTCCCTCCTCTTCAATTTTTTGGAAGAGTTTAAACAGGATTGGTGTTAATTCTTTTTGAAATGTTTGGTAGAATTCACCTGTGAAGCCATCTGGTCCTGGACTTTTCTTTGCTGGGAGATTTTTGATGACGGATTCAATCTCCTTAATTGTGATTGGTTTGTTAAGTTCTTGTATTTCTTGTTGTGTCAGTGTATGTTGGTTATGAGTTTCTAGAAATTTGTCCATTTCATCCAGGTTGTCTAGTTTGTTGGCATATAGTTTCTCAAAATATCCTCTTATGATTCTTTTTATTTCTGTGAGGTCATTTGTAATTTACCCCCTTTCATTTCTGATTGTGTTTATTTGCATCTTCTCTCTTTTTTTCTTTGTTAGTCTAGCGAGGGGTTTGTCAATTTTATTGATCTCAAAGAACCAGCTTTTGGTTTTGTTGATTTTCTCTATTGCTTTTCTGCTCTCATTTTCTTTTATTTCCGCTCTAATCTTTATTATTTCTTTCCTTCTTTTTGCTTTGGGATTGGTTTGCTGTTCTTTTTCTTGTTTCTCAAGTTGTTCAGTTAAATCTTTGAGTTTAGCTTTCTTGTTTCTTAATATAGGCATTTAGGGCTATAAATTTCCCTCTCAAGACTGCCTTTGCTGTATCCCATAAGTTTTGATATGTTGTGTTCTCATTTTCATTTGTCTCAATATATTTACTGATTTCACTTGCAATTTCTTCTTTGACCCACTGAATATTTTGGAGTGTGTAGTTCAGTCTCTACACATTTGCAAATTTCCTTTTTTTCCTGTTATTGATTTCTAGTTTCATTCCATTATGATCTGAGAAGGTGCTTTGTATAATTTCAATCTTTTTATATTTATTGAGAGCTGTATTGTGACCTAACATGTGGTCTATCCTGGAGAAAGATCCATGGGCACTTGAAGAATGTGTAACCTGCTGAGTTTGGATGCAGTGTTCTGTATATGTCTGTTAGGTCTAACTTGTTTATCATATTGTTCGAGTTCTCTGTTTCCTTGTTGATCTTCTGTCTAGTTGCTCTATCTAATGATGTGAGAGGGGTGTTGAAGTCTCCAACGATTATTGTAGAAATGTCTATTTCTCTCTTCAGTTTTGCTAGAGTTTGTCTCATATATTTTGGGGCACCCTGGTTAGGTGCGTAGATATTTATGACTGTTATATCTTCCTGGAGGATTGTCCCTTTTATTAATATATAATGGCCTTCCGCATCTCTTAGCACTTTTTTGCATTTGAAGTCTGTTTTGTCTGATATTAGTATAGCTACCCCTGCTCTTTTCTGTTTACTATTCGCATGGAGTATCTTTTTCCAACCTTTTACTTTCAGCCGGCTTGTATCCTTGGGTCTGAGGTGAGTTTCTTGTAAGCAGCATATGGATGGCTCATGTTTTTTTATCCATTCTGTCAGCCTGTATCTTTTGATTGGGGAATTTAATCCATTCACATTCAATGATATGACTGAAAATGCACTATTTATTTCCTCCATTTTATTCTTTGGTTTTCATATGTCATCTTATTTTTGTCTTTCTTTTTTACTCTTTTGGTTATCCTTTCTGCTTTTCTTTCTTCTATACTCTCCTCCAAGCCTCTCTCTCCTGTCTTTTTCTTTCAGGTTCTAAGGCTTCCTTTAATATTTTCTGCAAAGGTGGATTCTTTTTTGCAAACTCTCTTAGTTTCTGTTTGTTTGTGAATACTTTATATTCACCTTCATATTTGAAGGACAGTTTTGCTGGATAAGGAATTCTCGGCTGGCAATTTTTCTCTTTCAGTTTCCTAATTGTATCATACCACTGTCTTCTCGCCTCCATGGTTTCTGAAGAGAAATCTGCATAAAGTCTTACTGGACGTCCTTTGTACGTGATCGTTTGCTTCTCTCTTGCTGCTCTGAGAATTTTCTCTTTATGTTTTACATTTGACATTCTGAATAATATGTGTCTTGGCTTAGGTCTATTTGGGTTTATTTTTATTGGAGTACGGTGTGCTTCTTGGACATGTAAGTTCATTTCTTTCGTGAGAGTTGGGAAATTTTCGGCTATTATTTCCTCAAATACTCTTTCTGCCCCTTTTCCTTTCTCTTCTCCTTCTGGAACTCCCATGACACGTATGTTCTTGCGTTTTGTGTTGTCATTCAACTCTCTGATCCCCTGCTCAATTTTTTCCATTCTTTTCTCTCTTCAA
Organism: Tolypeutes matacus; assembly: GCA_026826555.1. NCBI lineage: Eukaryota > Metazoa > Chordata > Mammalia > Cingulata > Chlamyphoridae > Tolypeutes > Tolypeutes matacus. The sequence goes on along the minus strand of JAKSZT010036119.1, from coordinate 11,945,656 downwards.
TTTTAGCTGCTCTGTCTTCAGTATCACTTATTCTTTCTTCTATCATTTTGAGTCTGCTGTTGTATGCTTCAAATGTATTTTTTTTTTTTTTTAAAGATTTTATTTATTAATTCATTTATCCCCCCCTTGCTGCCTGCGCTCGCCGGGTCAGCCAACCACGCCGTGCGGGCAGGCCCGCCCCCACCAGGAGGCCCTGGGAACCAAATCCGGGGCCTCCCATATGGCAAACGGGAGCCCCACTTATTGAGCCACAGCCACTTCCCTCAAATGTATTTTTGACTTCACCTATTGTGTCTTTCATTCCCATGAACTCCGTTACTTTTCTGTTCATGATTTCAAATTCTTCTTTGCGTTCGCGCAATGACTTCTTGATGTCATTGATCTCTTTAACTATATTCTCTTTCATCTCATTAATTTGATGTTGGAAATGTGTGCTCATCTCACTGATTAGTTCTCTCAAATTCTGCATCTCTTCTGGGACTTTGCTGTATTCCTTTTCTTGGGTCATGTCTTCTATTTTCTTAGTATGGCCCGTAATTTTTTGCTGGTGCTTAGGCATCTGGTTAGTTTGTATTTTACTTAGATGCTCTATCTCTTTCTCTTTTATGGGGTTTTAGAGGCAGGAGGCTGTGAGTTACCACTGCTCTTTGATTTTTGGCTCAACCTTGATTGTTAGGATTGTTCTGCTGGTTGCTCAAAACTGGGCACTGGACCCAGTAATTGTTTGTAGAGTCGTTTCCTACGGCCTTGGGCAGGGAGGCTATAGAGGCCAGGAAAAGCCTCTCTTACTTATTAATTTTCTTTTTTTTTTTTAAAGATTTTATTTATTTATTCATTCATTTATCCCCCCCCCTGCTGCTTGTGCTCGCTGGGTCAGCCAACCACGCCGTGCGGGCGGGCTTTGCCTTCACCAGGAGGCCCCGGGAACCGAACCCGGGGCCTCCCATATGGTAAACGGGAGCCCTACTGATTGAGCCACAGCCGCTTCCCTATTAATTTTCTTATATGCACTTCCTTGGTCTGCCAGGAGATGGCGCTTGTTGGCAGCTCTCAATTTAATGCCTGGTCAGAGTGTATTTGTTGTGACACAGACTAGATCAATGTGATAGAGCTTCCTGTCTGGGGGCTAAGAGCCCTGTGATTCAAACTTTCTGAGACAGTTCTCCAGACTTCTCTCGTAGCGCCCCCCTTTTCCCAGCTAGGAAATATTTCCACTCCCTTCTGAATCCTCAACAATCAGTCCCTGTTAGTAGAGGAGGAGATTGGGAGGTTTGTATATCTTTAGCCCCTTGCAGGCTCCAAGGCAAACAGTGGCGCAGCCCCACCCAGCCTGGAAGGGCTCTCGGGACAGGGCAGACCAAACCTGGGAGTCCAAAGCAGGGTCAGCCCCAGGCTCTCTCTCCCCTCTTCCGAGGTGTCCTCAACAATTAGTCCGGGCTAGAAGAGAGGGAGGTTGCGAGGATCGGATTTCTCCAGTCCTTTCCAGGCTCCCAGGGCAAACCGCCGTGTGGAAGGGTCCGTGGGGCTCTGCAGCCCAAATTTCAGGTCAGAACCTGAGTCAGCCTAAGGCTGTGTCCCTCTCTCTTCCCTTTCCGGGAGTGGCAGATCCCTGAAGCTCCCTTTGTCTGTGTTGGCAGGCCCAGGGGCCCGAGAATTCTGAAGAGTGTGGGGGAGGGTGCTGGCAGCAGCAGAAGCTGCTACTTGCAACTCACATTTCTGTAGTCTGCGATTTCCCTCTTCTGTCCCTCTCTCCTCTGGGTGGTGTGCAGCCTTCACCTGCTTTCCTAAACCCTAGAAGATCTTTTTCGGGGCTGTTTCAGCTTGTCCTCTAGCTATTTTTCTGGAGAAGAGATTCCCGTGTCTTACTATTCCGCCATCTTCTCATCTATCGTTTTACTCTTCTTATTACCCTTTCTGCTATTCTTTCTTCTATACTCTCCTCTAAGCCTCTCTCTCCTGTCTTTTTCTTTTGGGTGTAGGGCTTCCTTTAATATTTCCTGCAAATGTGGATTCTTTTTTATGAACTTTCTTAGTTTCTGTTTGTTTGTGAATGTTTTAAACTCACCTTTATATTTTAAGGACAGATTTCCTGGATAAAGAATTCTCAGCTGGTCGTGTTTCTCTTTCAGCATCTGAATTGTATCATACCACTATCTTCTTGCCTCCATAGTTTCTGATGAGATATCCCTACTAAGTCTTACTGGGTGTCTCTTTTATGTGATGGTTTGCTTCTCCCTTGCTGCTCTCAGAATTTTCTCTTTATCTTTGACATTTGGCATTCTGAGTACTATGTGTCTTGGAGTAAGTCTATCTAGATTTATTCTTATATGGTAATGCTGTGCTTCTTGGACAGGTAGCTTCATTTCTTTCATGAGAGTTGAGAAATTTTCAGCCATTATTTCCTCAAATACTGTTTCTGCCCCTTTTCCCTTCTCTTCTCCTTCTGGGATGCCCATGACATGTATGTTGTTGCATTCTGCGTTACCATTAAACTCCCCGAGCCCCTGCTCAATTTTTTCCATTCTTTCCTCTCTTCAATTTCATCTGTTCTGTCTTCTGTATCATGTATTCTTTTTTTTTAAAGATTTTATTTATTTATTTATCCTCCCTTGCTGCTTGTGCTCACTGTGTCCATTTGCTGTGTATTTTTCTGTGTCTGCTTGTCTTCCTTTGTTGGGTCATCCTGCTGCATCAGCTCACCGCGCCACGTGGGGTGGCTTGCCTTCACCAGGAGGCCCCGGGAATTGAACCCAGGGCCTCCCATATGGTAAACGGGAGCCCTATCGATTGAGCCACATCCGCTTCCCTATCATGTATTCTTTCATCTCTCATTTCAAGCCTGCTGTTTTATGCCTTTAGTTTTTTTTTTTTTTAAGGAGGTATTGCAATTGAACCCGGTAGTGCATGTATGGGAAACAGGCACTGAACCACTGAGCTACACTGCTCTCCTCTAATATGTTTTATCTCACCTGTCGTGTCTTTCATTCTCATGAGCTCTGTTACTTTTCTGTTCAAGTTTTCACATCATTCTTTGTGCTCGCTCAGTGTCTTTTTAAAAAAATTTTTAAAAGATTTATTTATTTCTCTTCCTGCCTCATTGTTTGCACTCGCTGTCTGCTTGTCTTCTTTTTTAGGAAGCACTGGGAACTGAATCTGGGGCCTCCCATGTGGGAGCGAGGCGCCTAATTGCTTGCGCCTCCTCTGCTCCCTGTTTGTTGTGTCTCATTATCTTTCCTCTCTGTGTCTCTTCGCTGTTTCTTCCTTGTGTCATTTCACTGCATCATCTTGTTGTGTCAGCTCACCGTGGCAGCCCGTCATGTCAGTTTGCTGTCCTGCTGGTCTTCTCTGGGAGGCAATAATAACTGAACCTGGCACTCCCCCACCCCCGCCAAGTGGTAGGCGGGAGCCCAGCTGCTTGAGCCACATCTGCTTCCATCAGTGTCTTCTTGATGCCCATTATCTCTTTAGCCATATTGTCTTTCAACTCATTAATTTGATTTTGGAAATTTATATGATTCTCGTTGATTAGTTGTCTCAAATCCTGTGTCTTATCTGGGTTTTTGATATATTCCTTTGCTTGGCCTATTTGTTCCATTTTCTTAGTATGGCTTGTAATTTTTTGCTGATGTCTAGGCATCTGATTATGATGGTGAGTTTATTACTCTGTTGCTCAATTTCTCTCTTTTGTAGGGATTTAGTGACAGGAGGCTGTGTGTTACTGCTGTTCTTTGATTTGTGGTTCAGCCTATTCTGGGTCTTTAGGATTGTCCCTGTTAGTTGCTCACATCAGGGCTCTGGGCTCAGTAATGGTTTGCAGACCCGCTTCCAAGGGCCTTGGGTGGAAGGCTGTAAAAGCCAGAAAAAAACCTGTTTTACTTAGTTTTAATTTCCTCATGTGCACTTCTTTGGTCTGCCAGAAGATGGCACTCTTTGGCAGCCCTCTCAGTTCAAAGCCTAGTCGGATTGTGTTTGCTGTGACACCAGCTGCAACAATGTGACAGAGGATCCTGCCTTGAGACTATCAGAGCCTTGCAATTCAAATTTTGTCAGAGTCAGTTCCTCAACCTTTGCTGGCAGCCCCCTCCCTTTTCCCAGGTAGGAACTAATTCCACTTCTCTATGCATTCTCACCAACCAGTCATGGTCAGTAGAGAGGGAAGTTGAGAGGGTCGTATCTCTGTTTAGTTTTGTGTTAGCTCCCAAGGCAAACAATGGTGTGGCCCCACCGGGTCTGGAAGGGCTTATGGGACACAGCAGAACAAATTTTTGGGTCAAAAGCTGAGTCAGCCTTAGGCTGTGTCCCCCTCTCTTCCCTTTCCTGGGGAGGTAGATTCCTGCAGCCCTCTTCTGTTGCCACCAGCCCTGATGCCACCAGCCCTGAGTCCTGAGAATTCAAAAGTCTCTGTAGGGTTGGGGAGGATGCTGACAGTTGTAGCTACCGATTTTAACTCACAGTTTTGCCATCTTGATTCTTTTCCTTTGCTCCTCTCTCTTCTGGGTGCTCTCCAGACTTCCCCTGGTATCCTGAACCCTAGAAGATTTTTTTCCCAGGCTGTTTCTGCCTGTTCCCTAGCTATTTTTCTGGGAGAGAGAAGAGTCCCATGTCTATTCCACTATCTTCCTGGAAATACCCGAAAGTTTTAAGTAGATGAATTTAACCCATTTGTGAGGTGCTTTTATGAGGATTCAAATAATAATATATATATATAGTATTCTTTGTGCTCTTAGCTCTTATTTTTAGTTCTCACAAATCAAGCATATCAATATAATTGTTTTTTTATTAGCTAAATATTATATTTATGTTTATTAATTAGTCAGGAAATGGCACTCTCAAGTTGCCAGTATTTTTACAGCTTGAACCAGTCAGCATCCAGTCTCCTCTCAGGAGACAAAAACCACACTTGTTATTTTAACAGAAGGAAAATAATGTCAAGAATTATTAACTAAGTGTAAAGAATTGGTTACCACGTAACCAAAAAGGCAAAAATCATGAGAATTGGAGCTTCAGAAACCATCTCTATAAAGGAAATATGTTGAAATTATTAAAATTTGAGCCCTTCAAGGAAGAGTCTGGTGATGCTGAAAGTCAGACCTCTGAAAAAGCAATGCTGGGGGGCGGATGTGGCTCAAATGGTTGGATGTCCATCTCCCATATGGAGGGATCTGGGTTCCATCCCCCGGACCTCCCGGTAAAAATACAGAAGGCGCGCAGGCCGCCAGGCCCCGCGCTCCCCCCAGGCCCCGTGCCCTGCGAGTGTGTCAGGCCCTGCCGAGCCATGCACCAAGATGGTGACATAACAGGAGAGTGACACAAAGGGAGAGCCAATAAGAGACGCACTGAAAAACGAGGAGCTAAGGTGGCACAGGAGGTAGGACACCTTTCTACCACATCAGAGTTTCCCAGGATCGAATCCTGGTGAAGATAGGACGAGAAGGATGAGATGAGAGGGCAGGAAACAGGATGAGAAGAGAGGGCAGGAAACAGACACAGAGAATTGCCTGGTGAATGGACTCAAAAACTGGGGGGGTGTTAAAAATGGACAAAAGTAAAAATAAATAAATCTTTAAAAAAAGAAAAAAAAAAAAAAAAAGCAATGCTGTTTGGTTGGTGCTGGGTCACTGAGATTCCAAGAGGGTCTTTGGAACTGGGACCAGATCTCTGAGGATATTCTTCCAGTTGGCTGGTGCTGGAGTGTCTGAGGTGACATGATGAGCCTGGTTCTAAAACTGGTTTCACCTGTTATTTACTTGAATGACCTGTCACTGTCATTGGGTGAAACCCACAAGAACAGGAAGAAAGGAGGGTGGTTACATGAAGCAAACCTGGAGGAGCAAATCATCTCTCCCTTCTCCAGCCTTGCACTTTCCTTACAGAAATATGATTAAATTGGCTCACTTAATAGTGGTCGTAGTAATTTGGAAATTTGACTTCTAGCTGGTTATGTGGTAATATTAAGGAATTATTGTTGATTATTTTTATTGTGATGATAGTATTGTGTGTGTCTTAAAGAAATCCTTTTAAAGGTTATACATTGAAATATTTGGAGATGAAATATGTTTGGTATTTGCTTCCAGATAATATGGGGATGGGGGGAGTAGATGGAAGTAAAGATGAAATTCATAATTGTTTCTACTTGTGATATGTTTGAAATTTTCCAGAATAAAAAAATTAAAAATCATTTTTTGATATACATGCACGTAAGTTAATAAAAGTGATTCTAGTTGAGGAGTGCATGAGAGAGAGAGAGAGAGATTCAAGGCAGGCAGTAAACCTGGTGATAAAAACTGTGATGAGGATAAAACATTAATGGGCTAGAGAATGGGGTGGTGATGACACTTAGGGTTGTCAGAGAAGGCCTCTGTGGGGCATGGGGATGATAAAAAGTGATTGTATTAGGAATATATTTTTGAGATAGAGCTGACAGCACTTTTCTGTGAGAATAGAGCAATCAACGATGGTAATTAGGTTTTTGTTCAGGGCAATTGGGTGGATGATGATACCATGAACTGATAATAGTTTATACTGCTGTATCTGTGCATTAAAAGAATGCCATGCAAAATTGCAGACTTTTTATATATAATAGCTGTTGACCTACTTTTCTCTCTCTCTCTCTCTCTTTTTCTCTCTCTAATATATATATATATATAGTTCCAAGTCCATTACATGTTTTTTTTTTTTTTTTGAAAGATTTATTTATTTACTTTATCCATTTTAAATGCCCCCTTCCCCATTTGCTGTTTTTTTGTGTCCATTTGCTGGGCAATTCTCTGTGTCTGTTTCCTGCCATCTCTTCTCCTCCTCCTCCTCCTCCAGTCTTCACCAGGATTCGATCCTGGAGACCTCCGACGTAGGAGAGAGGTGTTCTGCTACCTGTGCCACCTCGGTTCCTAGTTTTCGGAGCTTTTGGAGCATCTCGTCTTGTCTCTCCCCTGTGTCTCTCTCCTGTTATGTCATCATCATGCTGCACAGCTCCGGGGACCTGGCGGCTCACCGGCACACAGAGCTTGGCAGCCCATGCACCTTCTATATATATATATTTTTTTATTTTACCGGGAGGTCCCGGGTATCGAACCCAGGTCCCTCCACATGGCAGACGGACGCCCAACCATTTGAGCCACATCTGCCCCCCCATTACATGTTTTAACTCATTTAATTATACTCATCAATGTATGAACTAGATACTATTATTATCATTATTTTAGACTCAGAGAAACTGAACTATTCAGTTTTGCATGGTTAAAAAACTTGTCCAAGATCAACCTACTAATAAACTGAGTCAGGATTCACATGTAGGCAGTTTGAATTCAGAGTTTGTACTTTTAACCACTTTACAGGACAGACTTCTGATAATTTATCCTTTGGAAGTAATGAGTGGTATTTGCAAAGTTTTTTCTATAAAGATGAATTATAAGTCTAGCATTTTTTTTTTTAACATTGAAAAAATGGAAAATTCCCCAAAAGTCCAAAGTAGGATGAAATAAATTATGGCACATTCATTTGATGAATATTATGCAATCATTAAAATCAATGTTGTAGGGAACTGGATGTGACTGAAGCGATTGAGCTCCTGCCTACCACATGGGAGGTCCCTCCTTTGGTTCCAGTGCCTCCTAAAGAAGACAGTGAGCTGGTGTGACGGGCAGGCGGGGCAAGCTGACATAGCAAGATGATGCAACAAGACACAAGAAGGAAAACATAATGAGAGACACAACAAAGCAGGGGAGCAGAGGTTCCCTTCCTAAAGAAGACGAGCAAGACAGCAAGCTGATGCAATGGACAGACGTGGCAAGCTGATGCAACAAGATGACGCAACAAGAGACACAAGAAGAAAAACATAATGAGAGACAGAACAAAGCAGGGAATGGAGGTGGCTCAAACAATTAGGTGCCTCCCTCCCACATCGGAGGTCCCGGGTTCAGTTCCCGGTGCCTCCTAAAGAAACAAGGAAGACGAATAGACACAGCAAGTGCAAACAATGAGAGGGTGGGGAGACAAAAATAAATAAAAATAAATCTTAAACAAAAAACAAACAAACCCAATACTGTAAAAGTAAAAACAAGAAATTTAAAAAAATGTGCTAAGTGAAAAATAAAAGCAGGTTTCAATATGGCAGGTTCCTAATTTTGTTTTTTATTTTAAAGAAGTAAACATATATCAATGGCAAAGATTTGGAAAGATATCCATAGATTCATTAACAGTGATTATCTCTGGATAGTAGAATTAAGGAGATTTTTTTTTGAAATTTTCTTTATTATCTAATGAATGAGAAGTTTCTGTAGATGTGACAGGGGCATTTCAAAAGATTGTGTATTTTCTGGATATAAAGTTCTAAATATTTTCTATCAAATCAGTCTCCCTAATTAACTGATTGATCTGTTCATTTCTTAGAGGGATTATATTAATGTTTACACTGTGGATTTGTCCATTTCTCCTTGAATCTTTAGTAGAATTACATCTTATAAGCAGAAGAATTATAGATTAAAAATCAAAATACATACTATAAAACCACCTTAATTTCCAAACAGGTATTTCAACTGGTAATTTGGCCCTGTTGTTACCTTTGAAGCTTTACTATTTGGATTATCTGAACTACTCACATTAGTTCATAGTATCATTTTGTTATTTTGTCACATAATACTTGTGTTACTTAACCGAATCACATATCTAAGTTATCCCAAATGACCTGTTGTGCTTTACAAAAAATCATTATTGGGAGCCAGTGTAGCGCAGTGTTTGAGCACCGGCTTCCCACATATGAGGTCCAGGGTTCAACTCCTGCCCCAGTATCTCAAAAAAAAAAAAGTCATCTACCCTCAAGAGACAAAGATTTGCTACCATTAAGTAGTCACTGCACAATCTAGGTGATCAATTAATTTTTATCAAATAGTTTATAAGACTATGCCGGGGAGCGGATGTGGCTTTAAGTGGTTTGGACACCCGCCTTCCACCATGGGAGATCCCAGGTTTGGTTCCCAGTGTCTCCTAAAAAGAAGACGAGTGGACAATGAGCAGGCACAGCCATCCAGCAGGGAGCCATCGGGGGACGGGAGAAGACTATGCTAAATCTGATGGAATTTCCAAAAGAGGAGCACTAAAAGTAATTTGGTTAGTGACAGTATTTTTATAAAATGTGTACAACTTCATAAAGAATCTTTGAGAAGATGCTTTTATTTGATCATATGAATTCAAATATATTTATGTTAAATTATTAATCATATTACTTTTTAGTCTAGACTCATAGTTTTCATGTTTCTTGTGTCTTTCCATTAAGTATCCGACTAGGTCCTTTCAAAAAGAAACATCAAAATCTATCTTGACTTTCCATAGGTCTGTATAAAGGGATTTTATTATTTTAATGAATCAGTAAAATGTTAGAAGGGCTAACATCTAGAGCTATTATGCTTGCTTTCTGCCTGGCTTCATTTCTAAATGGCAGTATATTTGAATTCAGAGAAGCTGTGTGCATCTTAAGTACACAGAACATAAATGTATTCTAGTGTATTGATTAACTCCTGTGTGAATGGACTCTATCCACATGATTTTCCCAGAGAAGGGATTCAGTCTCGATATTGGTAAAATATTTTAGATGGCAAATTTGTTAGAAAAAAGGGCTTTTCAAGTACCTTCTTCCTCACATTGGATTTTACATTTTTCAAGTTTGAGTCAAAACAAAGCAACTTGAATGTAATCTTTTCCCTTTTTAAGTTAGGTCTTCCTTGAGAATATACTATTTTGGTATCCTCAACACTTATGTAAGTGCCTGGCACATAGGATATATAATTTTAAGAATGTGGCAAATGTGTCCTGATGATTTTCACAATGGAGAAATGGTTTCATTTACAAATTATGGTTTTTCCTAGATTCATGCTCTAAAATCACAGAATCTTCCAACAAAAATTGGAGTTCAACTTATGATGGCATTTTCTGTTGTGAACTATAATTTTTAACATTATTATCCTTTACAATGAATAGTTGATCATTACAAATACTAGAAAATAATCTGCCAAAAATTTTGTGTGGGCATAAGAAAGAGTCAATTACATAAATTGCTATTATCTGGATATTTTGTACTCCCTTTGCAATGTTTACTGTCTTCAGAAACATTATTTTTAATGTCAGATGGAATTTTTCAGAATGAAATTGAGTAAAATTTGTTTTTAGCATTTTGAAACCTATTGATTTTTCCATGAAGAATTTTCAGTTGTACTGATTGGAATTTTTTGTCTAAGGAGAAACAATTGTAATAGTAACATATAAGATTGGCACTCTTACATGGTAAAATATATCATCTGTTTCATTTACTTCAGTTACAGGAGCAGATTTGATAGTTTGGGTTTTTTAAGTTTATATTACTTGATTTGATGGTAAACCTTGAGATATAGTTAAAAAACAAACAAAAAAGGCACACTTTTTTTTTTTTAAGACTCTGCTTATATACTATTCCTTTTTTTAAAAAAAAGATTTATTTATTTACTTTTATCCATTTTTACCCTCCCCCCCCATTTTTGCTGTTTTTGCGTCCATTTGCTGGGCAGTTCTCTGTGTCTGTTTCCTGCTCTCTCTTCTCCTGTCTTCACCAGGATTCGATCCTGGGAACCTCTGATGTGGGAGAGAGGCTTCCCGTCACCAGGGCCACCTTAGTTCATGGTTTTTCAGCGTGTCTCGTCCTGGCTCTCCCTTGTGTCACTCTCCTGTTACATCATCATCTTGCTGCGTGGCTCGGCAGGGCCTGGTGGTACATCTGCTTGCAGGGCCTGGGGGGGCTCACCTGCTTGTGGGGCCTGACGGGGCACCCGCACACAGGGCCTGGCGGTGTACTCGCTCATGGGGACTGGTGGCCCGTGCGCCTTCTATAATTTTCTTTATTTTTACCAGGTGGTCCCAGGGATTGAACCCAGGTCCTTCCATATGGGAGACGGCGCCCAACCATTTGAGCCACATTCGCCCCTACTGTTTGTTTTTTTAAATTTTTGGTGGTGGTTGTAAAATTGATTACATTTTTTTAAAATGGAGAAAATAATAAAATTTGCACTGTGCATGGAAAGAAACAGTATGATTAAAAACTTAATTATTTTTCTATTTCAGACAAACACCTATATTTAGTATTTTGTGTACTCATAACGTTAAAAAAAGTACACTTTTTTCCTTAGAAAATTAACCTAGAAAAAAGTCCATATAGAATAACTACTTCACATTTTAACATATTTTCCCCTTCTTTTTTCCATGTATCATCTAATTTCTTTTTTTTAAAGAACTCTTGAGAGTTACTCAACTGTCTAAATTATCAAGATATTTGTTAGAGTTACTTTTCTTGGAGGATTTTAAAATGAAGCATAACATAAGATGAATGGCAGAAGAGGAGATATTATTTAAATATTTCTTTTAGTTATTTTAGTTATGTGGATATGATGACCATATTTCTAAACCAATAATCAGGATATAAGATCTGATGAGAAAATATTTGAAATTTGGATGGATTTGGAAGAATAGATATGACCCTACTCTATCATGTGGCTTGTCATTTCCTGCCATGCAAGGAAAGTTCTGTGGTCCCTGTGATTCACAAATCTGTTATGCAAATAACTTTAAAAAAAAAAAAAGTTCTATTAATATAATTGTGCAAACAATCCTCCACCTCATATTATTGGTTTTATATATATTTACATAGCCTCCATTTGATGGGTAATGCTATACATAGCTCAAGTTAAAAACTTTTAGATCTAGTCTTTTAAGACATCCATGATTGAAGATATTCAACCCAAGATGTGAAGACTGATGAAATGTTTGAAATAGAAAAAGACAGGGCTTTATTTGTTTTGAATTGCTATTTAATTTCAGTGTCTGGGCCTTAGCACACAACCAAAAGTTCATGTGCATCAGTACACTGCTATTTGTTTGATTGCTCAGTTGGGACAAGAATACTTGATTCTGGTGTGAAGTCTCTAACTTGCTGTTCTAATCTCTTCTCCTAGTATTTATCTTCTCTGCAACTACCCTTTCTTAACAGTAGTTTTTCTTTTTGTTGTTATTTTTTTAATTCTTTGAGGTGAATTGTTCAGAAGTAAGATCTTAGAAGGTGAAAGACAGACTACTCAGGATTACCGTGTGAAGCAGAAAAATAAACTTAATTAGAAATCTTTTATCCTTACCAATAACTTTTCATCAGGTAGCTTAGTATAAGAAAACATTGGTTATGTGTAATGCCCTTCATCTTAAGAATAAAGGATTTCAACTCTAGAAATAAATTTTCTATTACCATGAAACATTTTAAAAAAAGCACACACAAAAACCTTTTATTGGTAAAACAAACAAACAAACAAAAAACCCAACAAACAAAGGTAAGTAGAATAGTATAATGAACACATTATACTACCCAGGTTTGATAATTATCAACCTTTGGCCAATCTTGTTTACCCCCAACCTCCATTTTGAGGCAGTCCTAGACATCCTATCATTTCATTTGCAAATATTCTAGTATGAATTTGTAAAAGATAAGGACTCTTTTTTTTTTTTTTTAAGGATAATCACAACATCACAATCGTGTAAATCTTTTTTTTTTAAGATTTATTTTTTATTTATTTATCTCCCCCTTGCTGCTTGTGCTTGCTGCGTCCATTTGCTTTGAGCTTTTTTTCTTTCCGTGTCTGCTTGTCTCCTTCTGTTGCGTCATCTTGGGGCACCAGCTCACCACACCACACGGGCCGGCTTGCCTTCACCAGGAGGCCCCAGGAATCGAACCATATGGTAAACGGGAGCCCAACCAATTGAGCCATAGCCGCTTCCCCTAAATAATTCTTTAATACCAGATACCCAATGTTTGGATTTCCCTGATTGTCTCATACATGTTTTTATATTTTGTCCATGTAAGGTCTACATCCTGCAATTGTTTGATAGCTCTTAACTTTTCTTTAATCTATACAATTTCTCTCTCTCTTTTATTCTTTTGCCGTTTACTTGTTGAATAAAGCTGATTTCCACAGTTTGGATTTTGCTGATTGTATCACCATGGTGTTTAATGTAATTCTCTGAACCCCGTATTTCCTATAAATTGGTAGATTTAGATTTAGATTAGAGATTTGATCAAAATCATGTTTAATTTTTAGCAAGAATACTTCCTAGGTCGTATTTTGCATTTCCATCAGGAAGAATAAAGTCTGGTTATTTCTCTTTTTGTGATGTTAGCAGTCATTGAAGAATTGCCTAGATCAGCTGCCCTCAAACTTTTTGGTCCCAGGATCCCTTTATATTCTTTATGTATAAATACTGTTATATCTATTGGTATTTACCATATTATAAACCTAGAAATTTTAGAAATATCTATTATTCATTTAAAAATAGGAATAATAAACCCATTGCATGTTTACATAAGTAACATTTTTAAATAAAATCTTTTCCAAAACAAAAAATTAGTGAAAAGATTGACATTACTTTACATTTTTGTTAATCTCTTTATTATCCTGTTTAAAAGAAGAAAGCTAGCTTCCCATATCTTTATCCTATTTAAAAGAAGAAAGCTGGCTTCCCATATCTACATCTCCTTTCAGTTTGTTTTGATATTTCATATGTAGCCTTTGAGCACTCCATTGTAGGTTCATGAGAGAATGAGCATGAAAAAAGTCGGGTAACACCTCAGTATTATTATGAAAATAGTTTTGACCTTGCAGGTCTTCTGAAAGGCTATTGGAAACCCACAAGGCTACTTGGGGTACTCAGACTGCTTTGAGAACTGCTAGTTTATATTCATTTTATTACAGGTTCCAAACGATAATATTCTAATTCTATCATTTGTCATTTATTAGTTGGAGTATCTTATAAAGAGAAATTTTCTTTTATTATCAACTACTTAGTTTCCCTGACAAACAGTTTATATAAGTAAGGTAGGCTAAATATTTTATTCCTTTTAAGGGAGAGAGAAGCTTTATTATATTTGTTTTATCATGTGGAAAAGAGAGGAGGGAACACTTGTCCCTTTTGTACTTAATGAAACCACTTCCATTAGAGACTATTACAAGAAAAGGAGGGCTTCTGCTAATACATTTGAGTTGCCCTAAAGTATTAAGATGCAGTTTGTATCTTACAGGTTGCTTCTTTTTAAGAGTAAACCAAATAACATTGTAATTGCCTTAAAAAACTGCTTGAGGAGTCTCAAAAGGATTGCAGCTTCCTAGTTTAGTGTTTTCACCTACCTGCTTCCTTTACTGAAATGGTAAAAAGATTAACAAGATAATGTCAATATTTTGAAGCTGTTGTATATTGTAAGATCTATTACTGCTAATTCCATAGAAGGAAAAAATATAGGCTTTGTTGTGGGATGAGTTGTACTGCAGTTTGATTTGATTTTAGAAAACTGAACTGTTTTTAGAATTGCTTCCAAAATTTTGAGTACTCTGAGCAAAACGGAGCTGTAAGCTGTCATAAATGATAAAACCCAGAGACCAAGACTTTGAATGGAATGAAGTCTGGAGAGAGATGTGTGTCAGAGTTGTGTAAGCAATAGATTAATTAGGCATAATTAAATTTTAGTCTTTGTTATATACAAATGAAAGGGGCAGGTCAGCTTAATTCCTTACTTGTGTATGCTTGAGATGAAATGTGAAATCAGTCTTCCTGTATTTAAAAATTTTTATTTTAATTGAATCTGAGACTTTGATGATATAATATGTTCGTATGAGCTTATTGAGCTTACTGTCTATAGAACTTTAAATATTTGGCAGTTTAAGTAGTTTTTTAATGTGGATTTGAAGTAAGAAGTTACGTGAGTTGGAGGGTGGAAGGAAACGGAACCAAATAAAATAAGCCATCAGCAAAATATATCTCTTGGATTTAGACTTAATCTCTTGTTCTTGGACCTGATGAAAATTGTTTTTACAGATTAGAACTTTAGTAGCATAGCTATGGTTTGAAAGTATCTGTTTTGTTATATATTTGCACACTATAAGAATGTAATTTTTATATTTTAAAAAATTTTGAAGAAATCAGATTTTGGGGGGTAATCATGAGTAGCACCATCATTCCATGGAAGCATATCTTACTTTGGAAATTGTCAAGACATAAAATCTTTTCATTATTTTTATCTGTCTTTTCACATTTATTGGGGTACATACCAAACCTCCTCACAGTTGAACCCTAAAACATAAGTATTGTTGACTTTTGGAAAAAAATTGTAAATAATGAATGCGTTACTGAATGCTCACTACAAAGATTTTGAATTTTTGGTTTATTTAAATAGTAGATACATATTAACTATGTTTATACCATTTTCAGTATGTTTTCTTTTTTTTTTTTTTTTTAAGTATAAATTTTTACACTAAGTCTAGTTACTTTTAATGGGCAGATTTTTGTTTGGAATGTAAAATGGATGACTTTATTATAAGTTATTACTCCCTTTGGGACAATTTCTTATGTTATTTGCTAGTGCTGTTCCTGTATGTGTACTTTGCATATGCTTTGTAGTTAAATTTATTTTTGTCAATTATATTACATTATAAATGCATAGTCTAGTTAACTTTCTTTTTTTTTTTTTTTTTTAATTTTTTTTAAAGATTTTATTTATTTATTCATTTATCCCCCCCTTGCTGCTTGTGCTTGCTAGCTCAGCCAACCACACCGCGCGGGCGGGCCCGCCCCCACCAGGAGGCCCTGGGAACCGAACCCGGGGCCTCCCACATGGTAAACGGGAGCCCCACTGATTGAGCCACAGCCGCTTCCCTAGTTAACTTTCATTGAATTGAGATGTTATTGAATCACTACATATAACTTTAAATTTATTTCTATTATAAGTTCCTGTGTCAGAAGTTCACACTGTGCTATTTTCACAAACAAACGTTCCTAAACCTTAATTGCCTAAGATTTGCTTAGGGTGACTTAGTAAGTCTAGAATATAGGGCCCATGAGTCTGTATTTTAAAGATCTCCCCAAGTAATTCTGATGATGATGGGCCTTAGATAATACTTTTGAGAAACACTGATCTACAAAATTTATTAATAGCTTCATGTTAACTAAAATAAATTATTCATTTCAAGTCTGGTTTTGGCTTTTGTTTTTAAATATCCTACTTTTTCTTAGATTTCTTAGGGTTACTAAATTTTTGGCATTTGGTGTATGAAGGTAGAGTAAGACAGTATCAAGAAAATACTAAAAAATGCATATCATTAGTCACAAGGAAGTAAAGCAATGTAAATAATATGTTGTCATTGTAAATAAAAATAGCTACTGTTTATTTAAGAATTCTTACATGGCAGATATTGTGGGTAAGTACTTTCTTTTAATTTATATAATCCTAAATCTAAAGGTAGGTGGATGAATCTGTTTTACTGCCCATTTGCCCAATTTTACACAACTCATAACTGACAGTTCTGTAACTGAAATCCAGGTTTATCTCACTCCGGAATCCATCCTTTTAAATAATTAGCATCAGCTGCAACTTTTGTGTGATTGGAAAATGATGAGTTGATGGGTGGATAAATGTTTAGAAACATGAGCCTTGCTCCCTTGGTGTGGCCATGGATTCTGTATTCTACGTTCATAATGTTTTTCACATGGGGCATGGTGATCTGAGATTCTTGTTGGTGCTCTGCCTCTTTCTCCTGTCTCTCCTATGGTTTTTCTCTTCTATCCCTCTAGGAATAGGCCTGATAGGACTCTGTGCCATTATATGACTTATAGTTTGCAGATACTTAAATGGACTTTTGCTTTAGTGATTTGTTTTAAGGCTTTGTGGATCTCCTGCTCTGAAATCCATGAAGAGCTAGACTCCTACTTTGGTCTTCATCTGCAAATGATACTTTTGCCCACAGAGGGGATAGAGGAAAGCAAATTGAACTGAATTATAGTTCATCTTGGCAGTGGGATCCATCAGTGAAGTGGTCAGAGCTAGTGTGGGAAAGGCCAAGGTATAAAACATCTTGTAATAAAACATTCTGTAGCTATATGACTGAGCGAAGTTCCCCGACTTTTACTCTGATGCTTTCTTTGTTAGAACACATCATAACCTATTTACAGAGTTGTAAGAATCAAATGAGATGTTATTTGTAAAAACTCTTGTTAAATGTGAAATATCCCTACACGATTTTTTTTTTTTTTTTTTACAATTTCCTGTTCTGAATGTTCTGGATCTTTTAAGCTGTTTTGTACTTGTTGACTGAGATTTTTCTGTGATTCAGGTAGCGTTTCCTGCATACCAAGTTAAAATAGGGCTTTTAAAAAATATATTGTTAAGATATATCTGGATGTGGGTCAAATGGTTGGTCGTCCGTTTCCCATATGGAGGGACCTGGGTTCAATCCCTGGGTCCTCCAGTTAAAAAAAAAAAAAAAAGATATATCTGACAAAATTTGCCATTTTAACCATTATTAACTGTACAATTCAGTGGTTTTAATTAACTTCAGTGTTGTGCTGCCATCACCACCATCCATTATCTAAATCTTTTCATCATCGCAAACAGAAACTTTGTACCCATTAAGCAATAACTTGTCATTCCTTTCTGTGAATTTAATACAGCACTTTTTGAAAAGACTATTTTTTAGTTTGAGAATCTTTTTTTTCCCTTAGCGTATTTCAAGTGGTAACATTTGGGTAGTTTTTTAAAGGTGTTTTTGTTTATTTTTATTTTCTTTTGCTTTTCAATTTAATTTTCTAAGTGGAAGAAACCAAACTGTAACCCTCCTATACTATAATTCTCTGCACCCTCTTGTCTTTGAATGCTGCTTAGAGCATGGCCCTAAGTGATCATATTGCCTTGATGACATATACAGGATGACATAGAGGCTTGTTGAAATAAGTGTTTATGAATGTGAGGGAACATAGTGGGAGAAGGAGGCTTTGGTCTTATGTACATAAGAATGATGAAAAGGCAGAATGATATTGTCTTCAAATTAAATAGAAGTTTGCAGCTTCTAACGCTCTAATAAATATAAAGTGTTATTAATACAACACTTTTATTTTCTAAAAGTAATAAGAAAATAAAATATTACCTTATGTGTAACATATTAACTTTAAAGAACTATTTATTTATTTTGAGGTACCAGGCCTGGGGATTGAACCTGGGATCTTGTATGTGGGAAGCCGGTGCTCAACCATTGAGCCACATCAGTTCCCCTGAGTTCCTGAGCTGCTTTTTGTTTGTTTGTTTGTTTACTTGTTGTTTATTTTGTTTTTAGGAGGCACCGGGGACTGAACCTGGGATCTCCCGTGTGGGAACCAGGTGTTCAACCGCTTGAGCCACCTCTGTTCCCCATATTAGCTTTTTAAAGTAACATGCCCCTAATAAAATTTCAAAAGGTACAAGCAACTGTTGCCATTTTCTTGTGTATCCTTTCAGAAATATTCTCAACCTTTACCAACATATATGTATGGTTATCCTCTCACCTCCTTCCTTTGCAATATATACACATCATGTGGTAGTTTCCTATATTCATTGTTCTGTGCCTTGATTTTTCGTTTAACATCTTGAAGATCTTTTTGCAATGAATAAATTTGTACAGAGTTCATATTAAGAATGTGGAAGTATATCTAAAAGATAAATATCTAAAAGTGGAATTGCTTGGTTAAAAGTTATATGAAACATAATACATTTCTAATACTTTAGAGATATTTATAACTGATTATCTTAGGTTTTTTTGAAGTGCATTATGCTACTAAATTGTAACAAAGTGATACATAATTTATAGTTTTACTACCATTGGAGCATGATTTGTTGTTGGGGATAACATCACTAAATAGTAATGTTTCTCCAAGCTCCAGAACAGGTGTTTCAGTTTTTAATTAAGAGATTATTGACCCAGAAGTTCTTACTTTTAAGGTTGTTAATAAACACTGTAATGAATTTTGAAATCTTTCGTTAGTATGTCTTCTAGTTAGAAATATTATGGTTAAGAGTTTCACATGTTCTAAAGGTCAGATTTTTTCCCCTTAACTATATGTGTATATTTACACTTTACATTAATTGTACAGTCTATATGATTTTTTTTTTTTTTTTTTAATGGGACTGGGATACAGGGCCATTGTTTGTGTGTCTGATCCTGAGTTTGGAGGTCAATGTAGACTGTGGGTATGGTATGATTTCTCACCCTAATTCACCCTAATGTAGATCTGGAAGAGTCCTTAGGTCCGAATCCTGCTTTACAGATGAAGAAATTGACTCAGAAAAGGACTGTGACTTTCTTTTTTTATTTTATTTTATTTTATTTTTCTGGGAGGTCCCGGGGATCGAACCCAGGTCCCTCCATATGGCAGACGGATGCCCAACCATTTGAGCTGCATCCGCCCCCGCCGACTGTGGCTTTCTTAAGGTCACTGAGCTTGGTGGCCAAGCTAGGATTAGAACTCTGGCCCGTTGAGCACCCTTTCTAAACTGCCTTCTGCTCCCTGTCCTTTGACTCATCGACTTCCAAGGGATTTTGGATTCTATCTTTTAAAAAATACAATAATGGTTTTTTTGGCCACCCCTAATAGATAGTTTGAATCAAAATTTGGAGCTAGTCAGTCTACATATGGCACTGATCCTTAAACTTTAGCGTAATTATCATCACTTGAAGGGTTGGTTATAACACAGATTACTAGGGCCCACCCAAATGGTTTCTGAGAGTGTTATACACTCTCTCAAAAGTTCAGAATGCACATGAACATGCTAAAGAGGATGTTTGAGCAATTCCTGAGGAAAAGAATGTGTTTTATTCAATGCTCCTGTTGTAACAGGTTATGTGAGGGAGTGTGTGAATGACGAAGAATAAATGAACCCTTTAATAAAACCCTGGAGTGGATGTGGCTCAAGTGGTTGAACACCTGCTTTCCCACATGGGAGGTCCCGGATTTGGTCCCTGGTGCCTCCGAAAAAAACAGAAAAACAAATTACAAGCAAACAAAGGAATAAAAACCCACTCAGAGGAGCCGATAGGACTCAATGGTTGAGTACTGGCTTCCCACAAATGAGGTCCCGGTTCAATTCCTAGCCCCAGTACCTAAAAAAAAAAAGAAAAGAAAAGGGAGGCGGCTGTGGCTCAATCAGTGGGGCTCC